>JAZKJV010008905.1:0-459215 GCA_037367405.1 Ottelia alismoides | reverse complement strand
TGGGATGGTGTATAAGCCCTGCTGGCCATCTATGAGCGGCTAGTTTCAGCCATCTGCTCGAATACCCTCCAGACGGTATCCGCTCCTCGTGATGTATAGCTGCCTCCACAGGCAGCGCTCACTAAACCCTGCATCTCAGGGTTGAGACCAGTGAAGAAGGATTGGACCAAGATATTTTCATCTAATCTATGACAAGGGCACTTTTGCAGGATGTCCTTGAATCTTTCCCAAGCATCACAGAAGGCTTCATTGGGTAATTGGGAAAAACTCGTAATTCGCGTCCTCATCATGTTAGTTCTACTCAACGGGTAGAACTTCTTTAGGAATAGGTCCTTGAACTGGGCATAAGTGGTGACGATGATTCCAAGATTCTTCACCCAGTAATCGGCTTTTCCACCCAAGGCAAATGGAAGGGCTTTGAGCCTAATATAATCCTGGCTAACATTGTTATGTTTGAGGTTAGCACAGATGAGCTCAAAAGTCCCTTAGGAATGCATATGGCTCCTCATAAGCATTCCCATCAAAATGTGGCAGCAGGTTCAGGAAATGCGGCTTCAGCTCAAAATCAACCTCGGGTTCGGCCGGACTCAAGTAGTTATGAATTTGATATTGTCCGGGGTTATAAGCCGCATCCATTGGTAGTTGGACCCCAACATTTAACTGTCCCAACTGAGCTCTCAGTAATGCTTGTTGCTGCTCAGATGCAGCTAATCGGGCAAGTATCATTTTCATTGGGTCTTCATGGTTCTCTTCTTCCTCCTTTTTCTTCTTAGGCATTTTACTCAAATCTTCTTTATGTCCTGAATCAGCAATGTTTTCTTGATTAGAAGAGGATTTATGAATCACGATATTCTCACCAAGGCGATGGTCTTCCTCGGTGAGGTGGGAAGAGAGAAATGGAATGGTTTGAGGGTAACCATCCCGAGAGTGAGTGATCCTGGGCTCAAGAGGGTCATGAGTCCAGGTTGGTCCAAGTTGCGCTTGGACCTTTGAAGACATACTTTTTGAAGGGTTCAACGAGAGATTCGCAAAGTTCGAATAAATATCCCCCCAATCAGTCATCTTCGATGTCAAAAGAACCGATTAGATCACGATAATCAATGAGGCGCTAGTTCTACGGTGCACGTAAATGTGCGGAGTGAACTCACACAAAACAAACGCAATTCAAACCCCCAATTTCACCAACTCAACACGTGATGGCCGTAAGAGTTCGGCCGATTTATCTGGTCAATTTTAGTTGGTGAGAATACAATCTTTGAAAGATTAACGAGCTGTTAGGTGCCCGTATTTTCCTACAGACTGGCCCGGTTCTTACGACTAGTTTGACCTACTTTCAGCCAGTATAGGAGTAAGTACGGACCGTATAAATACGGCTACCCGTTCCTTGAGGACTAAGGCGTCCTCTAAACCTCCCACTCTGCTAAGGAAGTCCGGACCGTTTACCGGCTACTCGTAAATCCTCACTGAAAAGTAGCTAATCGCCTAAAAAGAAAGAACCAGTAGTAAGTAAGAAATCCAGACTTGGCTCTATCCTAGGGTCGTCTCTCTCTCACTTGCAATTTAAACAAACAATGAGGGCTTTATGCACCCGAGAACAAGGGTTCTTTTTATTCCAATTAATTAGATCGACCTGCTCAATTCAGTCCCAATTTTAGAGTTAGGTTATCACTTGAAATTTATGTGAACACACAAGCACGTCTACTGTTCAGTCCCAATTTCCTTTTAACCTTAAGTTGTAAAACAAGAGGGGAATCGGAAATCAGAATGCAAACGAGAAACTATGATGCATGCTCAGAAGAAGGTATACTTACAGTGAATCCCAGCACTCTTCATGCGTTATGCAAAACTGAATTTGTAAATATTACACTAAATGCATGCAGATCGAGGAAACCGCACCTAAACAATATACTATTAGCGGGGAAGAATTGATTGGATTTGAGCTAAGTAGTACGTGTCTATGTGCGTCTCATTATGAATCTTATAAGATATGTGAATCTTCTAAGATAAGTGTGGCCTAAATTACGATGGGCACAAACAAATTTGATTCTAAACTACCGTGTGCCTAATCCTTAAGTTCGCCACTCAAGTCAAGCCCCACCCTCGTCGGAGAGTGAAACAGGCTCGACACACCACAAATAATGTCTAAGTCTTTTTACATGCGCGAGCTCTCAAACAAGAGCCGCTAGAAATGAGCAACTACCTAAATAATTACAATAATTTACAAAATTCTCTCAAAAATAAATTGCTTTATCCTCGCACTTCAGCAGTTGGCGTGCGTCGCGTCCGTCGACCTCCGATGCACTCCAAGTCCACCGAGCCCTCGCAAGGAAAATAAGATTTATGTTAGAGAGATAAAAACAAGATATATACAAAAATATAAAGAAAAATAATTGCAAAAAAATGAAATAAATACAAGGTGGCTCGGGGGTCAGACTACCCGAGTAGAGAAAATCTAAATCCAAATTTTTAAATTAGTCCCTAAGTCGTTTGCCTCCCCGGCAACAACGCCATCTGACGTGTCGCTAGATACGTTGTTTAATTCGGTCACGTTGTAGCACGTGTACTTAGCGAGTCGGTCAGAACCGAGAGAAGGATCTCCGTGAAGAGTGTCTCGGCTTTAATTTATATCTCGGGCAAGTCCGGGGTCGAACTCAGGGAGGCAAAGGAACAACTTGGGTTTAATTTGCAAATTTAAGATCTAGATATCCAAACGGTATTTTTTTAGATTTTTTTAATGCAAAAAGAGAAGCAATGCAAGATGCAGTTGAATTAAAACACTACGAAAGCATACAACTTAGCCAAATTAATTTTAATGAGAAATTAATCCAATTTAGCCAAATTATATTTTTCCTAGAATACTAATCCAGAGATGAAAACAAAACACATTTTTTTGAAATTTTAGGACTTAAAATGCAACAATGAAAAATGCACACTTTTTAAGGGTCTTTTTGCAATTTATCACACAAACAGAAAGCAAAAATCATGAAAAAATTACTGAAATGAAAACATGATGCAAGGAAGCTACAGTAATTTTTTTGGAATTTTTTGACAAGTTATGAATTTTTTATGGATTTTTTAGTGGAAACAGAGTGACAGTGAGTAAATAATTCCTAATAAATCCACGTTATCAAATTAATCAGAGTGCGATTTATCTCAGAAAGATATTTAGATTAGCAATCCAGGAAAGGTGAAATTTCGCAAAAAAGATATTTGTGGATTTAATTAAAAATCGATTACTAAATACACTCTATAATTTATTTAAGGCACAAGACAACTCCAATAGATGTGAAATTTGGACAGTAAGTTAAGCACATCTTAAGGCATCATATATAATTTTTGTGGATTTTTTAGATCAACCGTGTGTGAGATATAATTTTAAGAGTCTAAAATGGGTAAACTATGTAAAATTTCAGTTGAACAATTTTAGTTAATTACCCATACACCACAAAAATACAATAAAATATCCACAAAGTAGAGAATTAGTTGTTCAACATGAAAACATTTTTCATTGAAGATAAAGATGCATAAACAAGGTCCAAATCAATGCATGAACATAGGTGTCTAGGTGCAAAACAGAAATTAGAATTTGACAATAGAAAACATGAACAAGGGCTGAAAAGTAATTACAAAAACTATAAAAGAAAATTATGCAATTTTTACAATAATAAAAAAAAAAGAAAGGAAAGTTGGACCTTCTTCTTCCTTGGCACGATGGGGATGAACCCACAAAGGGGAGAAGGGCGGCGCCGGCGGCGTGGCCGCGAGGAGGCGGCGGTGGGCCGCGGGCCTCGCGACTGGACGGAGGAAGGTGGCGGGCGGGCGGAGGTCGAGGCGGGCCGCGAACGGCGGCGAGGGGGCGGAGGTCGAGGCGGGCGGCGCGGCAACCGCTGGGAGGGGCCGCGCGCGCGGCTGCGGCGGAGGCGCGTGGCCGGAGAGGGGGCGGCGGTCGAGGCGGGCGGCGCGGCAACGGTTGCGAGGGGCCGGCGTTGGAGCTCCTACTGGTGGTTGCGACGGTGGCGCCGCTGGAGGCGTGAAGGTGCGGCGGCGGTGGGACTCCTCCCCACCGCTGCTGCGTTATTTTTTTGTTATTTTTTTATTTTTTTTACTGCTGTGATTAAAACTTTTTTTGTTAATTAATTTTTTATATTTTTTTTAATTTTGATTAGACATGGAGTGCAAATAAAAAAATGATAATGAAGGGAGAAAAAAAATGTGGTGATAATAAACTAAAAAAATGAGAAAGATGATGGTGTGATGGTGGTGGTGGAAGATCAATATAAACAAATGGAGGATGGTTGGTGAATGTGATGTGCTAAAAAAAATGCAAAACTAACAAGATGACAAAATGAGAAGAAAAATTACCTACTATGAACGGTCGCCTATGATGTGCTTGTGAGAGCACGGTCTTCTCTCGAATCGCCGGCGCGCGATGAGCTCGAGCAGCGTGCGGTTGCGGCTGCGATGTTGGCCAAAAAGCCAACGAATCACACCGGAGAGAGGGCCGTCGTCGCTCGACCGCGGTTGTGTCGCTGTCACCGATTCAACTCAGGGAACTAGGCTCTCCTCACATAAAGATGGATCAAAGGCAAAATTAAGGAGAATGACATGTATATAAAGATGATGGGATGAGAAGTTATTAAAGTGGTGGGGTTGAATGGGAGGTTGTATTATTAATGGTGTTGAATGAGAAGTTGGGAAAAAATGATGGAATAATGGAGTTGAATGGGTGGTTATTGTAGAGAATGTAAAATAAAATAAATAAATAAATAAAATAAAGTTGGCTACTTTAATTACAATAAAATAAAAAGAGAAGAGAAATGTTGGAGAATTTACAAGGGAAGACAAACAACATGTACACATTTTTTTTACTTTTCTAGTATGTAATTTTTTTTATCTTTTTAATAAGAGATATTTACAACGGAAAAATAATACAATAAAATACTACAATTAAAATACAACACAAGTATGATTTTTTTGTATTTTTATTAATTAAGAAAGATACAATAAAAATTAAAGAAAGAATGAATATATACATGGTATATAATGTACATCCAGGTCCCAAAACCCAACTTTTGCAAACGAGCTCCGATTTTAATGAAACCACTTCCGTTGGATAGATAATTTTCTAACTTGAACTTTAAAAGTGAGTTTGGTGAATTTGGAGTTCATACGGAGCGGGAATTTAGCTTGGAAGTTGGACTTTACGGCTTTTTCTCTTTGGGATCTAGGAGCATTTATTTGAGGTGAAATGTGTTTTGTATTTTTGTATTTTTATATACATTTTTATAAACAAGTTAGAGAAAGAATTAGGTAAAAAGGAGTTGAAATGAATTTATTAAAAATCAATGAAGTTTTGGGCTATTTACAAGTATAAAACTCCTTATTTTTGCGGCTTTTTATGTGTAATTTATTTTGTACAATCTAATATATAATAATTAATGTATTTTATTTACAAGAGTCATTTTGTTAGTTTATTGATTTTATTGACATTTATATGGGATTTTACTCATGGATTTTGCTAAGATTAAGATATTAAGATGATGAATCGTGGATTCATAAACCGCTCGATAATCTGATCGATGAATGGTAGCGGGAAGTGATCCTTCTTGGTGGCCTCATTCAATCGTCTGTAGTCCACACAGACCCTCCAAGAAGTTGGTACTCTGGTAGCGATCTCCTCTCCAGACTCGTTGACAACTGTAGTGATACCCGTCTTCTTGGGTACCACATGGAGTGGACTAACCCATTTGGAGTCGGAGATGGGATAGATGAAATCGGCGCTCCACCACTTTGAAATTTCTTTCATGACTATGTCTCGAAGATTCGGGTTAAGCCGTCGTTGGAACTCACGCGACGACGTAGCGTTATCCTCAAGATAAATGTGGTGGGAGCAAAGATTCGGGCTCAACCCGTGGAGATCGGCTATATTCCATCCTATTGCCTTGCGGTTTCTTTCAAGAACCTCCATCAGACGAGATTCTTGCTCTCCAGTCAACTCTGTTGAGATAATGACTGGTTGCATTTCTGGCTCACCCGCAAGGAATCTGTACTTCAACGACTGCGGCAGAGGCTTCCGTTCTGGACAACTGGGAGGTGGCAGATCTGGCTTCTGATATGTCTGTGTAAACACGACCAGATCTGCATGGGGAGAACTCTCGCTCTGCATGGATTTCTGACAAAGGGCGGTCGACTGTATCATCAATAAACTGCACTGGCTCGCACTCTGTCATGGTTGTCGGCTCAGATGGAATCAGACAAGGCAAGTAATCATCAAAATCGTCCCAATCAATGTCTGAATCCGAGGGATCAGAAGAAGATGAGCACGAATGAAAATCATCTGCACCACTCATCACAACGCTGTCAGCTTCAGATGTATCCTCCTCCAGGGATGTGCTCTCCCGGCTCTCGACTGCCATGAGCGTGAGATATGGTGAATCTGTAGGCAAGGCGAGAGTCGGTGCCACAGGATCTATCCAATTGGATTCATCATCAGTCATCTCAAAGTCACGAACCTGGTGGATGTCTAGCTCTTCCTCTGTCATCTGCGTTGCTTCACTGGACTGCTCGGAGCACTCTAACTCTCTAGCTCTGGTCTCCTCGATCGTCTCTATTTGTATGGTTTCGCCCTCTACGCGAAAACATACCTTCCCGCTATCATGGTCGGTCACCGCCTTGGCTGTGGCCAAGAATGGACGTCCGAGAATGATGGGGCATCAGTTACCGACTCAGGGATCTCCATGTCCAACACAACGAAGTCCACGGGGAATTTCAGGCCCTGAATGGTAACGACCACGTCTTTCAATAACCCCTTCGGCCTCTTAGTCGACATGTCAGCAAACTGAAGGAATGTCCTGCTCCTAAGAAGAGGACCAAACTCGAATCGGTCGAGTAAGGCTGCCGGAAGAAGGTTAATTGAAGAGCCGCTGTCTAATAGAGTACGATCAAATTGTTGCTCCTGAATCTCGCATCTGACATAGGGAGCTCCTGCGTCTGGTCGCTTGGCTGGCAGCTTGTTCTGTATGGTGCAGCAAGTGGAATGAGTGAGCACATGTATCTGATCTCTGTGATTCCTCCTCTTCCTGCGGATGGTGGTTTTCTCTTTCAGGTTCTTCTTGAAGAGGGGGATGTGCTCGAGTGCCTCTTGTAGAGTCAGCTGAATATGGAATCTGTCTATCATCTGATTGCTGAACTCTACCTGCTGGTCTTTTTTTGGATTTTCTTTTTTATTCCCCTTCGCTCGGCGAAGCGCCTCAAGGAAGGGGATGGTAGGGGCCTCCACAGATGGAGGACTAGGAATAGGTCCCTGTGCCTGTGAAGAAGGAGAACCCATACAATAGTCATCGTTCACCACATATGGATTCGTAATTTGAACAGAAACCTTTCTTTTATTCATATTTTTGTTTTTGTTTTTGTTCCCACAATCCACAGGTACAAAATGTGGTAACATCACAGCTGGTGGCTCATCAAAAGTAGAGGTGGTGGCCTCAGTACCACCACCGGCACCTATCTCTGCGGCATCAGCACCACACTCTGGCTCAGCATCAAAAATGGTGGCATCAGCACCACCGTCTGCATCTGGTCTCCCGACGGCATCAGCACCGTCGTCCTGGACTCCATCATTGGTGGCATCAGCACCACCGTCTTCAACATCATCATTAGCGGCATCAGCACCGCTATTCTGCTCCTCTAGCGTTCCTGGTTCAGCATCTGGTTGTCGCTCAAAAGAGGCGCCGCCGGCTGGCATCCTACCGCTCCTAGTAGTCACAAAATCAACATCATTCAAAGAATAAGACATATCATTCAAATCGTTACTAGGAGAGGTATCCTCTGTGGACTCTACCTGCTTAGATTTTCTTTTTAGGTTATTAGGGTTAGGTTCGATCTGAGCGGGTATGGCGGCCTTGCCTTTGATGATATCCCGCATCTCCTGTCGGAATTCATCCATTTCTTGCCTGAAAGATGATCGCTGTTCAGATAGCAAGCGGGCAAGATCATCAAGGGCTGGGTTCTCAAAGGCGGGACCCTGAGAACCGGATGTCTGTCCCTGCTGGAAATGGGGCTGCTGCTGCTGGTGTGGCTGCTGATACTGGGGGGGAGGCTGGGGATAAGACTGCTGAGGCGGCTGGCGCTGCCTCCACGACTGTCCCTGATAGGCGGGACGAGGACCATTCTGATACTGATGTGGCTGGGCATACTGGGGCTGCTGGTTATGCTGCTGTGGCTGGCTGTTCTGGTGTCCTTGGGCAGGGTTCTGCTGCTGGGAAGAGGATCCACCATTGCCCCAACGAAATCCGGGGTGATCCCGACGAATTCCGGGATGAGGGTATCGGTCGTACCAAATCCCATTGACTTCCATCAATGGTTCCTGCTCAAAGGAAGGTGGAGGAAGAACTGCCAGTGGCTGCTCTAGTTGATAGACCACCATCTGAGTCTCCTGAGACGGCGGTTGCTCTGGATGGTACTGTAGCAGTGGAACCGGCTCTGCCTGGATATGATTCACCTGTCGGTATGAGGTAGAGGGTTGGTTGGAGCTGCTACCGCTGGAGTCAGCCCGTGACCTGGGAGGATGTTGGGAGTGAGCTAGTGCCTCCTGAATGCATAGGATTTGAGTTTTCAGGTCACTCATGGTTTTAGTGAGAAGGTCCATCTGAGCAAGACCTTGGTTCTGCTTCTTCTCGAGGATCTCCATGCGGTCCAACTTCTCACTAATAATGCCCATGTCGGCTGCGGCTGATTCGGCTTGGGCTGCGGCTACCGACGTTGTATTGGGACCGGCATCGATGCGGGCGATCCTCTGAAACGATCCCGCTCCTTGCGGGGGCTTCTGCTGTGTGTAGACTCGGGCCTGGGCCATCACTGTGGAGTTTTCTGCCATGCCTTCGTAGATGGCCCAGACGTCGTCTTCTCCCTTGGAGAAATAAGACCCACCGCAAGAGGCGTTCACTAGCCCCTGCAGCTCCGGTGTCATCCCACAGAAGAAACTCTGCACCAAGTTGGGCTTGGATATGTCGTGATGTGGACACCGGTCGATGAGCTCTCTGAATCGATCCCAGGCTTCATGGAACTGTTCATTTGGGATCATGACGAAGTTACTGATCATGGCTCGAGCTGCGTTGGTCCGGCCGAGAGGGTAGTACTTCTTCAGGTACGTGGTCCGGAGATCTGCCCATGTGTCGAGGAATCGCCCAAGGTGTTTGAGCCAGTAGGCGGCTCTGTCAACCAAAGAGAATGGAAAGGCGATCATCTTTATAGTGTCCTCGGTCATCAACCGATCATGGATAGTGCTGCAAATCATCTCAAATTCCTGGAGGTGGAGGTGCGGCTCTTCGGTCGGCAACCCATGGAACTTGGGTAGAAGCTGGATAGTGTGGGGTCGAAGCTCAAAATCTCCGTGAATAGGCGGAAGTCTGATCCAACTGTGAGTGAGGGATGCAGCTGGGTTGTGCAACTCCCTCATGATGGTCTGTGGCGGTCGCTCAGCGTCTGGATCGCCTCCTCCTGCATCTGGTCCTCCTCCTCCTCCACCGCCACCGCCCCCAGGTCGGTTCTCTCTCATCTGTGCTATCTCTCTCATCAAATCACCCATGAAGGTACCCTGGTCACGAATCTGTCTCTGCATAGTCTCCAGGGATGCTAGCAAGGAATTGTTGATGGCCACCTGATCGATTATGAATGAAGGGTGATCATGGTCATCTGGGTGCTCGCCTCTGTCTGCCATCGCTGGATTTTCTGAAAAAGCAAAAGAGGCCATCTCAGGTGCTGTTGAATGAGCCGAACTCTGTGATGCACTGAATTCTGACACAATTGGACTGAGAGAAGGAGAATGGGAAGGGTGGTCGAGGGGGAACAGGGTGGATGTAAACTCAGGCTCGGAGAGCGGACTCTCCGAGGTATTCCTAGATGAATGAGGAGGAGTGCTGGATAGCGGTGCCGACAAAGTCGGCCTAAGAGATCTCCGTCCCATCATCTTGATTATTCGAGAAGAGCAGGGATAATGCAAGAGAAGAAGAAGATAATATGAGATGCAACAAAATTGTGCACAATTGTGCGGTGTTTTTGATCTTGACCTAAACAAATCTAGCAATCAAACACAAAGCAAGGGTGAGTTCACCAACTCAACACGTGAAGCCGTGAAGGTTCGACTTTTATCTTGTCAATTTTAGCTTGTTTTCAGGAATTTATCTTGTCACGAGTCCTTAGAGCGCTACGCCTAAAGGAGAGAGAGTACTGCCGGGAAAGTATCCCCGTACTTGTCCTCCTCCTGTGTAACCTGTAACTTGTGCTTTTTAAGGTCCTTGTAACCCTTCCTGGATCCCTACTCAGCCAAAGAAATAGAGGGAGGAAGCCGATAGGCGAAACCGATACTTCGGACCTCGCTCGCAACGGAATCACCCGTGAGCGTGCAAGATCCTACTCGGACGCAGCCGGTGAGACAGACACACCCGTGAAGGCGTGGCCTAAGCTCGGTACTTCGGACAAGGTCGGCGCTCACACAATAGTGAGTCACCAATGGCAACCAAGCCCTACTCGACTACGTACGATAGTAGCGCCAATACTTCGAAAATCCAGGCGATACACAAGGCAGCCACAAGTTGGGTTTTTGGCTCTAATCCTTACGAAGCGCTCACCTCACTTGGAAGGAGACCTTCCCATGCAACCTGAATATAAGTGAGGGTGTTACTCTCCCCAAGCAATGAATCCGATTACCGATTTTATTTTTGGTCAAGTTTGCTTAGCAGTCCCTTTTTTAATTTTTTTGGTGTTATCGCTTCTTTTGAGTAGATTCAAACAAGCGTCTAACGGTTTTTGTATTTTCTTGATCCTACTTTGTTCCAAAAACAGAGGGAGAATAGAGTCGGAAAAGCCGTACAAGTCGACACCAAGGTGGAAATCTCACCTTTGTGCCTAAATGATGCATGCTAAGTAAGAAGACTTACAGCGAATCCCAGCTCTCTCCATGCGGGATGCAAAGCAGAATTTATAAACCTAAGCTACATGGCGGTATGCAAAGAGAAATCGTCCTAGAATAGGAAACTGCTAGCGTGAAGAACCACAAGCTAGCCACTAACTCTCAATCCGAGTGTCCGATCTAGGCTCACCCCTCCTCTGCTCAACACATTTGAGTTAGGAGAAAGCGCTTGTTCGGGAATGAGCTCGCGGCGCGTGGATCGAAAGCTAATAGCTAACTATTTAATTAGTCTAAGTTCAACAACGAACTATAGGAGCATGTAAAGATTATTAGGGTGTTTGGACCTATTCTAATCGAATCAAGTAGGACCTATAATCTAAGGGCTCAATCCACAAAAGAAAGGAAAAAGGAAAACAAAACCGAAAAATGACAGCGATAAAAACGCGATAAAACCGCGGTGAGCCCTCGGGTGATCAAACACCCGGAAATTAGGCCCGGTAGTGTCTCAAAAGTCCAAGTGTCCAATGTACCTGTATTATTACAATTCAATAAATCACTCTCTCACGAAAATAAAATGCAAGATAAACTACCACTCTCTCACTCCTCCTGCTCTCTCCTGCCGGCTTGACCTAGAAGGCCAGCTCCGCTTTTCAAGGTTGCTTCGGTTCACCTAGGCGATCCGCCTTGCTCCGCGGTCCCTCGCAAGAAGACAAAGAAGAGTGGTCAGAATATCTCAATCAAAATATATCAAAAATGTAAGAGATGGAAAATAAAGCAATAGTGGACAACAATCACAAACAAACAAAAATGAGCTACTCGCTGTTGCTCCCCGACAATGGCGCCATTTGATAAACCCAAAATTCGATCGGTCTTGTGTTCCACACAAGGCGGGAACACAGTCGAAGTGTCGACCAATCAAAATCTGATTTAATCAACAATTAACCCACACTAAAGATCAATAAATTAGAACTAATGTGGAGTTAAAATTTATTTTTAACTCTACATAAAAGATGTATAGGTGCAAGTATGTAGAGAGTTCGAACACAGGGAGCAAACAAGGTAGTTCAAAATTAATGCACAAGTGAGTGTGTGTGAAGTGTTTACACTAAGCAGGCAAGCAAATAAATTTTTGTGGGTTTTTAATTTTTAATTTTTTTATTTTAATTTAATTTTCAATTTTGTATTTTGATTTTTAATTTTCTGATTTTTCTAATTTTATATTATATTTTTTTTAATTTTCAATATTGGAAACTAAAGACAATGTAATGAAAGGCAAGATAAAATATTTATAAAAATATGTAAAAATATCCAAAAATTCAGAAATAAAATGTTTTTAATATTTTTAGGATTTTTTACTGTTTTTGTGATTTTTGGGGATTTTTCAAGGTGTTTTTGGTATTTTTAATTACTGAAATAAAGCAAAACAGTGAAATAGGTGCTGGCTGTGAATAAAATGCAAATTAAAATTAGCAAACAGCAACCAAAATTTTTCACACTAATTTTTAAATAAAGAGAATAAAATAGAGAACAAACGGGACCTGGGTTTATTTTTTTTTTGATTTTTCTTTGATTTTATATATTTTTTTGAATTTTTTGAGTGTTTTTAAATTTTTAGTGTTTTCTTTTGAGATTTTTAGTGATTTTTGGACTGACACTAAAATAGGTTAAGATAGACATGAGGTATTTTTTTTGGAATTTTTAGAGATATTTTAATATTTTTTTGGCATTTTCTAAGCTAGACAATAGAGAAAAAGCATGTTTTTGATTTTTAATAAATATAAAAATAAAATAAAATCAAAAACTAAAATTATAACGTCAAAATATGAGGATCCAGGAGCTTAACTCTATTTTTGTGGAATTTTTGGATTTAAAATGCTATGTCAAATAATTAGAGCTAACATCCAATCAATAAACATGCCTTGTAGGGGTATTTATGCAATTTCTCAAACATCCAGGGGCATACATGCAAATTTCCACAAAAGTTTGAACTGAATATTCAATTTATAGCACCAAAATATAATTACAAAACCCGCCTGGGTATCCTAGCAATTTTCCCACCAGGGCGCGTGACTTGCACGCGCCTGGCGAGGACTAAAATGCAATATTCCAAACCCTGGGGGCTTACTTGCAAAATATCCAAAAATTTAACACGTGATGTCACAGTTTTGGTACTAAAACGAAATGCAAACAAAGCCGAGGGTCCCTCTGCAAAATGCCCACACCTCACGTGTACAGGTCACGTGAGGTGACGTGGCAAAGGACCTGGATGCAAATATGGAAAGCTCGGGGGTCTTTGTGCAAATAACCCAAAGTTTTTACACTACAGACGGAGTTTAAATACTAAATAATAAATACAAAAGGTGCGAGGGTGTAAATGCAAAATACCCTCGACGCGCGATACAACGACGATGAAGGAGCCACTTAGACACGTGGCGCTTGATGGACGGTCGATGACGCTTCGCGGATGAGCGACGACGATCAGATCTCCAGCGGTGATCAACGGTCGAAGCTGGTGGAGATCCAACGGTAGCTGCTCGATCTGGGACTCCACCCTTGATCGGACGGTGGCGAAGGCGACTGGAAGAACAAGGCGGAGCTCCGACTGGGCGAGGTTCCTCGAGCTCCTCCGGCCGACTCCGGTGGCTTCTGGGCTTCAAAATCGGGCTGGAGCCTCCTCTGGTCCTCCTCTATCTCCTGGGGGCGTCAAAAAGCCACGGCGGTGGTCGTGGTGCTCGCTGGTGGCTGGCGGAGCTGGAGGGCTTCGTTAGCTCCGGCGAGCTTCAAAACTCGCCTCCAGGTGTCTTCACTTGGGCTTTGACCTGCAAAAATGGTCAAAGGGTCCAGGGCAAACTGCCTGGACCCTTGGATGGTCGGGGAGAGGCGCGAATCGAGATGTGGGTGCACGGTCGGAGGTGCGCTCCGGCCAACGTGCTTGATTGGGCGAGATACTTGATGGAACTTAGAATTTTTTGTGAGTTTTCGATCCTTAAACTAACAGGAATAAAATGACGCAAAGAAAAGCAAGGGAGATGGTCCTCGACGGTCGGAGCCAGAGGAAGAAGGGTACCTCGACCGGCGACTTTGCGGGAGGTGGTGGAAGCGCCTCTGACTTCCTATGCCCTGGCTGAACGCACGGCGTGAGAGCTGTCACCTCCACGAGTGCTTGGAGCACAAGAAGAGCAAGGAAGGGTGGACCGAAGGTGTTCAAACTTGAATTCAAAGTTGGGGTGTCGTTATATTTGGTTTGACCCGAGGTGATAGGGGTTCAAAGATCAATGAGTATCTTGCAAATCTTGGGTCCAAAGACCAAGATTATTCATGGGCGAGCTAGAGGGAAGATCGAGGAATAATGTTGCAGAAGGTTGCAACACAAAAAGGTGAAAGATTTGGCCTCGAGAAATCTGTGAAGTTGGGTCAAAAACGAGGTTGTCAGGAGCCACAGGGGTCTAGGACACCTAGTTGACCAGAGTCAACTAAGACTTGCGCCTGGTTGGTCCACGTGGACCAACCAGGAAAAACCCTGATTAAATCTTTTATTAATTCATTTAAAAATAGAAATATGCCAAATTAAATTATGATTATAAAATAAAAAATATTCGTTATTTTATGTAGTATTTTATTATGAATTTTAATTATTTTTATGACGTGTATTTTTACAAGTTACCTTTATACCCCTTTATAGGTATATTACCTATGTGTTCTTTATACAAGTATTTTTATTTTGTATTTTCTTTGCATTTTTATTTTAATTTTAATGCACATATATATTATAAGTAATATTTACATAATTCTAAAAATATAAAAAATGAATAAATAATGAATAAAGAATAAATTGAATATTTTATTCAGTATAGATATACAATAGGGGTCCAAAACTCAACTTTCAAACCGTAGCTCCGCCAAATGCGAAACCACCACCATTGGATAGATTATTTTATTCTATATACAATTAAAGGTGAGTACACTGCATTTGGAGTTGTCAGTTGTGAGATATGGGTCTGGGAAGTTGGGATTTTGGATTCTTATTCAGACAATAACTTTTTATCTGTACATTATTTTTCTATGAACTCAATTTTGTATTTTTCTTTATTAAATTATCTACAACTTTTATGTACAAAGTTTCTTCATTTGATGTATAAAAAGTGGAACCAAAAATAGGTCCCAAAATGAATAAAGAATGAATAAAATTTATAGGTATTTTATCTGTATTTCTGACCTTATCTCCCCTACTTTATACCTTGTCGACCTATTCATCAAGATGCCTAGGTCTCGGAGGTTTTGGGTCATAAAATATTTACAATATTTTATTCTTTTTCTTTTCTTTATTTATTCTATAATTTTGGCTTTAATTACACTATTTTATACACTATCTGAATGCACATGCATGAATGCTAAGATGCTCTATTTAATGCTATTTATAGGCATTTGCTAGGGTTTTTGGTGCCAAAATGATAGAATAAAGATGATGAAATGTGGATTCATCATGTCCCCATCATGATATCCCGAAGAACAGCTTGGTCCAGCATTTCTTTGGGGGACTAAACATTGAAAGCCAACGGCTTGTTGATGCAGCATGTGGGGGTTCCCATTTTAATAAAGATGAAGATGTAGTCTGGCAGATTTTCGAAGAAATGGACGAAGGAGAGGCCGCCCTCTCTTCATCCAAGGCATACCAAAAGCAGCCCCAGATCCTCCAGAAGCAAGTGCACATGGCTGCATCCAAAGAAGCAGAGAGAGATGAGAGCTCCAACCTCAGCATCATCGGGGGCCATCTCTCTAAGGTCGATACCATTGAGAAGCGATCACAGGACCTCGAGAAACTCGCTGTAATCGAGAAGAGGACCCAGAACCTGGATAAGCTAGATCAGATCAACAAGTATCTTGAACTGTTGGTCGGCACGATCAACTCTGTCCAGTCGGCTACACCATCAGACGCTCCCGCTGAGAAGAAGGACGAGCAACAACCGCAGCATCAGCCTCAGCCGAGCCAGCAGCCACCGGCAGTCCATCACGTGTACTACGTGCAGGCACCCGATAAGGGCCCGCCGCAGCAGCAGATGGTCGTATACCAGCCAGAGTTCCTTTCTGTTCCTGATCCAGTCTTCCCACCACCACCCCTGATCCAAGAAGTCAATGGGGTATGGAATAATGATGCACTGCCGACCCATCCTCAGGGACAACCCCAGGGTCAGCAATTTGCCAACCGGCAGTACCACCAACCTCAGGGTGGTCGTTTTGGTCAAACCTCTCAGCTTCACCAGCAACCTCCCCAGTTTACACATCAGTGGAGGCAGAATTTTCCTTATCACCAGCAGCCGCAGTACCGCCACCCACAGCCGTATCACCAGTACACAGCTGCCCCCTCTCCGCAATATCAGCAGTATCCTCCGTCGTCTTATCAACAGCTTCAACTTCCTGCACCACCACAACAACACCACCAGCAACATCCTCCCCACCCATCTACCCAACAGCAGCGTGGTCTGCACGCTGAATCTTCTGAAATGTCCCCTGCAAATCCCACAATGGATTGTCTGGCCCAGCTTGTTAAAGGGCTAGCGGAGATGACAAAGCGGCTTGATGACCTGACCGCCACCCGAACTACCATTCCGGCATAGGTCGAAGCCAACCCCAATAATTTCAAGAAGAAAGAGCAGGTAGAATGTGATGTCCAGTCCGTGTCTGATACTGATATTACTGTTTATTCTAATGCTGTTACTCTCAGGAGCGGTAGGGCCTTGCCTCCGCCTGCTACTACCAGTGGGGTGAATAAAGAAACATGTGGATCGTCATCTTCCGCATCAGCCGTGCCAGCTCTAGGGGCGGGTGAGGAGGAAGAGGAAGGAGAAGCCAGTCCAGCCGTCGTGCCTTGCCAGAAGCAACCTCAGCCAAAAATACAAAAAAATCAGCAAAAACAAAAACAACAAAAAGAAGCTTGTAGCAGAAGCGAAGCCGCGCCAGCCTTGGAGGAGCCGTCAGCAGCAGCCGATCCCTCGCCGGCCGATGGAACCGACGCTACCCTTTTTGATCGCCCAGCAGCACCAGCATTTTCAGATCCAGCTTGTACTCCTTTTTGTAGTCCGGATGTACAATATTCTGTGGGCGATGATTTTGATGTAAATAAGAACTCTCATTTTCCTTCCAGTGGTGTAAATATTCCTTTTCCGTATGCAATAAAAAAATCCAAAAAAATTGCAAAACGAAAAAATGCATTGTCTGATCCAGGTGTTGTGGACATTTTGGATAAATTGACTGTTGAGATTCCCTTCTTGAAGGCCGTGGAATACATGCCAGCTATAAAGAAAGGACTGAAAGAGGCATGTACTAACAGGCGTCGCCCAGCGCAAGACAACAGACGCCGAGAAGTAGAAAAGCACGTTCTCTCCATGGCCACAGTTGCAGCTATCAGCAATCTACCCCAGAAGAAGCAAGATACTGGAGCACCTCTGATCAGTTGTGTCATTTTTGACCAGGTCTTCGAGCGCACCCTTCTTGATAGTGGTTCTTCCATCAACCTTCTGCCCTTGTCCAAAATGCAAGAATTCGGGCTGGGACCGCTCAAGCAGACACACATGATCCTTTAGTTTGCTGATCGATCCGTTAAGCGGCCCCGAGGTCTGTTGGAAGATGTGGTAGTTGCCGTGCAGGAGATGAAATTCCCAGCTGACTTTGTAGTCCTTGATATGGACTCGCCTGCACCCCTGCTCCAGACCCCTATCATCCTTGGCAGACCATTTATCCGTACTTCAGGTGCCGTGGTTGATTACGGGTCTGGGAAGATCACTTTCAGCTCGAACACCCAGCAAATCACGATCAATATGAACAAAGAGCCGAATGCCACAACTGATGAGAGCCAGGCAGCATCATAAGCAGACTGTGATTTTATTGCAGAGATCAGAGACTGAGAATTATCATTGGACGATCCATGGACCCGAGAAATCCTCACTCTTGCGGAGAACTCGGAAAGCGCAGTCAGCATATGCTCCGATGATTTTTGGGAGACGGACTCTCAGATGCAGGCGCGTCTTCTTGAGCATTCACTCCAGACCGAACATGATCAGCTTAGTGCAGAACCGTTCGGTACATCACCGGGATCTCAACAGGATGATGAGGATGGTAGCAGCCTCAAAGTACATTCCACCACCAGCATGGTATCTGAAGTGACAGATAAAGTGGACAGATCAAAGCCAGAACTCAAGCCACTTCCTGCAGGCCTGAAGTATGCTTTCCTTGCGGGTGAAGAACAAATGTATCCAGTCATCATCAGCAGCAGTCTGACTCCGTATCAGGAATCTCGACTTCTCGAGGTTCTAGAAAAGAACCGCAAGGCACTTGGTTGGAGCGTATCAGATCTCCAAGGGATAAATCCAGCTCTGTGTTCACACCATATCTATCTAGAAGAAGATGCCAAGCCGTCCCGCGAATTCCAAAGAAGGCTGAACCCTAACCTTCGGGACGTAGTCATGAAGGAGATCACGAAATGGTGTGATGCAGGCTTCATTTATCCCATCTCCGATTCGAAATGGGTAAGCCCACTGCATGTAGTTTCCAAGAAATCAGGGCTTACCGTGGTTACAAATGATAAAGGAGAGGAAATTTCAACTCGGGTACCGACATCCTGGCGGGTGTGTGTCGACTACCGCCATCTCAATGCAGCAACCAAGAAGGACCACTTTCCCTTGCCATTCATTGATCAAGTTTTGGAGAGACTAGCAGGCAAGGAGTTCTTCTGCTTTCTGGATGGGTACTCCGGGTACAACCAAGTGGCGATCGCCCCTGAGGATCAAGAGAAGACTACCTTCACTTGCCCGTTCGGCACCTACGCCTTCAAGAGGATGCCCTTTGGATTATGCAACGCACCTGCAACCTTCCAAAGATGCATGTTAGTAGTCTTCGCCGAGATGGTAGGCAGTTTTCTCGAGGTGTTCATGGACGATTTCTCCGTCTACGGTGATAGTTTCGATGCTTGTCTTGAGCACCTAGACCGAGTACTTCAGAAGTGTCGAGAAGTCAATTTAGTGCTCTCATGGGAAAAGAGCCACTTTATGGTTACTGAAGGTATCGTGCTGGGCCACGTCGTTTCCAAACGTGGCATGGAAGTCGACCCTGCGAAGGTGGATGTTATTTCAAATCTTCAACCACCTCAGTCAGTGAAGAATGTGAGGTCATTCCTGGGGAATGTGTGATTCTACAGGCGATTCATCAAGGATTTCAGCCGCATTGCCCGACCTCTGACAGAACTCTTATGCAAGGAGACTGAGTTCATTGTTGATCATCCGGTTCTCCTTGCTTTCAATCAGTTGAAGGAGCTTATCACTCAGGCTCCAATCTTGCAGCCTCCTGACTGGACTCTTCCCTTTGAAATAATGGCTGATGCGCCAGATTTTGCAGTAGGAGCTGTCCTTGGGCAGAGGAAAGACAGAGCGCCCTATGCCATTCACTATGCCAACAGAACATTAGATGAAGCACAGAGAAATTATACAGTGACAGAGAAAGAATTGCTGGATGTGGTTTTCGCCTTAGAGAAGTTCAGATCCTATTTGTTGGGATCAAAAGTCACAATTTTCACAGACCACTCTGCTATCTGGTACCTACAGCAGAAGAAGGATGCCAAGCAAAGACTGATTCGTTAGATCCTTCTCCTCTAGGAATTCGATTTGGAGATCAAGGACAAGCCTGGAGTTCAGAATGTGGTAGCAGTTCATCTCTCCAGAATAGAGCAGCATGAGTCACATCTGAGCAATGCACCTATCACAGAAACCTTCCCTGACGAAGCCATCTTAGCTGTGGATTCTCTCCCTTAGTATGCTGATATAGTCAATTACCTCGCTTCTGGGGTAATACCTTCGGATTGGACGAAGAACCAAAAGAACAAATTCATGTCGACCATCCGCTTCTACCAGTGGGAAGATCCCCTTTTATTCAGAGAAGGAGCAGATTGTATTTGGCGCAGGTGCATCCCTCAGACGGAGCAATCTAGTGTCCTCGAGCATTGTCATTCGCTCGAATCTGGTGGACATCACTCTGGAGATCGGACGACAGCCAAAGTACTTCAGTGTGGCTTCTGGTGGCCCACATTATTCAAGGATGCAGTAGAGTCTGTCAAAAGATGTATTGACTGTCAGCGACTGAAAGGTACACTTACTGCTAAAGATTCAATGCCCCTGAAAATCATTCAGATAGCAAATGTTTTCGATGCATGGGGCATTGACTTCATGGGACCTTTCCCTAACAGTCAAGGTTTTGAGCACATCCTTCTTGCCGTCGATTACGTGAGTCGTTGGGTTGAAGCTATTCACGCCCGAGCCGCCGACAGCAAAACAGTTTGCCAGTTTCTGAAGAAGAATCTCATTTCGCGGTTTGGGATACCAAAGATTCTCATCTCAGACGGGGGTAGCCACTTCATCAACAAAGAGGTCAAGAAATTAACGAAGGAGTACGACATCGATCACCGTGTCGCGTCTCCTTATCATCCGCAGACCAATGGCATGGTGGAGTTATCCAATAGAAAAATCAAGAACAAATTGCAGAAACTTGTTAGGCCAAATAGAAAAGACTGGTCTCAGCTCTTGGACTCAGCTCTATGGGCTTACCGAACCGCCTACAAGTCTCCCTTGGGCATGTCGCCCTACCGTCTTGTATATGGGAAACCATGCCATCTGCCCGTGGAATTAATTCACAAATCTCTTTGGGCAATCAACAGTTGTAATTTGGACTCACGCAGAAGTGGTCAGAAGAGAAAAGACGATCTGAACAAGCTCTTGGAATTCTGAGACTGTGCATACGATAACACCTTGATGTACAAGGAGAAGGTGAAACGCTGGCATGACCGGCACATCAGACGAAAGACCTTCGACGTTGGACAGAAAGTGTGGTTATTTGATGCAAAGTTGCGGATATTCCCAGGCAAATTGAAGAGTAAGTGGACAGGGCCATTCCGAGTATGTAAAGTGTGTGACAATGGAAGCATAGCTATATCAGAATTGTCCCCTGACGCACAGCCCTTTGTCGTCAACGGCCAACTACTGAAGCCTTACCTTGAACCAGATGCATTCTTGGCCGTTGTTGACTCTATTCAGCTTGTGCACCACGATGATATCGTCACAGCACCTACAACATCGAAAGATTCAGACGATGTACTCCAACCACTGTTTCTCTGATTTCCTTCTTTTCTTCTTTTCTTCTTTTTCTTTTCTATTTTCTTTTTCTATCAAAAAAGGTGCCGCCCTTGTAGACAGTTTTCTATACTTAGGACGTACTTTGTCCTAAGTATAGGGGGGATGTGCACCTAGAGTTTTTCATTTTTGTCCGATCCTCTCCATTGTCTCCTCTTCTTATCTATACTTAGGAGTATCTTACCCTAAGTATAGGGGGAGACAATCTGAGTACGATCTGTATATTCCCACCCTTGACCCTCCCTGCTTTTTGTACAGTCTGCTATACTTAGGATTATTTGATCCTAAGTATAGGTGGGACGGTCAACTTCTCATTCATTCATTTCATTCATATTTATTCTTTAGATCTGTCTATACTCAGTACGAGTTATGTCTTTGCTTTTCCTTTCGATCTATGAGGACATAGCTCAAGCTAAGTATAGGGGGGTCGTATATACCATGTATATACTATAAGCCATAACTCATACTGAAAAATAAAAGATCACCTCAACATAAAATAGAATGTAAAAAGTAGCTTTATAATAATGAAAGATGATTGTGAGTTCCTCAGACTCCTTGTACTTGTACTGATTAGTAAGTCAGAAAAGTGTTTTGTGCAAAACATTCTCTTTTGAAAAAATCTTGTGAAAAATGTTTGAAAAGTAGTGTGTACAAGTATTCAACGTTTGAAAAATTAGTTTTGTGTGTAAAATTTATTTTCTTTGAGTGAAAGCAAAATGTGTGAAAACTAGTGTGCAAATGATTGTGAAAATTTGATTGTCAAAATTGTTTTGAAAAAGCTATCTATGCTGTAAAAAAACATTTGTAAAAGGATTTTCAAATGCATGAACATGTTTGCAAAATTATCTTGGACTATAGTTTTCAAAATCCTTGTGAAAATGATTCTCGAATCAGTCTGAGGAGTACGCACAAAAATCTCTCATTTGTAAATAAGGAATAAGCCCAAACAAAGCCTATAAAGAACCAAAACCATATTGTACATCAAATACAGTTTTTCTTCTTTTGTATATACTGATTAATAAATCAGATACCTATACAGTATGATTTGAAAAATAGTGTAACCAGTTTTGAAAAATTTGATGTGAAATGATTTCAAATGTGTGAAAATATTTTGGTTGCAAAACTTTTCTTTGTGTGAAAGAAAGGATTTGAAAAATCTATGTGCAAATATTTTGAAAAATGCTTGCCAAAACTATTGTGAAAATTATACATATATAGTGTGACAAATCTCTGCAAAAATAGTTTTCAAATGTGTGTAAATAATTGCAAAAATTATTGTGTACTATAGTTTGCAAAAATTATTTTCAAAAACTAATAAGAACGCCATTACAAATACTTGTAAATCTTGAATAAAACACATACGATCCTTTCTATACACTTCTGAATAAACTACTTCATTCAAACCTGTAAAGTTTTTAGAAACGCATACATTGTGTCAATAAAGCGGCACGCCCGTGTAAACAATTGTATATACTTTTTGTATGTGTCCAGTTCTTAGTTTATTTGCAAAAATTCTTGGTGTAAAAACATTCTTTGATTCTTTCAAACTCTTTGTGAAAAATTTGCATCATTCATTGTGCATAGCATAAGCATACCATTCATATTCTTTTTGAGTGAGCTTGATGATTGAATCAGTCTAATAAAGTCTCAAATTGGAGCTTGGTTGGACCTTACCGCACCTAATTGCTCTGGAACCTTATGGGAACTAGGTTTAAGGTACTTCAGGTCTATGCAGACTTAATTCTTTGAGAAATCAGGGCTGGATTCAAGTCACCTCAGTGGACTAACTAGAACTTTTCGAGACACACGTATGACTCTTGCCGACCGTGACCTAACTTGGACATTTGCACCTTTCACTTGGCTCAACTCAGTTGGAGTGGTGAGGGGGTTGGATTTGCCAGTCTGAGACGCACACGGGTGGAAACATTCGTCCTCGTCTAGGGAGGGAAGTGCACCCCAACCTCGTCCAATAGCCATGAGGTCTAAAGACGGGAGATTGTGGGTTGCGATAAAGCTTCAAAAGAGGGATAGTCTACTGGCTCAAGAGGAAAAACTCCTTATGTAAATGCTGCTGTGAATAGTATGTTGGAAAAAAATGGCCAGGCCTGTATAAAAATAAAATGCCTGCGAAGTATATACATATGTTGTAAAGTCAATAAGCAAGCTTGAGCTCCAAAGTCCAATATGTGAGCCTGCAGCTGGATGACTTGACTACACTGGTCTTGCATCCCGGGATAGGTAGCTACACTGGCTACCGTCCATTCTTCTCTTCACCCCCTCCTCTTGAGCTGGTTGCCACTTGAACTTAGAAGGGAATACCCTGCTCCTCGAGGAAAGAGCTGTTGGATTGGGGAATCATTGGGTTGTCATTCTGGAGAAGTCAGTTCTTTTATCATTTCAGTTGGGGAGATCTACTATCACTTACACCGTACAAGTCAGCTTCATAGTTATAAGGGTTTGCGTATGATGTAGACTAGTTCTGACCCGACTATTGAGGTGGGTTGAACCGAGTTCTGTGACTATCGAAGGCTGTTGTACTTTAGAGCTGGTTCACGACTAGGTTCCACACACATTCACACCCAAGGTCTGACAGGAGCTCCAAACTCAGATTTTGTAAGGACATACATTGCACTGAAAGCACCCATATTCACTCTATCTTTCTTTCATTTTCCTTTTTCTTTTCTTTATTCTTTTTGTACTTATTGCATAAGTGTTTGCTAGGGACTAGCAAAGGCAAGTATAGGGGGGTGATGAATCTCCATTTCATCACCTTTATTCTATCATTTTGGCCTCAAAAACCCCAGCAAATGCATGTAAATAGCATCAAAATGTACATAATAGCATTCATGATTTATTGTATTTATTGAACATTAAATAAGGTTTTAATGCCAAAATTATAGAATAAAGAAAAGAAAATAAAAAGGAATAAAATATTGGAGATATTTTATGACCCAAACCCCGAGACCAAGGCCAGCATGGTATTGGTCGACAAGGAATAAAGTAGGGGGAGATAAGGGCCAGTGTACAATAAATACCTCATTTATTAATTCATTTATTTATGCATTCTTGACACCTATTTTGTACATAATTATGCATTCATCAAATAAAGAAACTTTGTACATGAAAGTTGTAGACAATAATGCAAATAAAAATACAAAATTGAATTTGTGTAAAAATAATACCCAGTGTATATTTTATGCACAGAATAAAAAGCCAAAATCTCAACTTCACAGACCCATATCTTGCAAATAAAAACTCCAAATCACCCAAACTCACCTTTAATTGTATATAGCATTCCAAGAACTATTTTATAAAATTAGTTTCATAATTTTTGGAGTCCATATGCAGAAGTTAGGTTTTTGGCCCTCCTTGTATATAGGATTGATTAAAATATTCATTTTATTCAATATCCATTATTTGTATAAATTCATATTTTTAGAATTTTGTAAATAATGTATATAATGCATACACATATTAAAAGTAAAAGAAAACCAAAAATAATTTGTAAAATAAAATAAGTCTACAAAACTTATAGACAAAATACCTATACTATATATCTTTATATAAATAAAAAGGATTTCAATCCTTGGTTCTTTTTATTCTTTTATATTTTTATAATAATGTATACATTGTACATAACTCATTAAACAAGTAAATTCAAAATAAAAATCAAGAAAATACAATAAATAAATTAAGTGTACAAAATACATAGATAAAACACCTATAAGTATATCTACATACACCTATACCTATTTATTTAAAAATATAAATAAACTCATAAAAATCAAACAAAAATACCTTTATACTCACAAAGATAAATTATAAATTTATAAAATAAGCAATAAAATAATAAAAGAGAATAAACAAATTAAAAATAAAATACATAAAAATACATGTAAATACATACATATACACATTATTCAAATAAAACTATAATAAAACACCTCGAAAAATTCAATAAAAATCATTAATAAATACTAGATGAAATAATACACATTTTTCATTTTATAAGAAAAAAATTAATAAAATCGTTTAAGGTGTCAAATAAATCAATTTCCAATCAGATTTTCTGTTTTGTCTTGTAGCGGCTGACGTGGCCTAATGAGGCGCCGGCCTTCGTTGACCCCCTGGTCAACTGTCCCATCCCTTGCCTGGCGCCTCTGAACTATCAAATCCTCGATTTTCCTCCATTTTTCGCAGCCATCCCTTCCATCATCCAGGCTCGCTTCCTTCACAAGATTTGTCCTCTGATCATCCATGATGCCCGCCAAAATCATAGATCAACGAGATATTCATTAGATCAGTCAATAATCGCCGGGTAATAAGGCCCCTTGCCAATGTTTATAAATAATTAGCTCCGCCTCCTTCCTCGAATTTGGCCATTTTCATTCCACCCAAACGCCTTGATCTTGTTCCTGGACCATTCCTCGTGACAGGGGGAGTGACCCAACGCCTCGACTCGGTCGGAGGACGGAGAATTTTGACGCGGCGGAGCTCCGGCGTCCGCCCTGCTCCCTGGAGGCCCCCAGGTATAAGAGCTGTCTTTTTCTTTGCTTTTTAGTTAGTTTTAATGTTAGTCTTTCATTCCAGTAGTTAGATTAGTTGTTAGTTAATCTCCTTAGCGTAAAAACCAAAATTCGAAGTTCGGCCGGAGCTCCGCTCCGGTGACTTCTCCACCATCGTTTCGACTGTCTCCGACCACCCCGAGCATCCCATTTCAAACCTCTACGCCGTCTCCATCTATCGCCCCCATTTGTTCAACCCAGGACCCTAGGTCTTGGCGAATCGGGGCTCCTCCTCCGCCGTTCGCCGGAGCCCCTCCGCCCACCTTCATCTTGCGCCACAGCTTCAAAACCCCGGGTCGAGGAGATAGCTCTCTCGCCCGCGGTTCTTCCTGTGCAGGTACATCGAGGAATAGAGCCCATCTGGGCTTGCATTGAACCAGGAAGAGGTTCCTGGGGGTCCCCTTCTTCATCGAGCTCGTCCCAGCGACTCGGACCTCCATGAGCCTTGAGAGAACCGTCAGACGACACGGAAGCTTCCCAGCTACATTCAGAGTGCTTCAGATACGCGGGAGGTGCCCGGAGGAGCCCGAGCTGCCCGATCGAAGCTCGCCGGGGGCGAGCTTCTTCCCCGTTCTTTTAGATGCCTCCAGCACCGTTGGATCGAGAGGGGAGGCCCAGATTGAACGACGACCGTTTGATGAAGACGTACGTCCACCATCAGATCAGCCAGGAGATTCTAATCCAGGCCCTTCATCGTCGAACCGACATCCGCCGTCCGATGCTTGACACGTGGTTAAGTGGCACCTCCAGCGCCGTTGGATGACATGCCTTATTTAGGGGTAAATTCCACATCTAGCCCCCGCCTTTTTGTATTTATAGTTTAATACCAAAAATAAATAGTCACGTTGTAAATAAAATGTATATTTTACAGAAGGACCCTTGATGTTTTAAGATTTACACTTTAGTCCTTCCGCGCCTCACGTGCAGCAACCACGTGAGGCGCATGAAATTTGCATCTAAACCCCGCCGGGTTTCTGTAATTACAAAATGGTCCTGAAAATAAAAGTTCACGTGTATTCTTATTGTGGTTTTTGCATGTATGCCCCTGAGAGATATTTTATTTGCAAAAATACCCCTGCTAGGCCATTTAATTTTTGAATGCTTTGTCTATTTATTTTGTGCTCCATATTAAATCGAAAAATCTTGCAAAAATAGACTTAAGTTCCTGTTTGGTTGTGCTTGAACGCTATATTTTTAGTTTTGCATTTTGTTGCATTTTTGTATTTATTAAAAATCAAAAATATGTCTTTTATTCATTGTCTAACTTATAAAATCCCAAAAAAATATGAAAATACCTTGAAAAATTCCAAAAAATTCCCTATGGTGTATTTTGACTTATTTTAGTGTCAGTCTAAAAATCCCTAAAAATCTCAAAAGGAAAACCTTAAAAATTCAAAAATACCCAAAAACTTCAAAAAATATAAAAACTCAAAGAAAAATCAGAAAAATATGAACTCAGTCCCTAATTCTGCTATATTTTATTATCTTTATTAGAAAAATGGTGTGGAAAATTTTTGAGGTTGTCAGCTATTTTTAATGTCTATTTTTATTACAGCCAGACCCTATTCCACTGTTTGCTTTTCTTTTGCTCTTTAAAAATACTAAAAATATTTGTAAAAATGCCCAAAAATCACAAAACAGTAAAAAACCATGAAAATCCCAAAAAGACTTTATTCCTGAATTTTTGACCATTTTTGAGTATTTTTGTAAATATTATAGTAACCCTTTATGTATATATATATATGTATTTCCAAAAAAAAAGAAATATATATATGTATATATCTAATTATTTATATGTATTCTTATATCTATTTATTAACCTTAATATAATATATATATATATATTATATTTATATATACCTATATATATATTGTATGTATTATAAGCTACATACTAACCCTCTATGGGTATACATATCTTTATATTTATATTATATATATATATTACCTAATTATATTATTATAAAAAGATATATAAAAAAACATATAATAGATAAATAAAAAAATATATAATAATAAATAAATAAAATTCTAAAAATCAAAAACCCACACAAGGATGACTCTGAGATACATGTAGGCTATGGTATTTTGTATTGCTCTCTGTGGTTCGACCTCTACATGCTTGTCACAGTACATTTTATGGTAGAGTAAATAAAGATTAATTCACATTTCTTTTTGAGCTTAATTGTTGTATTCTTTTATTGTGGGTTAATTGCTGATTAACACCGGTCTTCTATGAGCGGTCGCCTCAGCGACAACACTTTTATATTTTTCATGGTGACCCTCGTGGATCCTCCGCTGTTATCAGTAATCCAGGTAGTTCCTCTGGAAATACATCAGGAAACTCGCACACTATAGGCACATCTTCTATCATTTTTTCTGACTCTGATGTAGTGGATACATAAGCTAAATAACCTTGGCACCCTTGCTCTAATAACTGTTATGCCTTCAATGTAGAGATATATTTGATATTATCATTGGATGTCTTTCCAATAAATTGGAACTCTATCGAGTTAGGAAGGTCAAACGTTACTGTCTTCTGAAAACAATCAAGACATGCATGATGCCTTTCTAGCCAATCCATCCCTAGGATAAGATCAAAGTCCTCCATTTCTATTAGTAGTAGTGAAACAGGTAACTGATGTCCCGCTATCAGTATTATACAAGATTTCTCGGATTATAAATACTTGTCCTCCTGGTCCCTTGATCAGATAGGATTGTTGTACTTCTACTGGTATCTTACCCAAAGTGGGTACTAACCGTCGAGCAATAAATGAATGTGAAGCGCCAGAATCAAATAAGGCATGTACTGAAAAGCCATGAATAGTAACGGTACCTCGTACGACTGTGCCTGAGTGGTAGGCTTGTTCCTCAGTAATTGCATTGAGCTGGCCATTAGGAATAGGCTAGCTAGAACCCGCAACACTTTGTGGTGGTTGTTGTGTAGGAGATGCTCCTTGTGAGCCCCGACCTCTACCATGTCTTCCTCCGTGTGTTGCTCCATTGCTCGAGGTGGATGTTATACTGTTAATTGGGGTTGATTTAAACCCTGAACCTCTCAGCTTCGGACAATCTTTCTTGATGTGGCCTTCCTGATGACAGTAAAAACACATACGTGCTCCTGTTTGAGATGAAGATCCAGCTACAGAGGTGCTAGCTCCTGCTGCTGAGTCGCGAGGATATAGTGGAGGTCTAGAGAAACCCTTCTTCCTGATAATTCCTGACCCAAGGTCTGTGGTGAGCTTATATTGGAACCGGCTGGATGATAGCGACGATCTCTACGATTATAATGTGCCTTGCTTTTGGATGGTCCACCATTAAAGTGGAAACTTCTTCTTTGGCGGTTTTCATCCCTCTCCATCTCAATACAAGAGGCGATGTCCATTGCTTCATCTACGATTGTGGCTCTAAAACCAGCAAGCTTTTCTCGTAGATCTCCCTGAAGACTGCTAACAAATTTGGTAAGACACTCTTGTGGTGAAGCTTCTAGAGCTGGTGAGTACCATAGTAGCTCAGTAAAGTGGATATGATAATCTCGTACGGTCTTAGAACCTTGATTTAGAGAAGCCAACTCTCTCCTCTTCAATTCTTCCCAATGAGAGGGACAGAAGTGAGCTCGGAACCTCTCTTCGAAGATATCCCATGGAACAGGATCTGCTAACTTCTTGGAAATTGCTCTCCACCATCGTCGTGCATAATCTGCTAGGGAGTAATCAGCAAAGTGCACCCAGGTGTCAACTGGTGCATGGATTATCCTCAACATCCTAGTAACGTCATCGAGCCATAACTCAGCCTCGGCAGGTGTCTCTACGCCTTTGAATTGAGGAATATTTCCCTTTCGGTAATTATCTAGTAATGTTTGGTGTCTAAGAAGGGCCTTCTCCATTGCTCCTTCAGTTGGGGTAGGAGCAGACTCAGTTGAAGGATGGTAACTAGATTCTTCATCAGAAAGATGGACAGAACCTTCAATCCTAGCATCCTCAGGCTTAGATGCCTCGGGTCTCTCAGCCTGTGCATTGAGCCTCTCCTCCAATGCTTGTTGCCTTTGCCCCATGTCTTGGAGCATTGCCAACATAGCCACTAATTGTCTAGACACATCTTGGTCTGCCATGATCGTGAGATGAGTCAAGGTCAAAGGTCAGATCCTATATGTCTTAGCATGATGTACATAAGGGACAATGACTTGTGAATGGTACTGCCGTCATTTATTAAGATCAAAGGATCTTAATACAACCTTAGTTTTCTGAATACCGCTCATAGTTGTTAATTACTAAATAAATTACTGGAGTAACCTGCTCTGATACCAATCTGTCATGATCCCGATTCCCGGGCCGTCGGATCCTCCCATATCCGGATCTGGTTACTCAGCAATAATTTATTCAGCAATCACAACTAACATTCAGAAATATACTGCAAATAAAAATACTCGGAAGAAAGTATTTCAACACTTTTCCATTCACAAAATAAAGTTTAGATGATACACTGTCCCACTATAACCATTACATGTACATCAGCTTGAAAGGAAAATATACAAAAGATTACTACCTACCTTAAAGAGTAAAGCTACTGTGGCTGGCTGGATGTCTAGTATGTAAGCCGGATGATTTTTTAAAGTCCTTGCGATGGCTCACTGATACCTGTTGGGTTTTCCATAAATCATAGGATAAAAATTAGCGAATGCTAAGTAACGAAGAAGAGAAAAGCAAACAAATTGTGTAATTTTTCAAACTTGATATCACAAAAATTTCATTCCTTCTCATTAATTTAAGTCCTATTCCTTTCTATTCCACATCAGGGATTAGTCATGGGGAACCCCACCATTCTTGGACTCCGAAGCTGTGGATACTTCGGGATTGGATATTGTGTTGATCTTGGTAAGCTTATGCCGCCGCACGTCGCCTCAACCAATCCTCCAATACTACCCTGACAATTTCCTTTTCTTTTATTAAACATGGTCTCAACCCTCAGCCTGGAAAATCAAATGAGCACACCGTCCTCAAGGACTCGGTTGCTTAAAACCTCAGGATAACATTTAATCATATAACCTAGCGGCTTTAAATACATATTAACGTGACCAGCCGCTATTGAACCATCCGTGCCTCCACATGGCACAACCACATCTTCCATCGTTCCAACCCGAATATATTGGCTCCCAGTACCACGCGTTGCAAAACATTCAATTTGTGCGCACTTATCATAACAGGGTAATCGTGTACCACCTAGGTAGGGAAACACCAATACGGGTTCCTTCTGACAAACCTACAGGTTGCATGCCCGACCTGTAGTACTATTCCCAGTCATCCTTAACGTGACACACGATCCTTTTCAGGATCCAACTCAAACCACATCAATTCACATGATGTAATTCTTTCATTAAGTCTTTGATTTGCATAATCCGCAATACTTAATATCGACTCACATGTATATTATTCATAACCATATGTATACTCCTATTTATGCCTATTTTAACTCCCAAACCCTAACTTTCAGAGCCAACGCATCAATTTGATGCGTAAATCTTATTTTAGTGAGAATCACAAAGCAATTCTTCAGAATTTTTCAAAAATAACCAAAATTAGGGTTCTTCGTAGCAAAGAACACAAAATCAAGAATTTCAATAATTTCGTATGAAAACCCAACAGCAAAAGGAAGGATTTCGTTACCTAATCGAGCTCTCTCTCGTGTATGCAAGGCTTTATCGAGTTTCGTTTTTAAAAGGCTATTTTAAGGCTCCTGAAAAGATCGAATTTCATTTTTCGTGTCAAAACGCTAAGAACATGTTAAGAACGCGAAGAACGAACAAAGAACGCGAAGAACGCGAAGAACACGAAGAACGTCAAGAACATATTTTCTCTTAAAATTTCGATAGAGTTTCCCCTATATCGGGACATATTTCTCGGAAAGTTTCGGCAGAGTTTCCCCTTATATTGGGACATATTTCTCGGAAAATTTCGGCAGAGTTTCCCCTTATATCGGGACATATTTCTCGGAAAATTTCGGCAGAATTTCCCCTTATATCGGGACATATTTCAAAATAAAAACGAAAAGAGTTTCCTCTATAAAATCAATCGAGAGGAAAATAACAACGAAACTTTAAAGAATATACTCAAACAACAAGAGATGAAGAATCGGTAGACACCACGCATCTTAGGTGAGTGAACGTGTGACGAATCACAGGGTCACTGACGTGCATAGCCGCCCGCACCTAAGTAGGGTATTACACAGATTTCTCCATCAAAATAACTATAAAAGCATAATAAAAAGAATAGAAACATAAACGATGGAGAATCGGTAGACACCACGCGTCTTAGATGAGTGAACGTGTGACGAATCATAGGATCACTGACGTGCATAGCCGCCCGCACCTAAGTAGGGTGTTACACAGATTTCTCCTCGAACCACAACAGAAAACGAATCGGAAAGAAAAATGAATAAAAAACAAAGCTCGGAAGAAAAGAGAATGAGTTGAAATCATAGTTTATGAAACAAACTAAGAGAGGATCATACCTTTCTCCTCCTCGTTCTCCCGGCAGCGCTTCGCTAGCGTTCCTCTCTCGCCTCCCACTCCTCCTCCCGACCTCTCGACCCTAGCCCTTGGGGTGGTAGTGGTAGTGGAAATCGTAGAGAATGAATGGGTAGGGGGGTCTATTTATAGGCTCTAGAAAACCACTAACCATGGTTAGAAAACCATGGTTTAGGCCTTAACCATGGTTTAGCAGCCCATGGTTTTGGCCCATGGTTTTGGCCAAAACCTATCCCAGACTTGGGGCTTAAGTTAGAACATTTCAGAGGATTCTGGATTCGCTAATGATGCTTAATTAACACTAAACGTGATTAACTTTCACTAATCGCGATTTAACTTTTGTGACTTACGTTTATCTTTTGCTAACTATTGATTAATGTTTTTTAATGATCATTAGCGGTTTGTAATCGATCATTAGTTTCTTTAATCAAGTTTAATTAGTCTTAATGACAGTCATTATGGGTTAATGACATCTTAGCCTTCCTTACTTCTCTTTCTTCCAAAATTCATAACGAATTGAAACGGAGTCCGATTCACACGAAACAAATTCTGTTGGTTTCCTCTTGACGAGCCGGATCTTATTATATAGGATCCGAGATATGTCAATTTCAAGGCTTTACAATAGTTAGCTCTTAGGGAGTACGGGCATAGTTGGAGACTGAATGAAACATACAGACTTGAATAATTCGATTCTGATCCAATTGTTTACATGGCCAATTAATGTTGAATAAATCTAGAAGAATCCATAGATCACAGATCAAAATTCGTTCGGTCGTAATCGATCAAAAGTCGATTGCATCATAAAGCGTGCCACCGAAAAGCCACAATGCAAAATCAAAAATCACAAAACAAACCAAAACCATCCAAAAATATGATTTAATGAAATAAGACCAACGGAATTGATCGTTCGTCGATTGGAAGTCATTTGATGTTTTAAAAATCATGAATTTTAGTCATAAACTGCGACTAGATATCGAGAATTTTAGAAATTCATACCCAATCCAATGTATATGCATATTATACTCATATTGATCATTGTTCAGAAATGGTAAAAACGATCTATTATTCATCAAAATCTGAGACTCGAGGCGCGAATACGGTGACTTTGGGGACTTGCAAAAAAATAAAATAAAATAAATATAATAATAAATATGACATCAGCATGTTGATGTTATTATTGATGTCATTGTTGATGTCATATAAAAATTAATAAAAAAAACCCAACGCTAAGAGCCCTTTTCCTTTCGTCCACCACCCACTCCCTCCTTCCGCCGCTCGACCCATCTCCTGGCCATCGGATCTCTCTGGCCTGCCTCAATCCCTGCCGTCCACCCCCGCTTCGCTTCCAGCCACCAGATTCCCTCTTAGATATGATCTCAACCGCCTGCTACCACCTACATCTCCTCCGTCAGATGACGTTCCATTAGCGGCTCTCCCTTGTCCACGTCACCTCGCCTCTCGCAACCGTTGGATAAACCTCCGGTCGTCATCTCAACCACTCCCTAGCGCCTCAATCCTAGCCATTGACCACTACCACCCGATCTGATCTGAGCCGCTCCCTTACGCCCTCATTCTGACCGTAAGATCTACCACCATCCAATGACTCCTATCATTCAACATCGCCCCTCTACACCCTTTCATTAGATGGGATCCCCAGATCTCATCCTAGTCATCCTCACGTGCTTCATTCTCCACCACTCGATCAGATCAAGGGATCTGATCTCCACCCTTTACATGCCCCTTAATCTAGGATGTTGGATCGAAAGATCCAACGGCTCCGCATCATCTTCCTCCTCAAATGCCTCCCCCACCTTGTCCGTTACACCAGGAGAGTCAACCGCCCCTTCCATTTTTAGCCCTCTCCTCCGGTTACCTCCTCGCTCCATAACGCCACCTCCACAAAAGTCGTTCCCTCCTACTCCCTCGCGTAACCTCCACCCCCACCGCCTTCACTCCCAACCTTCAAAACAACCATTCAAAAACCTGTCCCCGTCACCTGAAACAACAGTCACCTCCATCTATTTAACCGCCTTCTCTGCCCTCATCTACCCTCGTCAACCAATTCGAGCATAAGCCCTAGCCTTCCTCCGCCTCCTTGTGACAGACGAAGGTCGGAGGAGGGCCATAATGGTGCCTCCATGCTTACGTGCAATTCGTGGCCGTCCAGCCACGTCGTGGTGCCTCCACCGCTGCTGAACTCCTCGGAGCGGCTGTCCAAGTATGAGCGACGACCCGAGGTCCATTGGAATTAAGCCCAGGATGCTTCCTCTGCCCCTTATTCCTCCTTGAATCCTCTAGGTCAACCTTCTAATTTTTCTTCGTGTTTTCTCCACATTAATCTGACTCACACAAGCACCCATTCCATTTCCTGACCATCAGACAAGCTTCACCATACCACTATCATCCACGCCAATGCCTCCGCTCGCTCTTCCCCTTTCTCCATAACCTCCTACCCCACCCCCTTCTTCCTTGCTCTACCAAAGTTCTGGGCCTTCGCCTCCCGTCGCTCCACGACCTCCACTCACCTCACAACCTCATGCACTTCACTTCATGCACTCCTCATCTACTTCACTAACCCTTGCAGGTATTCAATGATCAGAATTCGTGCTCCCTTTCCGGTCTCTACCTCCATCTCTAACGAAGGGTCGTGGCCAGCGACCGCCAACTACCCTCACGTACGTCGCCTCTCCCCTGACGAAGGAGAAGCACATGCGTCGTTGGATGGCATCCTGCAGTGACCAACCTACGACCCAGGTCACGCCACGTCTCCCACCCCGAAGCGACATATTCAGAACCAAGCTGCCCCCTCTCGAAGCTTCCAAGGCTGCCACGTCATCTACCGAACCTCACAGCCCTCTAAGCTTAGTCCCTCACATGCCTTGTACGTTGGGGGGTGGGCAAATTTAAAACAAGCTTCCGGTTGTTTCTAGATTTACAACGAGATCCCCAAGCACGTATCTCACGTGCATGCTTGGGAAATTTACGTAAATGTCCAGCCGGGTTTTGATATTTACATCCATGCCCTTATGCACTAATGGTAAACTTACATATGGCCCCTACCGATTTTACTAAATTACAAATAGGTCCCTCCAAGGACCTATTTGTCCCATATTTTTATTACATTTATGTCCATGCATTGTTTCTTTCATAACTTGAGCATCTTAGATCAAAATTGTATGATTTCAGTGTCATTTTGTTGCAAAATTTATTCTCAATCTAATGACATATTTAGTTTTTTGATTTTACACTGATTAAAATGTTATGAATTTTTAATGTTATATATTGTCATTTTCTCTATATGTCTCTGCCATTAATAGATGCTTTTTCATAGTTTTTATGCTCCATTTGACTTTGAATCTGAATCATAAATTGTGCTCATTTTATCTAGGGAATTTTTGTAATTCATCTTTGGCATGTCATCCTTTGCATTCATTCATACAATATGTCCATGCATCATGTTATAATTGGGTCTATAAATCTGTGATAATAACATGCATCATTCTGTGTGATATTTTATATGCATTTTGCACATCTGCATGAAGACCTAAAATTGAGAATCTATTCACATATAAATCTAATTGACCAAAATCTGACATTATATTAAAGAGGCTCGTGTCCCTGTGTTCGGCCTTGGTAGACTTATCAAGTATAAATATTCCACAACATTCAAAGATTGTGATTTTGCTGACCAAATTTGCCTCCTATACTACGATGTTCTCTGATTATTTAAAAGACAAATTTGACACTCATCAACCACCCTAATCAAATAACCCCATCAAGATTGCTCCCTCGCTTGATTCACATACATCTGGACCTACGAACTCTTATCGCAACCCTAATGCATCAGATCAGGGAAAACAACATAGAGAGCAAAGATATCTTACTTGGAAGCGTTAACAGGAAGGACAGCACTAGTAGGAGGAATCAATGGAGAAGAACCGAGGAAGATGAGGTGGTTACTACACAAATGAAAGGAGAGGAGGCATAGAGAACTTTCCTTCTCTTGACGGGTAAATAAGATTAGGAGAAAGTTAAACTTTAGAAATGATGGAGAGAATTTTAGTTTTTACAATGTTTTAATATTTGGGTTTAATGGGGCTATCTCATGAGATTTAACTTCCCCTTATTTTTCTTATTTAACAATATATTTCTAAAAACATTCGACTATATGACATCATGGTTTCATTCATTTTTCGGCTCAATTCGAGACTCCAATAGAATCCATTAATCACACCATATTTTAACGGTCTCAAAATTCCTGAAATTGATCCCTTTTAGATGAAGTGGTTAGGAATGCCACTTTTTCGCGAATTTTGAATGACTATATGTTGTAATCTAATGGACTAAATCCCATGAGATGTTTTCAAAAAAATACCTTGCAAAAAGTGGGGTAGTTATGTTGGTTCCCCGTGGAGGAGCCCCATTCAACCCTTAATATTTTATAATGTACTTAAGCTTCAATTTAAAATCAAAATCTAATCATGTTTTATATGTAAAACTCTCTATTCATTTTAAAGATCTTATATTTGATTTGGTTTAAATTAAAGAGATTTTTACATGACAGACGTATAAACTTTACCAATTACCTCCACAACCTTTGAAACAACCTAATTCTCCCCTCGACCCCATAAATTTGCTAACCCTTACCCTATAGACCCTATGGTTAACCTCCATCCATTTACCCATTAAAAATTAATCGTATTCTGTTATGTTTTTTTACATTATACCTGTTGGGAAAATAAGAGTGGTGTTTATTCCATACGCCCTAGGCTCTCTTATATAGGAGAGTAGCCTATGGGTAAATTACATTAAGAGTCCCAAAGAAAAGAGGAAATCTAAAACGGTACAAAATAACATAGAGAATATAAAATAAACTTCTACACTCCCTTTCAAGATGGAGCATAGGTATCTATCATGCTCATCTTGGATAAGCACTTCTGGAAGGAACCCTAAAGTAGAGCTTTAGTAAGAATGTCTGTCGTTTGATCTCCTGAGCTGACATGGGTTGTAGAGATGAAACCTTTCTGGATCATATCACGAATATAGTTGCAATCCACCTCAATGTGCTTTGTCCTCTTGTGAAATGCAGGATTGTTTGCAATAAATAAGGCAGCCTGATTGTCACATTTTAGTGACATGGGAAGGGGAACACCTATATGTAAATCTGTCACGACTGCGTGAACCCACATCACTTCTGCACATGCTTGGGCCATGGCTCTATACTCCGATTCAGCACTAGATCTCGCAACTACTGTTTGCCTTTTGCTCTTCCATGAGACAAGTGACTCCCCAACAAATATAGCAAAGCCAGATGTAGATTTTCTATCCTTTGGACATCCTGTATAGTCTGCATCAACACATGCTAAGATGGTAATAGTACCCTTCTTTCTGAACATCAATCCTGCACCTGGAGATGACTTAAGATACCTTAGTATAATATGTATGGCATCCATGTGTACCTGGCGAGGTTGCTCCATAAACTGGCTAACTTTATTTACTGCAAATGTAATGTCTGGTATGGTAATCGTAACATAAAGAAGCCTCCCTACCAATTCTCTGTACCTCCTTTTGTCAACCTCCTCAGTATCATCATCATGCATCTTCATGCTTGGATCCATGGGTGTTGAAGCTGGTCGACATCCAAGCATACCCGTGTCACTTAGCAAGCCAGTGACATATTTCCTCTAAGTCATCAACAGTCCCTGTTTATTTCTGGCAAACTCCAATCTAAGGAAATATCTAAGTACTCCTAGATCCTTGGCAACGAACTTGTGACCCAATAATTCTTTTGTTGTTTTTATCCCCTGCATATCATCTCCTATGACGAGTATATCGTCAACATACACCATAATGACAGTCGTACCTCTGGATGTTCTCTGTACAAAGAGAGAATGGTCTACATTTGACCTTTTGAACCCTTGCTTCTCAAAAAGATCTGATAGCTTCTGGAACCAAGCTCTGGGGCTCTGCTTTAGGCCATAGATCGCCTTATGAAGCCTGCATACATGTACACACTCCCCCTCAGCAGTAAATCTAGGTGGTTGCTGCATGTAAACTTCCTCCTGAAGATCACCATATAGAAATGCATTTTTGACATCTAACTAAAATATGGGCCAATCTTGAATCACACCAACATATAACAGAATTCGTAAGGTAGAGTGATGAGCAACAAGAGAAAAAGTGTCAAGATAATCTACCCATACGTCTGAGTAAAACTGCGAGCAACCAGTCGAGCTTTGTACCTATCAATACTGCCATCAACATTATGCTTCATGGTAAACACCCACTTGCAACTCACAATAGAAGCCCCAATAGGGGCTGGAACCAGAATCCATGTACCTCTCGACTTAAGGGCGGTCATTTCTTCCTCCATAGCCAGAAACCATTTACTATCATCCAAAGCTTCCTTATAATTCTTGGGAATATGCACAGCGGATAAAGCACCTACAAACCTCCTGAAATCTCCTGCCAGACGGTCAAGGGTAACATGAGAAGCAATTGTATATGAAGCACAAGACCTCTTCTGCTTCCTTAGTGTAATCGATAAGTCAAGGTCTGCATCAGTAGTACTAACATCCATGTCATCTGCTTCCTGTTCCTGCTCAGAAACACCATCAATCCCATCATTAGATGTAATGTTGTCAGAACAAACCTGGGGCATGTGTGATGATTGACCATGATCATGAGCAGAAGCTTGCCATCGACTGTAGTGGCATGGTAGAGGAGGAATCAAAGGTATGGGAGGTGGTAATGGTGGTGGCGGTGGTGAGAATGGTGGTGGTGGTGATGGGGATGATGGTGATGGAGAGGAAGGACGTTGTTGTGGTGCATACAAGGGTGGAGGAATAAAAAGTCATCATTTTTATATGATGGCACCAACCTGTCACATGTAGGAGATAAAAACATGACTGACTAAAAGAACGTGAGATCTGCACTGACATAATATCTGCGACGTAATGGATCATAGCAACGATACCCCTTTTGGGTCCCGGAATACCTGACAAAAACACATTTGACAGCCCTAGGAGAGAGCTTGTCAACCCATGGAGATAATTGATGAACAAATGCCACAGACCCAAAGACACGTGGATCTAGAGAAAATAGCTCTTTGTCAGGAAAGACGAGGGAGAAATGTATCTTCTCCCCCAACACAGATGAGGGCATGCGGTTAATAAGATAGCATGCGGTAAGAACCGCATCACCCCATAATGAGGGCGGAGCACAACTCTGGATAAGAAGCGTACGATTGACATCAAGGAGGTGGCGGTGTTTTGTTTCTGCGACACCATTTTGTTGAGACATGTAAGCACATGACGTTTGATGAAGAATGCCATGTGATGATGGAAAATGAGATAAAGTGCGAGTACATAATTCCAGGGCATTATCAGTTCTCACAATCTTGATGGAAACAGAAAACACATTCTGCACTTCTTTAATGAAATTCATAATAGTGATGCCCACTTCAGATTTATTCTTTAACAAAAACACCCAAGACAAACGACTAAAATCATCCACAACAACTAAATAAAACATGTGTCCCTGATGATCTGTAACATGACTTGGACCCCAAATGTCAATATGGAAAAACTTAAAAGGAGAGCTACTGCTCTGACTCTGACGACTCGGGAAGACAGATCGATGATGCTTCCCTAACTGACATGCTTCACACTCGAACGACGACCGGGGTGAAATCTGAGGGAGGACTTGTCGCAGTTTCTGAAATGAGAGATGACCAAAGTGCAGATGCCATGAGTAAGGGGAAACATGTCTAGTAGAATGGAATGATGATGCTCCAACGTAAGGTGTATGGACCAGTCGATACATCCCGCCCTGCTCACAGCCATGTCCAATCACGTTGCCCGTGAGAATGTCCTGAAACACAAGAGATGACGGGTCAAATATCGCTCGACAATGAAGATCCTTTGTAATTTGACTAATTGACAGCAAGTTCATTAAGAAATTAGGGGCATGGAGCACATTCTGCAACTTCATGGAAGGTGTTAAGGCCATATGTCCCTATCCTGTGATGGTAGAGTGGGTCCCATATGCTATGACGACTGTCCCCCCTGGGGGAACTTGCTTGTAGGATGTGAGGTGGTGTCTATCTCCACATAAATGATGTGTAGCACCTGAATCTACGATCCATTCTGAGGTATGTGAATCCTGGTAAAATGCAGAAGTATGAGTACTTCCTGAGGAACTGGCTTCTGCATTAGCAGCAATGTCAAGGCTGCTCTTTGAAACTGGTGGAGTACTGGCTGGTGGCATGATATCACGCAGATGGGATACTAGGTCATCATATCTTGGATCTGACGTTGGGGTAGAACCATGGTGATGTATCTGTTCTGCTGCACGGGCAGAAGGTAGGAACCCATGCTTAGAGTAGCATATGTCTTCTTTATGGCTAGTCCGACGACAATAAGTGCACTGTACTCCACGACCACGGCCGACCCTACCACGTGGTCCCCGTCCATGAAGATGAGATGAATTGCCTCTTCCTCTAGAGGCTGCCATAGCAGAAGAATTTTGCCCAGTAGTAGAAGGACTCGAGATGCTGATACAACTCAATCGTCGAAAAGCCTCCTCCATGGGATGAATGGTAGCATCTGCCAGAATTTGAGAAGAAGCTACTTCATATTGTGAGTCAAGAGAGGCTAGAAAGACTCCCACCATTGTCGCATTCCGATATGTCTTCAATTATTCTGGAGTATCCGTAAGAGGCATGAAACTGTGAAGCTTCTCAAACATTCCCCTCAGCGCAGTGTAGTGTGCATGCAGGGGTCGACCGTTCTGCTTTATCGTGAAGATATCATGTTGTAGTTGTAGAATTTTTATTTCATTCTTGGCTTGTGAGTATGTGGCAACAAGAATGTCCCACATGGCTTTGGTAGTAGGTTGATGTAAGATATCATTAGCAATGTCTGGAATCAGAGTACCATACAACCAGATCTGAGCATATGCGTCATCAGCCTCCCATGAGGCATACAACCCTGTTTTCTCCACTGGCTCATCCTCGATAAGAATATGTTTCTTATCCATCGACTTCATCAGGCTCATGAACTGCATGGCCCATAACTCATAGTTGGATCCATCCATCTTCATAATAGATGCATGACCCTTGAAGGCGCCTGAAGTGGGGATCTCGATCTTACTTTCTGACATGGTGACTGGAGAAAACAAGGATTGTAGACTAGATAAGTCTTGGTCTACACTGACATGATTAGGTTTAGTTGCACATGTAGACCTCTATGCAACCAAACCCAACAACCTTGAAGCTAGTAGAGAGCCCCTCTTTGAGATGAAAACCGAACCCTAGGGTGACGCCCTAGGTGCCGTGAACAGTAAGATGGTAGCACACGCAGAGGGGTGGTGGAGCAATGCCTGACGGAGTATGGCCTAGCGACGCATGGCCTGGCGGCGCACGGCCTGGCAGCGCACGGGCTGTGCGCGAGGGGCTGGCGGCGCACGGGCTGTGCGCGTGGGTAGCGGGGACAGCACGCGAGGGGCTACGCACTGTGGCGGTGGCACGGGAGGGAACCGACGGTGTGCGAGGGGCGGCGACGTGCGGATGCTTGAAGGTAGAGGGCTAGGTTTAGGGTTTGGTACGAGAGTCTCGATCTAGGACCGCTGCTCTGCTACCATGTTGGGAAAAATAAGAGTGGTGTTTATTTCATACGCCCTAGGCTCTCTTATATAGGAGAGTAGACTATGGGTAAATTACATTAAGAGTCCAAAAAAAAAAGAGGAAATCCGAAACGATACAAAATAACATAGAGAATATAAACTAAACTTCTACAATACCCATTTTGTTTAACGAATTTACATTGAGTGCCACTCCCCCTCACTCTCCTCCTCATCTCCTTTCCCACCAAGCACCTGCCCACCTCCTCAACATACGCCTCCCTCGACAGACAACATCCTCCGCTGCAGAGAAACAAAGGTGGAGCTCCTGAATCCATGATAGACAGCGTCCTCTGCTGGAAGTTTGTTCGTGTGATCGTTTCCTCGTTTCCATGATCGGGATGATATCTGTTCTCGAATTTGGATCGTATATGTGATTTTTTGTAGTAGAAATCAGAATCATACTATTAGATAATATAATCATGCAGATTCCCCTCACAGGTACACAGACCCAACTCTGCTCATTCCTTGTTCGATACCCATTCCCGCCCCTCGAACGAGCAGAAAGGCGAGAGCTTTGGATCGAAGAGCGCCAAATATCGATGTGGGTCTCCACCTCCGATGGATTTGAAGGCCTTCATGCGCTCTTTTTGACAAAAAGCTCAATGGGTCCTTGAATCTTGTGCCAAAAACAAAGAAAAGGGAGATTTTTTCCCAGCAACCCCCATGCCCTTGTCGAGCGTTGCCGCCGCCTCCGCAGCAAGGCACTGCCGGGCTACGGTGACAGCTATTGCTACCTCCTTCCTGACCCCCCCCCTCTCACCCGTTAGGTTTGTCACCCTCGAGGTCCTTCACAGCTTCCCGTTTGATTAGGTATAGAACAAGAGGATAAGAAGGACATGAGAAGAAAGGAGAGAGAGAGATTGAAGATCCACCATTGATTTTCTTTGATTTGATTAACTAAAGTTTAACTCAAGTAATTGACTTCAATAAAGTTAAATATGACGGTAGGGTCTATAGGGTAAGACAGAGCAAGTTTACGGGGTCGAGGAGGGAATTAGGTTGTTTCAAAGATCGTGGAGGTAATTGGCAAAATTTATAGGGTCTGCCAGGTAAAAATCCCTAAATTAAAATTTTTTAATTCATTTTTATACTTTCATGGTTCTTTAATGTTCGATTTTAATAACGTACTAAGAATTTGTGAAATTTCTTGAAATTCTAATTCAGTATTGGATCCTACATCAACTACTACTGCAAAGTCTGATCACACCTCTAAAATATCAGATCAGGTAAAACAACATATAGAGTAAGAGATCTTTCTTGGAAACGGATACATAGAAGAAATGCGCTGGGAGGAGGAACATGTGGAGTAGATCCAAGGAAGATAGTGGTGGTTAATTAGGTATGAGCATGGTTCGGGTGGTACCCGGCCCTGAAGGGCATGGGCCCAAGCTTGTTTAACAAATTCAGGCCTTGGGCCTCGCATAGGCCTATAAATTTTTTTGGCCCAGGCCCAGGCCCGGTCCAATTCCTTTGGGTCAGTCTTGGGCCGAGCTAGTCCATCTCCACCCATTAGAGATAATTAAATTTGAGTCTTTTGCTTCAAGTTAATCTCAACTCAATCTACACAAGCCAAAATTATTTAAAACAATTGCCATAATACTTATGAAACAACGAAAATTCAGTTCTACCAAATCCGAGGATTTCTCATTTTACATGCGTGCACTCAATGAAAGATACCATTAATGTCTCTCACTTATATAAATTGAAAGAGTGAAACAAACTTATCCAGTTAACAACAACAGGTACACCATACCTTACATGTTAAAAAATGGGCATAAGGCCCTATATTGGGTAAAGGTTTAATAATAGAAAATATTCTTATTGAAAAAATAAATACTAATAAATTCAAGAATAATCAACAGAATCTAAACCAAGACTAATTAATGAAAATTAATTCTGAGTACAATAATCGCCAAATCCTATGTTGCATGCCTGACTTTTGTATGAAGACAAGATACAAGAAGAGAGTGCACATGAAATAGGTGGGAGCTTTCATGCGTGTAGGATGTGGGAAAGGGTTTGAGCCCTCTTCGGACTGGGCCACATCGGGCTGGGCCGAGCCAAGCCTGAGCCCGACCCAAAAAATTGAGCCTAAATATTGGGCCCAAGCTCGGCCTAATGTTCATTTGGGCATGGGTCGGACCAGACTTTTTGGGATGGGCTTCGAGTTGGGCCAGGCCATCCCAACCAAAGGCTTATCCCTATGGTTAATGCATGATTGAGGAGAGAGGAAGGAACGAAGAATTTTCTCTCTCTTAGCGGGAATGTTGGGACAAAGTTAAGCTATAGAATGCTTAAATGATGTTTTTACAATCTTCTACAAAATTGGCTTACAGTATTAGTTTTTATGCATTTGTTGGTAGAAGTAAATTTACCAATAAATTTATTATAATTTTAATAATATATAATAGTGTTAGAGTATTTGGTTGTGTACCCATTGAGTTGTAACAGGGTAAATGGATCCTGGAGGAGATCCATTTACCCCATCTATTGTTTAGTCCCACATCGTCCAACGGTGGGACTTGGAGGCTCTGGAGAGGCTATATAAGGAGCCCCAGACCTCCTGTATCCATTGAGAAAGTCAATAGACAAACACGCCCCGTTGAGGGCTTCTCCCGTGGTTTCATCTTGCTCCTCACGGAGTAGGGTTCCACGTAAAATCATGGTGTTCCCATGTTTATCTTTCTCGTTATTATGCTCTGTTTATCGTTTCTGCTTCCGCTTCCGATTTACTAACATGGTATCAGAGCGGGTTTGATCCTCGAGGATTTCAAGATTCAGTTTTATTATTCGAGGTTCGATTGTTGTTCTTGAAGATTATTTTATTGAATATTATTATTGGTCAAAAGTTATAGGATTTTCTGAAACCCTAGATTTTTTCGTGAATATCTGCACCTTGTCAAGCCCTGTCTTCATGGCCTCCACGCTGCCATGCTTAGGGCATCGCCCCAACTCAAGACATCCAGCCAGTGGCAGATCCTTCTCATCCAGCCAGACCCTTCGTGCAGAGTCCCCAGGCGGCTTCGAGAATCATGCGCCCCTTCCAATTTTGGTGGCACATCCCAGTTCGGGGGTGGCTGAACCCTCAGTAGCAAAGCCCCATCCGGGGCGGCGGCTCTCTCCTCTGAAGAAGGCTACTCTTCCGTGAGTAGGCGGCGAGCCCTAACCGCCTTCAAATCCCAACGGCAACGACTAAGTCCTCAGGACAAAGGCAGTCCTCCGATCTTCGTCAAATCTGGCGACGCGCACCGCATCAGGCGGTTGGCTTCGCAACTTCATTCAGATCTCTTGGCGACGAAGGCGTCAACAACAATCGTTCCCTCCTCCCAGGTCACCTCGCGCTGGCGGCGCACCCCACCTTCATGCTCGCGTGAAGCCCCTCCAGATCCCCACGCGCGGGCCTCGCCCAGCAGCCTTCCCTCGCGTGAGCTCCTCCGAGCCCTATCCAACGCACACACGCATCTACTGGCTCCCCGACGACACGGCAGCCCAGGTCTAGCCCCCGCATCGTCATCTCCTCCGCGCCTTCGATGTCGCATCCCTTCCGCAACTCCAGGCCGGCCCCAGCCGTGACTTTATCATCCTGGAAGAGCTGGCGGCGCATCATACTCCAGACGGGGGCGGCGTTCCTTTTTTTTTTCAAAGAAGGGTTTCCCATCGAGGATCCCTAAAATAGCCCCAAAAATGGCTTCTGCGTAATTGATTGGCCCGATTGCCCATTTCCAAAAAAAAACAAAAAGAGAGGAAGGCGCTGCTATTTCTTAAGCTCAAGTGGGCCGAACACAAAAAAAAGAGAGAGTGGGGAGCCCATTAAAAAAAAGAATGAGGGGCTTATTGATGTTGGGCTCAAGCGGGCTACTGAAAAAAAAACAACAAACAAAAGGCACGTACATATAAAAAAAACTGTACGCAAGTATTTTGAAAAAAAAGGAGAGAGCCCAAGTGGGTTGTTTACATTTAGAGGAGAGATTTCAAAAAAAAGAAAAAAAAAGAAAAAGAAAAGAAAAAAAGAGGCGCGTACACGAGAAAAAAGGCATACGCAAATTAAAAAAAATTGCAAAGACGTAAAAAAAAGAGTTGAACGGCTTAAAAAATGTGACGGCTTATATAAAACTTTTTTTTTGAAAAGCCGCAAGTTTCATGTTTTATTTTCCCCATCATTATTGTCTTCTCCCAACTTGGTCGACGTCCATGTTTTCCGACAAGTATGGAAGAAAGGGGGAGTATGGTGTAGAGTCACAGGTTTTCTTCCAGATTCAGATGCAGATTCTCCAGACCGGACAGATTTCCAGACTCTATAATGTTTCAGATGAAGATTTTCCATGCGCAATTTCAGACTCGATGTTCAGATTCCGAGTCCTCAGTGTGATGCGCAGATTCAGACTCGACAGATTGGTCAGAGTCCAAGTTCGAGGCATTCCATGATGAGAGGCCCAGTTTTTCGAGATCTCCAGAGAGAGACTCCAATTTCAGACACGCACATGGATGCGGTCATTTTCAGATGAGCACATGTTGCCATCATTCAGACTCCATTCTCCAGCGACCGTGGACTCCGATGAGGATTGCACAGCCACGACCCTTTTTTTTCAATTCGGTCATTTTTTCAGAGATGGAGCAGTTGTCCACATTATTGTGGCGGGCTAGAGTACTCCGACGAGGAGACTCATTTTCAGTTGCAGTGACTCTGACAGGCGCAGTTCAGAGCACATGCTCTCTGACGAGGAGATTCAATTGACTCACACTCCAGCCCGTTCGTCCTCCTCACATGCACGACATGAGAAGCAACGTCCTCGACTGCAGCAATGTGCGTGTTGGGTTGATATTGTCCGTAGTGTCCTGTAGCGTTGAGTTGAGTTTATTTCTGTTTGTCCAAGCTGAGCATTGCATGCTCCAGCTTGAGGGGGAGTGTTAGAGTATTTGGTTGTGCACCCATTGAGTTGTAACAGGGTAAATGGATCCTGGAGGAGATCTATTTACCCCATCTAGTGTTTAGTCCCACATCGTCCAATGGTGGGACTTGGAGGCTCTGGAGAGGCTATATAAGGAGCCTCAGACCTCCTGTATCCATTGAGAAAGTCAATAGACAAACACGCCCCATTGAGGGCTTCTCCTGTGGTTTCATCCCGCTCCTCACGGAGTAGGATTCCACGTAAAATCATGGTGTTCCCATGTTTATCTTTCTCGTTATTATGCTCTGTTTATCGTTTCCGCTTCCGCTTCCGATTTACTAACAAATAGAATTATTACTTCATAGTATGTAGTTGATCAAAATAATATTAATAAATATTAAGTCTGTTCAAGACTATTATCTTTTTGAGACGGACATGTTATAAGAATTAGGAATCGATATTGTAATTTGACTCTAAATTTTAATAAAGAAATGACTATCATCTCTTGTCATGTAGGTCCAAATGAATACTAGTAACCTATACAATAACTTCATGATGCAATTCATAGTACAAACTCTTATGATACATTAAAAACTTGTCCTAATAATGTGTCAAGGTATTTATTCATTCCCAAGTCTTATTATCACACCCCCAAGTATTCTTTAAAAGAACGATCACGATTTTACATAATGGATCCCCTCATAAATGAACCAAACTCTATCACATTCTTTCCCTGAATACCCATGCCAATGATCTCTAATGGTATAAAATATTATATGGTGTATAAGATAATTTATATATGTTTTCACATGTATGTATATATGTTTTCACATGTGAATATAGTTTTTAGATTTATCTTTAACTTTGTATAACGCAATTTTTATACCATTTTTCATCATATCTATTACATATACTAAAGCTGCAGCTTCTTCCAATACGTTGACACGTGGGTTCGTGCACGTCTTCTCCCTTCCCCTCTTTTAGCATCTCCGACTCTCCCTGTTTGGAGACGCGTATTGGCTTCATTTGCGTTTTTTTCCTTCCCCATTTTTCTCAGCCTTCCACCACGTGGCCATTGGATTTTTCCATCTTTCGTCCTCATGAGGGCACGTGGCAGCCTCGCACCCTCTCTTTCTGTCCTTGCACGCTCACCTCCACTCTCTCTACCCACGGACTCTATCCATGTACGTGACAACCGTGCTCTACCCACATTCCTTCTCTCCTAAAAATAGCACTCATCGTCACTTTTCTCTCTTTTTTTCCCTGCAATGACACATGTCACACTATTTGGAGAGATAAACTCCCAGCAACGCCTCTCCCCCATCTTTCTACACCTATTTCTCTCTCAACCCGCTTGATCGATCTCTCCCTCCAACCCCATGTTCCTCTCCTCTCTCTCCACTAATTTATATTCTCTCTCCCATATTCCTCTATGTTTCTAAATTTAGATGTATGGTAACATTGATTTAAAAGTAATCCCCAAGTTCCTCTCCTCTCTCTCCCGGCCTATTCATATTCTCTTTCCCACATTCCTCTATGTTTCTAAATTTAGATTTATAATAACATTAATTTAAAAAAAAACATATATTGATAATGTCATTTATAAATTTTGGAAAATATAGATTATATTTTTCTTTTAGACCTACTGCTTTTGGAAACCTAGAATGTAAAGTTCAAAAATTATTTTTCCCACCCTTCACATGTAATGTAAATTAATATATTTTTTGATAAGTAATTCAAATTTACATTGTAATAATAATAATAAGAATCAATCCATAAGATTACATAAATTGTTATGCATATAATATTTATATCCAATAATTTATATTGATTTTGATATTTTTAGTGTTCACGGTACAATGTCATAAAAAATTCAATTCAAAGTTCCATTGCCCTATAGAAATATGTATGTATAAAAGACAACTAATTGATTTTATTATTTTAAAATATCATATATTTAGATAATAATTTTCTTTCTCAATATTTTTTATACACCTTAAAAGGAGAACTCTATGTAAATTAAAGTTTTTTGATAATATTAAGATTATTGAAATATAAAAATACATTTGTTATTGTAGTTTTGATTATTGACCATATCTTTTTTGTTTTTGAAATTAAAAAAGATCCATTTTGAACTTTAAAAATATAAAAATATAACTAGACTCCATAAAAATTAATTATACCTCAAATTAAGACATTATATTTCTTTACATTTTTAACTTCGTGGAAAATAAATCTAACATCAGTATATATATTTATGGATACTCAAACAATTTGTTGTGCTTAGCCGAGTTTGATGTAGTGGTTATGTGTGTGTGTGTGTATGCCATCAATATTGTCATTCTAAAATATATTGATAACATCTTTAAGATTTAGATGATAATACTAAAAAAATCATTATATGATTAATCATAAATTGCTCATGAAAATTTTAGAGTACACGTCTCATATCAAATAATAGATGTTGCCATTTCGATTAAAAATTGAGTTTCATGGACAAAGGTGTGTGTTACTTGAATTTAAGTCATAAAGTATATCGTAACTTTTTTAAATGGAATCATATCTCAAAGCAACTTATCTTAATGATAATATTTTTTAGTTCTATGACAGTAAGTCATTTTATCTATAGTCAGTATCCACATTTTCATTTGATTTTTAAAGATCCTTTTGTATATATCTTTGTATCTCCCTCATCTTACATACCTTTTCTTTGTACCATGTATTTTCACATTTAAAACCCTTTCTCTTTACATTCTCTATCTCATCCTAGTAAAAATCAAAGTTACAATACATACTTGAATAAAATGATGTTCATATTAATTATCAAACATTTTTAAAAAGATCGACCCATAAGATTAAATTTTTAAAATATGTTTGAAAAATATATAAAAAGGTGTATAATATATGACAAGTAAAGTTTAATTGGAAAATAAAAATATACATTTATTGTGTAATAAAAAAAATTAATGTTCTGTATATGTTTGACTTATATATTTTTCATTCTATATAAAGAAGAATTTGAATATTAGTATTAGACCAAAAATATTATTAGTGATAAATGAGAATAAAAAATAAGAAATACATAACATTTTCTAATGTTTATTTTATCTCTACTTGCATATTATATTTTAATAATATACGTTCAATTCATATGCATTTTTTCGTGTATTTTAAAATGCAAAATCTTTCAGAAGTGCTTTTTAATATTTAAAAAAGAATACTCTACATAATTAAAATGACTAAATCTGTATTTAAGAATTCGATTAATTTTATAGAAAAGAAGATTAAAATATTTTAGTTTTTTTTAAAAAAACATATCTTTTAAGGAAAATATTATACATAATATAAACATATTTTAACAATTTTTTGGACAGTAAGACAAAATATTACATATATATAATAACTTTATTTAAGAAGTATGGCTTTACGACCCTATACTAATTATAAGAGTGAGATTCATAATTTTCCAAGTCAGGGAGACAAAAAAGATCCAAGAGGTTACATGTATTAAAGCCAAAGATAAAAGTGAAAATACAGATATGTGAAACATCATCGCAGACTTTTTAAATGAGTTGTAATTTCTCATATGTATATAAATAGGATAACTATTAATAAAAAATGAAAAGATCATAGTAAAAGAGGATTATCATCACATATTAAAGTAATATTTAGAGACATAAGTTAATTATTTAGGTATGTTTGATTAATTTTATTTATAATATACATGTTACAATTAAGATATGAGTGAGCTAACTTCCATTATTATTATTAGAATTTCATTTTCCTAAATTGAGCAGCTTTGATGATTAGATCACGTGATGGTTGTGGGCATGTATTTTGAGTCTTATGCAACATAGGTAGATGTCCGAGTTTGTTTGCATTGGAAATTTTATGATGTAATTATGTTTGTAGATGTTTAATTGTGTAGTTTTCAAATGGATCCAATCAATAAAAAACTCAAATATTAATATCAAACATATAAATATATATATTATACACTAAACATTATCATAAAACATGTATATATCTTTATAAATTGAAAAAATCAACACAAACTGTTAATGACAACATTGATTCTTAATCATGACTTGAGATATTTAAACACTTTTATTGGATTTTCTTGACTTTAGGATACGCTCCACGTGATTCCAATATATATATATATTAAAGATGGTGTATATAATAATAATGTTATTATCTTTTTTAGTATATTTTTCGGTATCATTGGTCTATTCTATGTCCAACCCATGTAATGCACGAAGGAGTGCATCACTCATTTATTTTTCATCCAAAACATTGTTCTTTAATTATTTTATTTAATCATATAATGTTGACGTACTAATGATTAATAAAATAAGATATATCATTCTATATTCTAAATGGTAATAAAATAATTTTTATTTACTTTAATTTACATAATTTTGTTAATACTGCAAATAGACGTATTTGCTTCAATCCGCCGCGAAGCGCGGGTCATAGACTAGTTTAATATAATTTCTATGACATAAGTAGGTTACTATACTTATCCCACATGTATTCCATATAATACATGCATATTTAATCTAGTCTATAGGTTATATCTTAATATTCACATGCGAATAGTATCCATTTTGATCTTATATACATTTTTAGACTATGATAATTTAGTTTTCATATACATCAATATTTGTATTCTTATTGAAAAACAAATACATGATATGGTAAGAAATTTTTATGTAGCTAACAATTTGCATCCCTGGTTATTATGCAATTCTGGGTGGTTGTAGTTTTTCTCCTAGCATAAAAGGGAATGTTTCCGAATTATGGGAAAGTCACAATAAACTTATTTTATATAACTATATCAGGTTTGTTTAATTTTAATTAATTTACTCAGCCTTCGATAGAGTAATCTATGAGTTGTTAATCACACATCAACATGGTTCAAAAAAAGAATGCAAAGATCTGAATCCTAAACTATTTTAAAGGTAAAATTGTGATCCCTTTTTGGTTTCAACGATGTTGCGAGAAATAATTTTCATACTTTTGGTAGTGTATGAAATAGACCTTTGAGTCAAATTAATCAAAATTAGACTAATATTGAAAATAAGGTTATCATATCTGAGATATAAATCAAGATATTTGAAGGGGAGCCAACTTAAGTATAACATCGTTATTTTTTATTTCTTTAGATATTTTTAAGAAAACACAAATTTGATCACTATATGACATTATGTTCGTATTCAATTTCATGTGAAACAAACATTACTAACTTGTCCATCTAAAACGATATCGAATTCATCAATTTTGAGACCGTTGAATTTTCTCAGGCTTGATGGATGGAGACGAGTCTCTAAATTAGTCAAAATTTGAATGAGAACAAGGTGTCATATAGTAATGTAAACCTCTCCATGTGTTTTCAGAAATTACCTTAAGAAATAAATAAAATAAGTGGGGGCTCCTCCTGGGGGTAACCTTTCGAGATTGAGATCACTATATGACATCGTGTTATCATTTAATGACGTGATTTCAGCAATTCTAAAACAATTAAAGTTTGGCATGCTTGATGAACAGGACGAGGCTTTAATACCAAAGCGAACCAGATGGTTCTATCGGTTAATTCAAAAATCGAAAGAGAGATGGTTGAACCATCCAGTTTACCCAAAAAATAAAAACTAACTAAAATCTGGTTGAACCAATTGAATCAAATCGCATGTTCGACCATCTATTTAGACAAAAAAACCTAATTATTAAATAAAATGCAAATAGTTAAAAACTTTTCATAATCTACTTTCCATTCTAACCCATAAGATCGTACTTCTTTATTTATTTCTTCTCCTTCCATGCATGTAGGGATGGGCATTGGGCTGGGCCGGCCCAGTCCAGCCCGAAGCCTGACTCAAAAAACTCGGCCCGACCCAAGCCCAATAAGGCATTGGGCCAAGCATGGGCCTAAATTATCGGCCCAAAATTACTTTGGGCCAGGCTTGGGCTCGGCTCGGCCCAACTCGACCCGGCCCAAGACCCGACCCGTTTGGGAGCCCGAAGTTGACCCGAGGCCACGGGCGTGGCCTGAGGGGTTGAGCCCAAGACCCGATCCAAGACTCCCTCCCCTAACGCAAATCCCAATTCCCCCCTAACTGGCTAACCCTCAATAGCTACCCCCTCTCTCCCACTCCCAGACTCCTTTCACGCTCCCCATTTCACCCTAAGTTCCTAACCCTAGGCATTATCGGCGACTTGGCAATCTTCCTCATGCTCCTCCACGGCTCCGCTCCTCGTCGTCCTACCCACGACAACCAAACCATCCACACCTCTGGTCCTCCCCAATCTCCATCCTAGTTTCTATCCCGCCCACCCGCACGTCCCTTTCACCATGCCATTTGTGGCAGCACGACCCCTTCTAGAATCAAAAGCCCAGGCTGCCCTGCCAGGGCCGAGGTCCTCTGCAGCTCCGCCTCCCTCCTCGGAGGCGTAGAGGCTTGACTATCCCACTCCCCAAGGCCATGGCGACGCCCTCCCCACTACATCGTTAACTGCTAAGGTATATAGCTTGCGAACTAAATTTTATTATGTGATGATGTATGGACAGGAGTTGTGGAACTGTATATGTACAAAATCTTGAAACGTTAATAAATGTAATTCCTCTAATTAGGTAACTTAAACAGTTCAAATCAGTAAAACTTGCTTCACATCCTATAACATGAGTACTATAAGATGCATATTTATGTCTCCATTCATGAACCATTATTAATGCCCTTCTCTTCTTACTAAAAATCTTTTCGATGGTAATTACATTATCATGCCAAGTAGGATACACGTGTCATTGAGAGTATTGTACCGGAGAAAGAAGTTAATCAACATGAGGTTGCAATAACTTGGACGGATAGATCAAACTATATTAAAATATTTATGTTTCCTTTTTCCACATTAGGCGTACCATCTGTCTAACAATGGATTAAATTCCTTTTCAATCTTAATATATAGGATATTGACAACTTTTCGGGAAAGTTTTGAATCGATATGTTACCACATGCCCGCAGATCATGTAGAGGCTTGGGTCGGCCCGGCCCAAGCCCGACCCAAAGAAATGGATCGGGTCTAGGCTTGGGCCAAACAACAATAGGATTTGTGAGTCTAGGCCCGACCCAAGGCTCGAAATATTTAGATGGGCTTGGGCCTGGGCCCTTCAGGGTCCGGCCCAACCCGGCCCATTCCCATCCCTATATGTGTGCCAATTACCCAATGTTACTCTCCTTCTTGCTTCTGGGCATTTTCTCTCCTTTTCCACGTTGTGTACGATGGTGTCCCCTTTCAATAGCAACAAATGATGTTCCAATGTAGTTTGAAAAGTAGAAAATAAAAAACATTTGTCCTCAACTATGCTTCGAATTGTTTTTAAAATTGTTTATTTGTACTCATCACATTTGTGTATTCTAAGAATTTGATAAAAAAATATATCGTGTCATTTTGAGTTTTTAAATAACATATATACCCCTTACTTTTTAGCAATTATAGTTGTGTATTTAAAAAAAACTATTCTCCTTATGTTGGTATAAAATAAAAGCATAAAAGTACCAGTAAAAAGCCACTGCTATGATTTTTGTAAAATATAGGATCATACATGTATTTGCAAAAATATAGTTTATAAATATTAATTAAAAAACTTAAGTAAAAATCCTTAAAATAAATGGTATAGCACTATTCATATTTATTTGTATGAAATGCCAGTTTAATTCTATCCGACCAAGATGGTCCATACAAGCAAATAAAAAATGCAGCGGTTCGATTTTTTTCCCATGTGTATGAGTTGTTGACGTCAACACTAATTCGACGGTCAATCGCGCTGGTCGGACCATATAAATCCAAAACCAACACCTTCCCCATTTGATGTATGATTCGATTTTGAAACCTTGGGTTGATATATGAGTCTATAATTGAATCAAATTTGAATAAGAATATGGTTTCATATAGTTATGTAAATCTCTCCGGATGATTTTAAAAAGTACATTAAGAACTAAAAAAATAATGGTGAGAGTAGTAAAGTTTACTCCCCGTGAAGGTATCTATACTACTTACTATTACTGGGTTTCTCCCAGCCTTGACGACACGTGTCCCCCATTCGGTTCCCTCTCTCTCCCGGCCTCTTCCCCCATTCGGTTCCCTCCTTGCTCTCGGCTCTCCATTCTCCTGTTGAGGCTTGTTCACTACAGTTTGAAAGTAAAGATCTGACACGTCTCCGCTTTTCCTCTTTGGATTTTTAAAGCTAAAGATCTGACAAGTCTCCGCTTTTCCTCTTTGGATTTTTACCTGTCTCTTTGGATGTGTCTGCCCAAAATCCATCTTTCCAACACGGGTTCCCCTTCTACGGCGTCTCTTTTCCCATCCCCCCATCTCCTCATCCCTCGGCGTCGAACAAACTTCTACGGCGGTGGAGCTCCCTTGCAGACTCTGTTGCACCTTCTTCGGAGGGTGTTCTTTGCTTCTTTGCCCCCACGGTGGAGCAAACAAGGTGAAGACGGAGTAGAGGCGAGCCCCCTTCCATCTCCCTCCATCTCCTTCTGGCGATCTCTTTTCGGGTAATAATCATTCTTTCGTTTTGTGTGGTTTTCTCTCTGTCATGTTCCATCACCATCCTCTATACTTCTCATCTCCACCAACTTCTTCTTCGATTTTGCTTTGCGGCCTACCTCTTTGACACAACGTTGCATGACCTCTAGGAAATTGGAAAAAAAATGCTTCAAGATTCTTAACAAATGATGTTTAGCTCTTATGCAGTATGTCTCTTACAGCCAAATAACAGAAGTATATTGGTCGAACATGCTTTTCTTTGAGTATGAATGAATGCATCCATCATTTGGTACCAAGATGCAATTTTATGCTTTCAAGCTGGGATACAGTTTCAGCTAATATGATCCCTGCAATTGGTTTTGGATGGCATGCTAAAAGACACTTCATACCATACATTTTCTCAAGGATCTTGAAGATGGTATGCAATTAGTATGTGAGACTATTTTCTATTTCTTACTGCAAACATCTTCACTACTGATATCTATAGATGAAATGGTTGTTACATAGTTTAAGCTACTTTGATGGTAATATGGCAACAAATAAACTAATAAATATATCAGAAGCAAGAGAAAGAACATATGGGATAACCGAGCAGAGATGCTTCATCTTGCCAACCTTCCATTATAGTGATGTAACGATTGACTTTCAATATTTGGAGTGAGAGGAACCAGACCTTTCTCTGCTCGTCCTTTCTTGCATGCTAAGAAATAGCCCGTGCTTATAGCAATTTATATGAACAACCTCACATTATCTCAGAGTCCATGTTTGCGTTTTTTTGTTCTACCTTGCCATCTAACAGAGAAATCAAGTGGTTCATTTGAGAGATGGTTTTTAGCTATTAACAATTGATTTCAAAGTGGTTTGAAACGAAAACTGTTTTATCAAAACAAAATGGGGAAAATGGAAAAAAAATAAAGGATAATATGAAAACACAATTGATCTATCAAAGGAACTGCGAAACAACGTGTTCAACAAATGGGGAAATTTAGAATTTGAACAACATAACATGTCTTTGACTAGATCACTCTGATATGCCTCCAAAAAATTATTATTTTAGTTGCTAAACATATTAATCTTCCTATGGATCAGTCCCTCTAAGAAGGTTCATCTCTGGCGTAAGATCTGACATTTATTTGGTTCAAGAAAAAAACTTTAACACATAAATATGGGCATTCTTTATTGGTCTAATTTTGCATCATGCCCATAGTAAGGGGCACATATATGATTGAAATGCACCACCACCGTATTCTTAGGCCAAAGTGCACACTGCGAATTCTGGAGGGATAATATCTCTTGGTACTATGTCTTCAGGTTCTTATGGTTCCGCAACAAGGCCTACACGTCTGCAGCAACATTAAACTTAGAACATGTTGCTGCAATCAGAATTATTTATCATAAATTTGGAGTTGCTTAAATAAATTTCAAGAAATAAAGCAATCTAAATAATTTATTATAAATATAATAAATAAATAAATAAATATATATATCAAAATTCATTACCCAAAAATTTATGCAAACTAGGCCAACATATTAGTGTCTGCAAATCTTCACTAACAAGCAAATTGCAGCATGCCATTCGGATAAGCACCAATCAAAGGCATACATGGCACACATATTGCAAGAAAATCAAATTCATAGACTAGAAACTATACTTTAAACTAAATTTCAAGCCAAACTAATCAGTTCATGTAAGATTTAAATTTGGGTCTGGATAATATTGGTCGTCTTTGGATTAGTCGGAAGTTCTGGACCCACTAGAGAAATGTCTTCAGTAAAAAATCTTCTATGATGTTAATGATTTTTGCAACAATGAGGCGGATGGGGTTTGGGGTGATCTATTCATTCATTAGGCTTTAATCAAATATAGTGTGATGTCTCTGCTTTTATGGCATGAACTAGAATGTCTGAAAACCTGTCTAAAACAACACTAGAATGATGCTACTGTATGTGATTCTATCATAATTTTTTAATTTGTATATTTCCCACAAAAGAGAATGGTGAGTCGTATATTTATTCAGGTTGACATATTGATGCAACAAACTAAGCATGTCAACCATCTTTACAATTCATTAAAATTTATGATTTCAAGGTCTTCACACGAATCTCAGAGTTCGAAGAGTTTTGTTGACAAAATTATTGCAGAAGGAAGTAAGAAAAGTTGAAAAGTAGTCGAGCAATTGAAAAAGAAGGGAGAAAAGTGCCTGTTGCAAGTGGATTCTTGGAAAGGAAAAGGATACACACATGGGAAAATTATAGATAAATAGAAATAAAGATAAGAAAATAGTTTTACTTTATCAGATAAACTGATTGTTTGCGTTGATAGGGTATTATGTGCATGCACACATTGTAAAATTTCATATTTAACTACGACAAGATTATCCCGAGAAGGAAAATATCCTTCAAACCAATAGCAATGCTATTCGAGACTTATAATGAACCCCCCACCCTAGGCTTCTATATTTTCCTGATACAAACAAGAGGAAATCCAAAGGGTGTTCGTCAATGTATATATATTTTAGATATCTTTTATATTTCTTCCTTCACCAACCCTACTTAACGTGGGAAAATGCTTTGTTGTTGTTATTGTTATTGTCGTCTTATATATTTCTTCCTTACATTTGAATATAATGATTTGTGTACTTTAAATGTGATCTTTAGTCTATATTCATGTAAAGGGAAGTTGAAAAGACAATACGAGACAAGAAACTTAGTCTAACACTATGAAAGTTAAGATGAAGACTAGGTGACTAAGGTTTGATCTATAGACTTTGAGTTAGCATTGATTATTTTTTGAGAGAATAATTAAATTTTGACTTCATCTTAGAGGTCAGTCACAATTCAACTCTAAACTAACATGTGGGAAAATTGACCCATCTCGGTATAAGAATAGGTATCACACAAGGCATCTTATCCATAATCTTATTATTACACAGATTTATTTATGACTATATCATTGATACAGTTATAAATAAATATCACATTAAACATAACAATTTACAGCCATATAATGTGTGTAACCGTGACCCATTTGATTACAATACCAATAGATTATATTCAAATGTATTTATAACTTACTATAATACTAATAGATCATAAAAGCGTTATATCTCCATTAAAATAATTTCAAATACACATTTGATTACATTATAAAAAAATTAAGATGTGTCCAAAGTAAAGAACAATAATTACTACATGCAAATACTGATATTAAATACATATATTTATGTGTAAAAATTCGTAAAACATATCGTAAAACATATCGTATTGTTACGTACAATTTTGGAAACATATGAAGATCCAACAAACCTATTATTCAACTATGTATCTATTTTTAAATTAGCTAACACAAAAAGTTTATAAATTACATCAATTTTAAAATCCATTTTACGTCGATAATATATTACAATATAATACTTAATAAGAATTGTGTATTTAATAATGGAGTTTTTTAACCTATATAAAATTCTTATTTCTTGAAGTTCTTTTAAACTAAGTCTTAAGATTTCAGACTATTATTTCATAAATTATATTTATATTATTACAAATTTAAATATTTATGTTGATATTATAACAATTTTAATTTCCCGCCGCGAAGCGCGGGTACGCTCCCTAGTCTCCACTAAACCTAATGATAGGCTTATTTTTTTCTTTCCAAATAACCTATGATAGGCATAAAAATAAGTCAAAGTTCATGCTCATTCATGGACTATACCTCTTAATTGAACTTATTTCAGTTATATCACAATCTTGCACTTCCTCTCTTTTATACGATATGTCATATTAGGAAATATTGAAGAATGCATGTAAGAACATGACCTGTATTCCGATAAGGAATATATATATATATAGAGAGAGAGAGATGAGTGATCCTATGAGAGTAAAAAAATGTGAGAGCATGAGAGCATGCATTCTGGACCACATGATTCTGTTTTCTCTCTCCTACTCTTCTCTCTCCTGGTTGGATCATGTGATCATGAATGCATGCTCTCATGCTCTCACAGGTTTTGGCTCTCATAGGATCACTCCTCTCTCTCTCTCTCTCTCCCTATATCCCTCCTATATGTCATTCAAATTTTGTCAGAAACAGAGTCTCGTACGACCTTCTTCCAGACAGTCATTTTTTAACGGTTGCAGGAATTTTTAAATTGACCCTATCTGGATGGAGGCCGTACGAGTCTCTGTTTCTGACGACATTTGAATAACATATAAGAGGGATATATAGATGAATATACATGGTAATATTTTTTTCAAAAATAAAAAAAATTGCGGAAAAAATGGGGAGGGCAGCCCCAATGAACTCATATATATATATATATATAGAGAGAGAGAGAGAGAGAGAGGATGTGGAGCTTGCACCAAGGTGCATGTAATTTTTCATACACCGGGACTTATATCTTCCACATTTTTTATTTTTCTGAAAAATATAAACATGTATATTCATCTATATATCCCTCCAATATGTCATTCGAATTTCGTCAGAAACAAAGACCTATGACCTCCGTCTAGAACATGTCGATTACAGCAATTCTAAGACCGTTAAAATTATATGTTTCAGATGGAGGTCATAGGAGTCTCTATTTCTGAAGAAATTCGAATGGCATATTCGAGGGAGATATAGATGAATGTACATGGTGGTATTTTTCAAAAAAGTAAAAAAATGTGGATGATATAAGCTCTGGTGCATGTAAAATTACATGCACCTTGCTGCAAGCTCCCCATCCTCATATATATATATATATATGAGTGATCCTATGAGAGCCAAAATATGTGAGAACATGAGAGCATGCATTCTGGACCACATGATCCAACCAGGAGAGAGAAAACAGAATCATGTGGTCCAGAATGCATGCTCTCATGCTCTCAATTTTTTTGCTCTCATAGGATCACTCCTCTCTCTCTATATATATATAGGAGTGATCCTATGAGATGAGATTTGGTGAGATGGTGAGATGAGAGATTCTGGACCACTAATTTCAACCTTCTCTCTTCTGTTCTCTCCTGGCTGAAACTAGTGGCCCAGAATCTCCCATCTCACTATCTCACAAAAATCTCATCTTATAGGATCGTTCCTCTCTCTCTATATATATAAGAGGAGTGATCCTATAAGATAGGGGTGCACATGGATCGGATAAAATCCGTAATCTGATACAATCCATTGTCATTGGATTGGATCGTTTTGGATTTATAAGTTTAATGGATCGGATTGGAATTTTACAAATCCGTTCATTTATGGATTGGATCGGATTATTGTCAAAATCCAAACTGATCCAATCCGTTAATCCGTTAATAAATAATAATATATACTACTTTATTTATTCTCAATAAAGCATATTATATATTACATTTTATTTGAAGCTATGTGTAAATATCCAAGCTAGTCTCTTTATAACTTAAACCTATTCTAATTCAAGTTTTACTACACGCAACTTGCTGGAAAATCCCTTATCTCACCCTACTAGTTGGTTTAGAAAAAAGTAATACCTACCCGCAATGTCCTTTAGGCCCTTCTAATTATTCAAACGAAACAAACTTCTAAAAATAGTAATACATAAACCCAAACCCATTCGGGACTCATTACAAACAAAACACTCACATGCGTCACACATATCTCCACCCTCAGATGCACACATATCTCCGCCGGATGTTGTCCTTATCCTAGTTGTGCGCAACCAGGTCTTCCTTATGCATATGCAGTTATCTAGTTGTAGTTCCTATTTGATATATACAAACTTGCAATTTTATTCAAAGTCAATATGATTCTTTTATGATTTCTACGGATCACAAGTATGTTATTTTTATTTAGTTATACAATGATCTGTTGTAATAAATTCATAACAAGCATATATGTTTTTGCTTTTCAAAAAAATTAAGTCAAAATGCTTTTCAAAAAGTAATCATTCTTTTCTTTACATTTATCCATAATCTCAAATTTAGAACCATGATTCGAACGTCGAGTTCGACTATGCTACAAACTTAATCATAGATTAGGTGAGCATTAAAAATCCGAACCAATCCGATCCAATCCGTAATCCGGTGGATTGGATTGGGTTTGCATGTTTAATGGATTGTATTGGACTGGAAAAATCAAAAATCCGTTATGTGTGGATTGGAAACGGATTAAGCCAAAATCCGATCCAATCCAATCCATGTGCACCCCTACTATAAGAGCCCATCTATATGAGAGCGTGAGAGGAGTTGATGTGAGCAGTTGGATGATTAGTAACAGGGAACGGTGGAGATGTTTTTCGAAACCCCTTCAGTTCCCCCGCCTCTCGTCTTCCCTTCCACTTGTGCCCTAAAATTCTCATGTCCGCACACCACCTCCGTCAATAACACATACGCGACAACACCCGTCCTTTGCGGAGGACACACGAAGGGATGTTGAGCACATCACCTCTCGTCCGTCGCAGAGGACGCACGAGTGAGATCGCGAGAGCTCCGATCCCTCGCGGAGGAGCACAAATGGGATGCCGAGCGTTCAATTTTTTCTATGGTGCGGTGATCAACTTGACACCATCACACGTGTTCCTCGTGGTCGATTTTTTCTATGTTGATTTTTTTCTAGTTTTGATTAAAACAGAAGTAGATTCCTTCGATTCTTTGTCCATCTATCTCTCTTTCCTCTTCCGGATGTATTATATCATTTGTAAAATGTTATTTATTTTGGATGTGCGGCCCTTTCAGATGTTGGCATTTTTATATGTGTAGTAACCTTGTATTGAAGAAAGAATCGTTCTGATTTGAATGTATAATAGATCGTTCATAAAGCACATCTCTGCTCCTTTTTTTATTAGATTATAGGGATTTTTACGTGACAGACTTTATAATTTTTTAAATTACCTCTACAACCTTTTGCATAACGTAATTACCCTATCGACCCTAAAAATTATCCCAAGAACCCCCATAGGCTTCAAACAGATTACCCAGAGGGTTCATGGGGTAAGACTTGGCAAGTTTACGGGGTCGAGGGAGGAATTATGTTGTTTCAAAGGTCGTGGAGGTAATTGACAAAGTTTTTAGGGTCTGTCGGGTAAAAATCCTTAGAATATAATCGCATTCCCTGTTCGGCCATATGTATAATATATTTTTTCGTGGTTTTTAATTCCAGAATCTGTAATCTACATAGTTGATCAGATTTCAGAGCTTCTAAGAAAATGCAACTCCTTAAGTAATGGAAAAAACATATTTGAAAATTTAGTTGAGTGTCTGAATAATCAAACTGACCAATTTAAGTTAGTCTGGAAGTGAATTCACGTACATATTATTCGATCTCTTCTGAATATGCATTAGTCTGCACTATCTCAGCGGCAAAAAAGAAGTTTTTATCGACGGTTCTCCATCATATATAATAAGTACATTATAAATCAATTTTAAAACTAGATTCAAAAAAATTAACATTTTTTGTCACTAATCATTTTTAACCCATAAATTATCCTCTGGAGTCAATGAAGTTTTTTAATCTCTATTCGTGAGGTGTGTTCGTTAGGGGACTCATCTCTGTCTGGGTGTAACATCTGGCATCTTTAATTCCGTCCCTCCCGAAAGAGTGCCAGTGCATCACTCTTTTGCAATGTATATCCTTACTTTGCCTATAATGGCAATCATCGACATATATCATCGATTACATGTTGTTCAAGTCATTTAGTGGTTGTTTATGGGTGCAAACACCAGATCGGACCTAATCGACATGATGGTTAACTCAACCTATTTGGCAATGGAGAGGACTGATATGTAGGGATATTGACATCTAGGGCTGGCTGGTCGTGGAATGGTGGATTTGGCTCAAGCATGGATAATTCAAAACCATACAATTGGAAATTGATCAACCATGTTAGGAAGGGGACCCGAAAGAAGCCTGGGCCGTTTGAGTTGATACATATATATATATATATAGGAAATTTATCCAATGCGCACAGGGCCCATTTGAGTTTCGGTGCGCATCATTTGTTGGCCATACACGTGTATTATCAATTTAGTGTTTACCTATTTCGAAGGATGTTGTTTTTGGAAGGAGATTAATATGCAAAGCGATGTAACAATAAGTGATATTCCAATCATATCGCGTCCTAAAAAATAGGAAGATCGTTTTGGAAAGAAAACATTCGAATCGATTATTTCTTGCTGAAAATCGAGATCCAAATGCTCATATCAGTAATATATATATAACAGTCAAGTAAATGGTTGTTGCGAGATCAGTAATATCCAAAACAACGGTTAGTAATATACATTCATTGTATTACATGGTGCAGAATTCGGTAATATATATACAATGGACAAGTAAGTGCTTGTTGTGATGTCAATAAAACCATAACCAATGGTCAGTAATTGCTATATGTATTACTACTTTGAATAGAAGTCAGTAATTTCGACACAATACTCACGTAAATGGTTGTTGTGAGATCAGTAATATCCAAACAACAGTCAGTAATTTACATAACCAATGGTCAGTAATAGCTACTATGAGATCAGTAATAACAAGGTTATGGTCAGTAAGTCATGGGCATTGCTCAAGTAAGTCATGGGCATATCCAATGGTCAGTAATAGCTATTATGAGATCAGTAATAACAAAGTTATGGTCAGTAAGTCATGGGCATTGCTCAAGTAAGTGCTTGTTGTGATGTCAGTAAAACCATAACCAATTGTCAGTAATAGATACTATGAGATCAGTAATATCAAATAAATGATCAGTAATTTACATTTATTACTATCATAGTGTTTGGATCCTTAATCATCCGCGTGGAATCATTTATTTGAATTGTTTCTTTCCAAAACCGTCTTCCAATTTTTAAGGACGTTGTATAATAGGAAATATAGGATTTTTTAAACTCGTCGTAGCCTATAATTAGAAATATAGTTATGGTTAATACACGTGTAAGGCCTAAAATGAGTGCTCATTGAAACGCTAATGAGCCCTGTGCGCAGTGGATAAGCCCTCTCTCTCTCTCTCTCTCTCTCTATATATATATATATATATATATATATATATATATATATGCGCCATGTTCAAGAAAAACCAGAAAGATTGCACTACAAGAAAAATGAGTTGTGCCCACGGAATGTGGCTACGGGAACTTGTGGCCACGATAATTCCGTGGCCACTAGTTTCTCGTTGCCACAATCCGTGGCCAACGTCTTCATGTAAGAGTTGTGGTCACGAGAAGTTCTGTGGCCACTTGTAGTGGCCACGGCATATTCGTGGCTAGAGAACTCTCGCGATGGGACTTGTAGGTACGGCTATGATGAATCTCAGATTCTTCACTCTAAATCTCATTTATTAAGCTCCAATCCCTCAAAATCAACAACATTCCTGCATCTACTCTGCATAATTAGCATTCATGCATGTTTTCATAAGAACGACATTTTAGAACAAATTTCTACATAAAATAAGAAGCCAAAAATTCCAGCCAAAAATTGACCTGTAAATAGCCTAACTTCCCCGATTTTTAACTCATTCATGCTAACTATGAATGATCTAAAATCACCTCCACTGTGTACATAACTAACAAGAATAAAAGAAAAATAAAAAAATTAACTAACCCGATAAGTGGACAAAAACCCAAACCCTAATTTTAGGATTTCCGGACTAAAAGCCTCATATTTTTCCCATCCAATGTCCGATTTAATCCTACTCACTTTTGAACTAATGTACATTCAATTACCTTCAAAACAAGACCAAGTTCAAGTGAATCGGAGCTCATATGTGAAAGTTGGATTTTGGGCCTCTTTTGTACATTATGTATTTTAGCTATTTTTGACCTAATATTTTATGAACATATTTCCTTAATTAATAAAAATCCAAAAAATTAGATTAATGTGTAAATATTTACTCTTTATTTTACCATATTTTTTTCAGATTTTTATCTATTTTCAAAATGACAAAAAAAATTAAAACCCCCAAAATCAAGGTGTTCTATGTACATGGGATACCCCAAAAATACCACTTTCTGCAAATGATCGATTTTGCTTTTGATGTCTTCATGAAAGTTGTAGATCTCATCGAGACGAGCAATTTTTGTGAAGAAACTTTTTCGATCCGAGGTCATTTACTATTTATTTACAAAAGATTTATTTTCTGAATTTTCTGGTGCTGACATGTGGCAGCACCTGGTGTCGCCACGTGTCAGCCATTTTTCGCATATTTATTATTCGTTTTATAAAAAAAATTTTAAAAATTAATTAAAAAAATAAAAATAAAATGGGCGCACGTGCGTCGCGCGTGCCTCCCAGGCACGTGCTCCGCACATGCCGCCTTTATCTCCATCCATCTGCCACGTGTTTCATCCTGGGCCGTCCAATCTCGGCCGATCGGACGGCCCATGGTCTTCTTCCTCCCAGGTCGTCTTCCACCTTTGGAAAACTCCGCCGACGCTCCATGATTTCGCCGCGAATCTCGCACGCCGCCACGCGATACCCTCCGAATCCGATCTCCATATCTCGTCTCCCTCCTGCAAATCCTCCGCCGCCCCTCCATGTCTTAGATCCCATGGATTTCTTCCCCTTTCGTCCCAATCAGATCTCAATCAAGCTTTGCCCCCAAATCTCTCCATCTCCGGCGAAACCCCCAACCCTATTTAAACTCATCACCGCCCTCGCCCAAATGCATCCGCCGCCTGCACGAAATCAAGAGAGGAGGTCAGTGGGGACAACCCGACCCCCTCCCTCTTCCTCGGTGAGATCCGGTCCAACCTTTGGTCGTTGCAGCTCGAGCCCCTCGACATCGCTGCTTAGCTCCGCCCCTTGGCGTCGAGCCAACGACGTTCGTCTTCAGCCAACATCTTCATCGGCCACGACCACCTCCGTACGCCTTCGCCAAACCATCAACTACGTCGCCATCGTTCATCTTCTCCGACAACGCAACCGCCTTCACCTCCGCTCCCCGGTCTGCTTCTCCGCCAACTCCTTGCCCGTCGAGCCAATGACGAAGACTCCACCAGCCACCTTCGACAACAGCAGCATCGCCTCGTCTTCACGATTATTCCGGCTCCTCCACCTACCGGCCCGCCTCCTCCACAACTAGTGCCCTCCTCCACATTCTACGCCACCGTCGCGGGAGCTCCTCCGCCTACACATCGCCGCCAGCCATCGGGCGGAGGGCCCGCGACCCCCGCCACGTGCGCGGCACGTGAGGGCGGGGGAATGACATCAACAAGACGCCAGCACTCAGGGGTCACGTGCCCCCACGTGACCCGCTGGGTAATTTTCGAAGACGCCCCCGGGTTCCTCCATATTCGCGTAAAGGTCCCCGTCATCCAGAGGCGCGTGCATAGCACGTGAGCTCTGGGAATTTTGCAAAGATACCCTCCGGAGTACTGGTAATTACATAAAAGCCCCTCTGCATTATTATTTATTTTATTTATCTTGCATCTGTACCCATGTGTTCCCCCTCAGTTTTGATCATCTTCTCTACATTATTTTATTAATCCAAAATAGCATTTTGTTTGTCAATTAATTTCTACAGTTGGACCTATTGTGGGCATTTTTGTGATGGATGGTTAATTAATAAATAATTATTTTGTGGATATTTACATATTTTGCCAGTTTGTGCTCTAAAAATCATATTTGATTAACCGTTGCCCTGAAAATTCTCGAAAAATCAAACATCGTAGAGATAATTGTGCTTGACATTGTGCCAAAAAGAATTGCATTTACATACATAGTTTGCCCTGTAAAAATCATTTTGCATATTTCATTGTTTAATTTATAGTAGGTAGTAGATCTTACATTTTCGAGGTTTAGGATTTTTCTAAGGTCCATCACCTAATGATAGACTTTAGATAATTTTGATCCTTGAAAATAATTAGGTTTAGTATTTATTATAATTAAACATTGAAATTCATTTTGTTTGCATTTAAAAATTCATAAAAAATTATATTGCATCCAAAAATTCCAAAAAAAATTAGTGCATACATTTCATCGTATTTTACATTGTGGACAAGTTTCATATCTTTCGGACATCATTTGAATGTCATTTATATTTTAGTCCCTAAAATAGGCCAAAACTGCACTTTGCATCCCTTAATACATTGAAAAATCCAAAAAAAAATCCGCCTCGAAAACCGTGAACGAACTTTGATAGATATAACTTTAGGTTGTTCCTTTGCCTCCTTGTGATCAACCTTGGGACTTGGCCAAGTAAAATAAACATAAAACCACGAGATTGAAAATTAAATAAAATATTTGTGGTTATTTTCTTGACTGATTCTGATTGTCGCCTACAACGCACGACAAATCATTTTACGTACGAAAATAAAAACAACTTCTTAAACGCTGCATTTCCGGACTCGTCAGATGGTGCCGTTGCTGGGGAGGCAAACGGCTTAGATTTTTGTCTTGAAAATTTTCGTTCGGTTTTCCGCATTCGGGTAGTCTGACCCCCGAATTTCTCATTGTAAATTCCATTTTTTTCCTGTAATTTATTTTCAGCATTTATTTTTCATATATTTTTGAGTCACTCTCTTACACTATCTCTCTTATTTTTCTTGCGAGGTACCCGGTACATGGAGCGGTTTTTCAAGAACAGACGCAACTTCACCGACTTCCGCAAAAGCCACAATTAAAATTAAGATCGAGTCGAATCGTGAGAGAGCGTAGAGTGTAGGATTAATTTTTCTGAACTTTAATTTCTGTAATTAATTGTATATTTACAGCGATGTCCGTTTGGACTCTCGCGTGTGTAAAAAGACCTCTAACTTTATTCTGTGGTGTATCGTGGCCTGTTTCACTCTCCGGTGAGGGTGGGGCCCGACTTGAGTGGCGAATAGGATAGACCTGCACATACGGCTCTCAGAGCAATTTAATTTTTGATTGTACTCGTAGGATTAAGCCACACTGCACTGTTAATTGAGACACATATAGATCGTTCAATTTAGCCAAAATTTAACTCATTTCTTCCCCGCTAATAGAACTTTCTGCTTAGGTGCGGTTTTTCATCGGCTTGCATTCATTTAGAATAAATTTTAAATTTCTGTCTAGCATCCCATATGAAGATTGCGAGGATTCACTGTAAGTCTTCTAACTGAGCATACATCATTGTTTTTCGCATGCATCAGCTTTTCCCGAATTTCTCCCTCTTGTTTTGTCACATAATTCTAAAAGGAAATTGGGACTGGACGGTAGACGTGCATTTGAGCTTACTTAATTCTTCAGTGATCACCTATTTAAAATTGGGACTGCTAAATATAGCCGATTTCAAAATAACCCATAAAATCAAGAATTTTTGTGGGAGAGCAACCCCGGCCTTGGATTATTTTATTTTTTCTGAGTGAGCGAGAGACGACACTTAAGGCTATAGCCAAAATCCGGATTTTCATATTGACTATTGATTTTGCCAAAAACGATTAGCTACTTCTCAGTGAGGATCTACGGGTAGCCGGTAAACGGTCCGGATTTCCTTAGCAGAGTGGGTGGTTTAGAGGACACTGCGTAAGGCTCCGTCTTCAATTAACACGGGTAGCCATTCTACGGTCCGTACGTACACCCATACTGGCTGAAAGTAGGTGCAACTAATCGTAAGAATTCGGGCCAGTCATTACGAAAATTCCCGACACCTAACAACTCGCTTAATTATTTTCCAAGATTGCCTTATCACTAATTAAAATTGAAAAGATAATATCCGAACTCTTACGGCTTCATTGTGTGAGTTGGTAAACCCGGGATTTGATTTGTGTTTATATTAGTGTGCGTGAATCGATATCGAAGATCAATAGCCACACATTTGATAAAATTTCTATCCCGTACAATCATCTCTCTCCTTTCTTGATTCAAACCCTATCATGGAACTCTTGTCTAAAAACTCTTGCAAATCCAACCCATCATTTCTTTCCACTCTTTCAAAAATGGCCGAACATTCATATGAAAATCCATCAGAGCTATACTATAAAAATGAATCTGTCTTGGTTAGGCTCAAATCAACTACATCCTCTTCTTTCAATAATCCTCCAATATTTGCGGGAGACTTTCAACCATGGATGAATTCGGCTCCCTTATTGAATTCCTACTCGAATCATCCGACCACACATGACCACCTTCCATCTTGGACTGAACCGTCTTATTCTTGATTTCTCGCTGACGAACCATTTCAAGATCAAAACACTTTTGAGTCTCATAACTGGTCGATAAACCAAACACAGATGGAAAGACCCGCACTTTATGATCCTCAGCGTTGGATTGACCGCAACGATCAAATTCCTACTAACCAGCCTGATTATCACTCATTTGATCAACCTATACATACAGAGGACCAAACCGATGACATTGACACATATATACCCTGTATGACTCCATTATTCGAGGATACGATCAATCATGACCAGGAAAGTAGACTCTACTTGGACCAGGATTACATGCCCGAGTCAAGGCATGTTGAGTACGAGACCTACACATTCCCGCAAAATCCTTCTACTGAGCAGACTCCTTCCATAATGTTCGAGGAGAAATTTTCAGAAAATAAAGATCACATATCGGATATTCCAAGAAACTCTCATCTCAGAACATATAGGAAAATGGAAGATGAAATTATCGAACATACACCGACTGCTCCCATGATTGATGATGAACAGAATTTTGATAATAAATATTCGAGGATAGATAAGAAATTTGAATTAATGGAGGAAAAATTCAGAAATTTTACTAACCGACTCAATTTATTTTATGGGAGCTCGGACATAAAAATGAATGAAAAAATGATTGGATCTCATGCTGAAAATTTTGAGGATATTCAGAAACATGGGGATGATTTTGACAGTAGCACATTTGCATATTATTCTCCTAGAAACGACTATGCCTATGACTCATACTCTGAACATCAGAATCCCGACTCATCTGAGGAACACACCACAACACCACACCACACAGAAAATACCAAAAAAATTGGAATATTTGAAAATCACAAAAAAATCAAAAATCTCGAAAAATATATAAAAATTGAAACTGAAGAAGATCTGCAGAATTTGGATCCTGTTGTACGGGAAGCACTAGGAAAGAAATTGATTTTTGAACTTCCCTTTCTACAGGCCATTGAACACTTCCTCGATCTTAAAAGATTTGTAATGGACAAATTAACTATGAAAAAGTCAGGCAGGATTAGAACAAAGATTGAAAGACATATCTTGTCAATGGCCTCCTCCTTGGTGTTGAGGAGAAAAATCAAGAGCCGCATAGTGAAGCGGTTGCCCAGATTTGATTGTATGATCAAAGACACAAATTTCACCCATGCTCGAATTGATGCCGATTCACCAATCAATATCCTCCCGACCTCTGTATTTCATGAACTCAAGCTCGGACCGATTCGGAAGATACGAGAAATTGTTCAATTGGCTGACCGATCAATAAAACGACCGAGAGGAATCATTTCTGTCATCATGAAATTCCAAGGTGCTCCGCTCAAAGTAGAATTCACGATCATTGATATTGAGCATCAAGGAGAATTCACCCAGTCTTCAATTATTCTCAGAAAGCTGTTCTTAGTACTGTCTAAGGCAATTATCAATTTTGAGACCCGGGAAATCAATTTTACGGCATTGGAAACACTTAGATCTGACCTTATCTTTGAGGAACCACGATATTCTGAGAAAACCCACGAAGTCCCTGACAACCGCAACCATGAAACGGTAGAAGAGCCCTATCCCGCTACGACACCTGAGATAGCGGTTGTTGATGAGACTATTGGTTTTGAGAATCTCCCCCTGCTCCATTCCCAGTCGCTCTCACCATGGAAAATCGAGCATATGAATCATATGATCCGGAGACTTATGCATGGTCACACCCTGGGTCGACCTATGCCGACTACATGGATTACATCAACTTGACACAGGAATGCTCAAATGTCAAATCAATTGAGAATGAACATGCAGAGACTCTCCCCGGTATCTCAATTCCCGCGGATCTCAAAATAGATAAATCCTTCTACTACGATCCTGAGACATATGCATGGTCGCACCCTGGAGCAACCTACTCTGATTATCTTGACCAAATCCTCCCAAATAGAGAGTGCACCAACATTCAGGAGACTAAGAACAAACATGTAGCCTGAAAACTGACCAAGGAGAAGAATTCCAATGGCTATTCATCTGGGTACTCAAGTGAACCGACAACTTCACGAAACAGGAGAAAGAAAGTCACCTTTGACCTTTCGGAAGAGGAATCGGCTGATGATCCCTCATCAGGTCCAGAAAAGGTGGTCTACATGAGTGAAGTCTGTTCGACAGCTCTAAAGCCATATCTTCGCAAGGATCCAAAATTCAATTCTCATTGAACAACTCTCGTTCCTAATTATTACTCATCCAAAGCTGATGCTCCTACCTTCTACGAGTACACTGGAATTATTTCTTATGAGCTGACTGAGACCGAAGCTTCTGAATATTCATCTAAGGATAAATCGATTGATCTTAAAAAGGAACGAATTTTGAGGAAACAATTAAAGAAACAAAAAGAAATGAATATATGGAGTGTGTCCACTTTCAAATACTATTCCTCTGTGGATAATTCCAATGATGGATATCTTTCATCTGACTCAAACACCTCATCCACTATCCATCATGACTTTTCTGAGGATGACACTGATAATAGTTGGGAATCATATGCTTCATCTCCAACTCGCCATTACGATCTCCCACCGCAGGCTCACAAGAAGATTAGCCGAAAGCCGCCTTAATCATCGGCTACCCACCCTCCCTCCCGACCACATCGGTCTCCTTGTACAGCTTCTTCCTCTACTTAGGCCAAGGCCTAAGTATAGGGGGGACTGATGCCATATGTATATTCCATTTCTCCCATCACACTCCTTCTCCAGATCACCTCCATTCCACCCTTCTTTTATACTTAGGCTGACCAGAGCCTAAGTATAGTGGAACCGATACCCACCTGTTTATACTCTCCTCATTCACATATCCCGATCACTTCATTTTTTCCGTTCTTCTTCTATACTTAGACTATTCACAGTCTAAGTATAGGGGGCGATTCTGTAAATCTTGTTCTTTTTCCTTTTTCACTCTCTTACGCTTAGCCCGAGCTATGTCTTCTTTACGCTTCTTGTGCTCTGAGGACACAACACTCGCTAAGTATAGGGGGGTCTGTATATATACTTTGTATATATTTTATCCATATCTCGTACTTGCGTATAAGTCTATATGTATTTACGGGGTGGGTAATTAATAAAAAAACAACAAAAACAACAGAAAAAGAAAAAAAAGTTTTGCCACTAACACTGACTGTACCCAATTTTTTAAAAAAATGGCTTCTTATTCGTTTTTTGCAAACAACAAAAATCCTTTGCATAAAAAAATTAAAAAAATGTGTCTGCATTCCACACACCTGCATTTCATCCAGCATCGTATTCATTTGCATTTGTGAAAAGCCTTTGGGTTCTGAACCGAGTTATGAGCCGAAATCGAGAGTGGTCTGGACTTGACCTTAATCCACCTAATTTTCAGAGGAACTTCACAGAGAAATAGGATTTTAGAGTCTTCAGGTCTTTGACTTAATTCTTTGAGTTCCACATGACAATGTGCAGCGTTTAACTCTTAGTGTCTAACTTGGTCTCTTCATTCTGGGTACAACTCTGGAATAGGGAATTAATTTGTACTCTCGCACTATGCACTTAGCTCAACTCAGACGAGATGTTGGAAGACTGTGTGAGTTTCTTTTCTGGTAGCGTGGAAATCTAAAGACTGGAGTACGGGTTGAAATAAAGCTTCGGAAAAGGAATGGACGGCTGGGCATAATTTTTTCTAAGACCCCAAAAAATATACGGAACAAAAAGATTCTATATTCGTAGGGGCACAACAAGATCCAAACAGAACCACCAAAAATTTCAAATATAAAGAAGCATTCTACCGAATAAACATCTGAGCAAAAAGGTCCAAGCTTCAAAACCTGCAGATCTTGGTGGAGACTCGGCTACACTGGCCATCTTCACAAGGAGAGGTGACTACGCTGGCCACCCTCCAGTTCTTTTCCCCTTCTTCTATCTTCTCCCCCCAATTCGATTGTGAACACAGCACGACAGACCTTAGAAGGAAATACCTGACTCCCCGAGGACGAGTTACTGGAGAGGAGGTTTGCGCGGTAGTCCGACATTCTGGGTGGGAAGAGCTAAAACCTTTCACACACAAGAGTCGATTGTTCAATGTTCAAAGGGTATACTTTGGGAAGAGGATTGATCTAAGATGACTTCTGAGCCAAAACTGTATCAATGATGTGTAGAACTTAAAGGATGTTGATTTTAAAATTCTAAGTCTCATAGAAGTTCTGACACACAAATAATCCAAAGGTCGAGTTTAGGTTCACTTTCAACTTCAGCTCATGGTCTTAGTATGGAACACAATCTCATTTCACCTCATGGCATTTCTTTTTGATGCTCAGGGACGAGCATGGTTTAAGTATAGGGGGATGATGAATCTCAGATTCTTCACTCTAAATCTCATTTATTAAGCTTAAATCCCTCAAAATCAACAGCATTCCTGCATCTATTCTGCATAATTAGCATTCATGCATGTTTTCATAAGAACAACATTTTAGAACATTTTTCTGCATAAAATAAGAAGCCGAAAATTCCAGCCAAAGATTGACATGTAAATAGCCTAACTTCCCCGATTTTTAACTCATTCATGCTAACTCCGAATGATCCAAAACCACCTCCACTGTGTACATATCACTAACAAGAATAAATGAAAAATACAAAAAAATAACTAACCCAGATAAGTGGACTAAAAACCCAAACCCTAATTTCAGGATTTCCGGACTAAAAGCCTCATATTTTTCCCATCCAATGTCCGATTTAATCCTACTCACTTTTGAACTAATGTACATACAATTACCTCAAAACAAGACCAAGTTCAAGTGAATCGGAGCTCATATGTGAAAGTTGGGTTTTAGGCCTCTTTTGTACATTGTGTATTTTAGCTATTTTTGACCTAATATTTTATGTACATATTTTCTTAATTAATAAAAATCCAAAAAATAGATTAATGTGTAAATATTTACTCTTGATTTTATCATATTTTTCCAGCTTTTTATTTGTTTTCAAAATGACAAAAAAAATAAAAAACCCCAAAATCAAGGTGTTCTATGTACATTGGATACCCCAAAAATACCACTTTGTGCAAATTATTGATTTTAGTTTATATGTCTTCATGAAAGTTGTAGTCTCGTCGCGACGAGCAATTTTCGTGAAGAAACTTTTTCGATCCGAGGTCATTTACTATTTATTTTCGATTTTACAAAAGATTTATTTTTCAAATTTTCTGGTGCTGACACGTGGCAGCACATGGTGCCACCACGTGTCAGTCATTTTTTGCATATTTATTATTCGTTTTATAAAAAAATTTAAAAAAATAATTAAAAAATAAAAATAAAATGGGCGCACGTGCGTCACACGTGCCTCCCAGGCACGTGCTCCGCACATGCCGCCTTTATCTCCATCCATCTGCCACGTGTTTCATCCTGGGTCATCCGATCTCGGCCGATCGGATGGCCCATGGTCGTCTTCCTCCCAGGTCGTCTTCTACCTTTGGAAAACTCCACCGACGCTCCATGATTTCGCCGTGAATCTCGCACGCTGCCACGCGATACCCTCCGAATTCGATCTCCATATCTCGTATCCCTCCTGCGAATCCTCCGCCGCCCGTCCATGTCTCTGATCCCATGGATTTCTTCCCCTTTCGTCCCAATCAGATCTCAATCAAGCTTCGCCCCCAAATCTCTCCATCTCCAGCGAAGCCCCCAACCCTATTTAAACTCGTCACCGCCCTCGCACAAACGCATCCGCCGCCTACACGAAATCAAGAGAGGAGGTCGGTGGTGACAGCCAGACCCCCTCCCTCTTCCTCGGTGAGATCCGACCCAACCTTTGGCCGTTGCAGCTCGAGCTCCTCGACATCGCTGCTTAGCTCCACCCCTTGGCGTCGAACCAACGACGTTCGTCTTCAGCCAACATCTTCATCGGCCAAGACCACCTCCGTACGCCTCCTCCAAACCATCAACTACGTCGCCATCGTTCATCTTCTCCGACAACGCAACCGCCTTCACCTCCGCTCCCCGGTCTGCTTCTCCACCAACTCCTTGCCTGTCGAGCCAACGATGAAAACTCCACCAGCCACCTTCGACAACAGCAGCATCGCCTCGTCTTCACGATTACTCCGGCTCCTCCACCTGCCGGCCTGCCTCCTCCACAGCCAGTGCCCTCCTCCGCCTTCTACGCCACCGCTGTCGGAGCTCCTCCGCCTACACATCGCCGCCAGCCATCGGGCGGAGGGCCCGTGACCCCCGCCACGTGCGCGGCACGTGAGGGCGGGGGAACGACATCAGTAAGACGCAAGCACTCAGGGATCACGTGCCCCGCACGTGGCCCGCTGGGTAATTTTCAGAGACGCCCCTGGGTTCCTCCATATTCGCGTAAAGGTCCCCGCCAGCCAGAGGCACGTGCATAGCACGTGAGCTCTAGGAATTTTGCAAAGATACCCTCCAGAGTACTGGTAATTACATAAAAGCCCCTCTGCATTATTATTTATTTTATTTATCTTGCATCTGTACCCCTGTGTTCCCCCTCAATTTTGAACATCTTCTCTACATTATTTTATTAGTCCAAAATAGCATTTTGTTTGTCAATTAATTTTCTACAGTTGGACCTATTGTGGGCATTTTGTGACGGATGGTTAATTAATAAATAATTATTTTGTGTAAATTTACATATTTTTCCCAGTCTGTGCTCTAAAATTCATATTTGATTAATTGTTGCCCTGAAAATTCTCGAAAAATCATACATCGTAGAGATAATTGTGCTTGACATTGTGCCCAAAAAGAATTACATTTGCATACATAGTTTGCCCTATAAAAATCATTTTGCATATTTCATTGTTTAATTTTTAATACGTACTAGATCTTACATTTACGAGGTTTAGGATTTTTCTGAGGTCCGTCACCTAGTAATAGACTTTAGTTAATTTTGATCCTTGAAAATAATTAGGTTTAGTATTTATTATAATTAAACATTGAAATTCATTTTGTTTGCATTTAAAAATTCATAAAAAAATTATATTGCATCCAAAAATTCCAAAAAAATTACAGTGCATACATTTCATCGTATTTTACATTGTGGCCAAGTTTCATATTTTTCGGATATCATTTGAATGTAATTTACATTTTAGTCCCTAAAATAGGCCAAAACTGCACTTTGCATCCCTTAATACATTGAAAATTCCAAAAAAATCCGCCTCGAAAACCGTGAACGAACTTTGATAGACATAACTCTAGGTTATTCCTTTGCCTCCTTGTGATCGATCTTGGGACTTGCCCAAGTAAAATAAACATAAAACCACGATATTGAAAATTGAATAAATTATTTGTGGTTATTTTCTTTACCGATTCCGATTACCGCCTACAACGCACGACAAATCATTTTACGCACGAAAATAAAAACAACTTCTTAAACGCTGCATTCCCGGACTCGTCAGGCTACTGGCCACGACATGTCGTAGCCAGAGCCCAATTTTGTGGCCACAAACCCCATATCCGTGACCATAGTTATGTAGCCACAACTTGTTTTCCTTGTAGTGTGGGGATCATGACATCGACAAGTCTTTTGGGATCTTCTATCCCAACAGAAAGAAATGTAAGTGTACCCTCTTGAGTATCAATCCAAGGTGATTGTTATATATTGCTAGAGACACTTACAACCTTATGGATTGGTCGGACTTTCAAAAGTAAGATTGCACGACATTGTGTATGTAAGATGGAATAAGATGTTATGGTGACTCTTGTGTGTACATACGTTCAATTTTATTTGTTTCCTTCTACAAGAAAAATAAATGACTTACTTGATTTTCTAATTGGATTTGCCATCCAAAAGGAATTCCGCGCAGCTTGTTGTCCGTCTCCCAACAGTTTCTTTGTAATATGTCCTGATTTAATTACTCCTTGGAAACAATTAAAAAAATGATTTACGGATGGTTGTTTGAGGTGTGAGTAGAGAACCATTTTCTTCTAAGAGATGTATTTTGTGGGGAATCGAACCAGGTCCTTAATATATGCCATAAAAAAATTTGAGCAACCACAATTTTTGTAAGTTCATATCAGGATTAAGTTGATTTCCACGTGTGTAATTTAAACGTCTTGGATTAAAATTACTTACCCCATATCCTCTAAATTTCACTGACCCATCATTCACAATTCCATGTCCAATAATATGTGATATGTAAGAATACAAGTGAGAGGAAAGAGAGATAGATGAAAATAGTCTAAGTAATCTGCTCCTAACAGGCAACATGAGTTCCCTCCTTTTTAATAAAAACTATAAAAAATCAACATAGAAATATCTACCATGAAGAACATTTCGGATGGTGTCACAATGGTCGCCACACCAACAAAAGAATCACCATTTCTTATAGGTAAATCTTAGAACAAATTAAAGTACATAGAAACCTATAGTCAAAACTCAAAAGAGGGGCCACGATAGCTTGAACAACAGAAGAGATATCGTTGATAGAGGTAAAGCGTGGACAGAAGAAGGGGGCCAAAAAATTGAACGCTCGGCATCCCCTTTGTGCTCCTCCGCGAGGGATCGTAGCTCTCGCGATCTCCATCGTGCGTGCTCCGCGACGGATGGGAGGTGATGTGCTCAACATCCCTTCGTGTGTCCTCCGCGACGGATGGGAGGTGATGCCACGTATGTGTTGTTGACAGAGGTGGTGTGCGGACATGAGATTTTTAGGGCACAAGTGGAAGGGAACACGAGAGGTGGGGGAACTGAAGGGGTTTCGAAAAACATCTCCACCGTTCCCTGTTACTAATCATCCAACTACTCACATCAACTCCTCTCATGCTTTCATATAGATGGGCTCTCATAGGATCACTTCCCACATATATATGTATGTATGTGTGTATGTATATATGTATGTTTGTATATCAAACATATGCCCTAAAGTTGAATGCTATTGTGCGCCTACGCTCGATTCTGTTTAACTAGAATTGCTCTCGCCCTCCAATTTCAGATAAGCTGTAATTCATGCAACGTCTCTCTGTCTCTTCTGACGGTTTCCTATTGCAAAGCACATCTCCCTATCTCCTGAATATATTCTCATCGCAACGTCATGTCTCCCTCCTAAATATAATCCTATCTCAACATCTCTCTCCTCTGTAAATACAACAATAATATCACATTCCTTTCCCTCCCTCTACATGTCGTTCTCTCTCATAAAATATTGCAACAATGTCAAACATTACATTGCAAGTTAGTACAAATTGCATGCAGATTCACGTTTCACTGACTAACAAATATAAAACTGTACATCACCAAATGAAATGAATTATTTGAAAAATATATTTTGAAATGCAACCATCCATAAAAATCAAAATATAAAGTAGACTATCTGTTCAAAAAATGATAACGTAATTGAAAAATAATATTTTATGAAATTTAAAATCTCATTAAGGTAGGGGAGCATCTTTGCCCGCATCTTTCAACAACCCTACAAACCAAAATAGAAAAATCAGTTTTCATTCAAGTATTTTGGTTATAGCATGTTAACTTGAATTCAAATATAACACAATTACTGTATATTTTCTTTTTGAGTTATGGGGACAATTTGAGTATCATGGTATGACATCATATTGCAATCTTTGCATAATCTCATGGGCTTAAATGCTTTGTCCATAGCAATTTCTCGAGCACTTATAATTCTTCTCCCGCTTCCCTTTGTCTTGGATATGTTTGGCGCATGCACATCATCTGATTGTACGATTGAAGCTTTGTATAAATTAGAGTTGGAGAGAATTGATTTCAATTCATCAAGACCTTTGATGATTTCGTTCATCTCCTGCTATGCATATAGATATGTCTCACTAGAGAAGCAAGCATCGTCCAATGCTTTGGTGAACAATGCAACCAAACTTGCCCGTGTAGCATGCTTTGGTTTCTCTTTTAACCGTTGAGTACTATGCCATTGTTATTTGTTACAACTTCTTTCATGGCATTTATGGTCCATCTTTTAAGAATAAAATATTTTGGGAGGTTCACAACCAATTCATTTCTTAAAACAAAAAGGATATGTCTACAAGGAATCCCTTCTAATTCAAACAAAAGCATGTACATTGTGCAACTTTATTATCTATATCATATTCCACTTCGTGAACTTTGACATCTTTCTCGAAATTGTAAATAATGTATGATTTTTTGTTGTTGGTATTCAATGAATGCGAATTTCCCTCTTTAATAGTCGCAAATTGTAGTAGTATAGGAGGCAGATTTCGGTCAGCAAAAATCACAATCCTTTGAATGTTGTGGAGTATTTATACTTCGAAAGTCTACCAAGGTCGAACGCAGGGACACGATTGACTCTATCGAATTATCAAATTTTGGTCAATTAGATGCTTGTATGAATAAATCCTCGTTTTCATGTCTTCATGCAGATGTGTAATAAAATGCAACTAAAATGATGCATGTATTTTTTAGTTGACCTAAAAATGCAAATTAAATGAGTAAACAAGGACATATTGTTTTAATGTCTGCAAGGTATAATATGCAAAATAAAGGATTACAAAAATACCCTAGAAGATATGAGCATGGAATATAATTCAGATTCATAGTCATTTTAAGCATAAAAGTTACGAACAAACATCTATTTAATGGCAGAGACATTTGAACAAGGGACGCTATAAAAAACCATCATGTTTAAAACATGGTTAGATGAGAAAATTAAACATGCCATGTAATATATGATAAAACAGGGAACAAAACGACACTAAAATCATGCAAATTGGACTTACGATGCTCAAATTATGAAAGAAACGATGTAGGGGCATAATTGTAATAAAATACAAGGAATAAAATGATAAATAATCACAAATAGGTCCCTTGAGGGACGTATTTGCAATATGGCAAACCGTTTGGGCCCTTCCGTAATTTTCCTTGTAGTGCGGGGACCATTTTGTAAATCTCTGAAATCGGCTGGGCATAGATGTAATATCCAGACGTGTATGTGAAGCACGTGCGCCTGGACCTCCTTGCAATTTTAGAAAGTGGTAGGGGTGTTCCTGCAAATTACCCCAGCACCTCGCGTGCGGGGCACGCGAGGGGCTAGGTTCGGAGGAGATGCAGCTTCGGGAACATGAGCCGTACTCTGATGGCTTTAGGTATTGGCTCGAGTGGCACGAGCCTGCAAGTACAGTTTGAAGCAACATGGCACAATTTAGATTGTTGGATGGTCGTCGTAGAGGCGCCATCCAATGGCACTTGTACTCTGTCACCATCGGAGTAGGGGGCAGAGTAGGTGGAGCTTTGATGAAGTCACCAGAGCTCCTCCGTGCGAGTAGGAGGTCCGGAGACCTCAGTGGCCATATGGCAAAAATCGCGGAGGCTTGACGGTGCTGCCAGGGTAGTTGAAGATCCTAGTCGACAAAGCATCACCTGCGGCAGAGCTTGAGGTCGGAGATGATATGCGGGCTCCAGCCATTGAAGAGGATGGTACCTGTAGACGTTAGGTGTGAATAGCCGAAGCGTGTGGAGAGTTGCGTCAGTGACGTGAGGTGAGTGGAGGTCCATTGGATCAGAGGGAGTGGAGGACCTGAGGTCCTTCTCCGGCAAGGAGGAGGAAGAGATGGGTCGTAGCAGGGGCGGCTCTAGATAAGGGAAGAATGGGAGTGAGGGGGTCGGCGTGGATGTTGGTGATATGGCGAAGCTCAGGGAATGGTCTGATAGGGGTGTGAGTGATCGAAGGTGATGGGAAAATTAGGAGAAAATTAAAGAAAAAGACAGAAGAAGAGGACCTCGACGGAGAGGGGAATCTGGTGGAGGAAGGGCTTGTGCTGAGGCTTCAGGGATGTCGCCCGGCGAGGCTAGCCGTGTCCTCGGAGCTCGGTGGTGCTTCGAGCAGCCGCAGCATGGTCAGGTGAAACATGGATCTCACCTGGGGACAGTGACCATCGTCACCTCGGCAAGACCGCCCTCCGCTGTCACCGGAGGGCGGAGGAGGCTAGGGCGGAGCCCTGTGGATTGGTGGATAGAGTGCTCGGAGGCGGAGGGGGTGGTTTTATAGGAGGCAATGGTCGGTCGTTATAAGGTGGTAGAGGTGTTTGAACGGCTGGAGGAGTGATGGAGGAGTGAAAGCGGGAGCAATGAAGTATGCGCGAGGAAGGTGGATCTGGGGGCATCACGCTGGTGGTGTTACAAGAGGGAGAGGTGTTCGGAGATGGTTGCTATAATTTGAAGGGGGTGGTTGGTTGTGAGTCGAAGGCCGTTAGGCAAGCTTGAAGATGACACAGTGGCTATTGGATCATTTGATCCAACGGTCCAGATGGCGGAGCTGGCGGACGTCTTAGATCAGATCACATGATCTGATCTAACGGTGAGGGTAAAGGCAAGAGTGAACATATAAGATTGGACTTAGAGGCCATCCAGGGGTGGGGAGTGAGTGGACGACGTAGCGAGAGATTAGCCCTTGGATGGCAAAGGGATCAAATGGTTGGAAATAAAAGGGAGATGGTGTGAGGGTAGCCATAGGATGAGAGATGGGATCAAGTGGTTACGAATGAGGCGAAGATGACTGATGATGATAAGATCTTAGGGAAGATCTGATGGTTGTGGTCGAAACGGAAATGAAGAGCTGAGATGGAGGCATCTAGGGGAGATCCAGCGGCCTGGAAGGGCACCGGGTGGGGGAAGGAGGAGAGGCCATGTGGGCGGCCCAGAGGACGCCACATGGCCCCAAAAAAATCAGAAAATGTAAAACAAAGAAAAATATAAAAGAATTAGTTAAAGACAAAACTAGGAAAAAAGTCAAAACGTGAAAGTTGTAGATCTCAAGTTTCATGATGAACAAAAGGCCAAAAGAGGTCATTTGTACAAAAAGTATTTTGGGACATTTTTAAGGGGCTTAAAACATCAATTTTGGATTTTGATATTTTTTTGTATTCTTGACATTATAGACAATTGTTTGACCTCATTTTTAGTGGGGTTTTAATGAAAAATAGTTACAAGGTAAATAATAGTATTTATAGACTAATTATAGGTTAATTATACACAATATAACACAATACAATAATGAGGAATTACTGGTGATTTTATTAGTTTATTTAAACTAGGGGATTATTAAATGATTTTTAGCATGATGAATGCGAGATTCACCATTATCATGAAAAACTTTACCAATGCAACACATACTTTTTACAAGTTCTTCTTGAAATTTGTGAAATATACATGTGTATAAAGTTTTGACATATGCTTCAATCTGAAAAGGTGTCTTTAAATGTGGACAACCATATAGAGTCTCGTGGCCAGCTTTCAATTCATTATATCTTTGACGTTTCAATGCTTTTTCAAAACGGCTATAGAACTTTTCTAATGAAGTTGAACAACTGACATATTTACCGTAAAATGCATTCATACTTCCATTGCGTTGTGTGCGTCTTGTACCATCCATAAAATATTTTTAGAATACATGGGTATCCATTTCTCTTGATTCATGAAAATAGTAGATAACCATTCATGATCTTGAAGTTCGTTCTCGATGATGATCTTCATCCAATTCTCTTCAAATCTGGAGGACTTCCAGTCTGCCGAATGCATGTATGAAATTTATTCTTAAATTCTTAATCATGAATGATTGCACCTAACTTTTCACACACCTTTTAAAAATATGACGCGTGCATTAACAGTGTGGGATAGTAGGAAAGGAGACTTTAATTGTTGTAGTTATCGCAAGATCTTGATCTGTTATTATAACAAATGGTGGACGATTAGACATTGTCTCTTGCCATCTCTCAAAAACCCATATAAATGAAGATTCCTTTTCATCTTGCAACACACCAAAATTTATTAATGACAATGGTGATTTACACGTGTAAATGGAGCCAAGATTAAGGAGTACTTATTTATTTCAAAAGTTGTATAAAAAAATAACCGCATCGCCAAAGATTGCATATGCCTTCCTTGCAATAAGCACAATAAAATAACGGATTCATTTCTTTCTCTTCATGTAATTGTTGTAGAAATCTGTGGGCCTCATACTCTTTCTTATTGCATCTCAAATCTCTTTCAAAGTTCATGATATCTCGTTCAATACATCCAATATTTTGGTAACCAACATTTTCAACCTCAAAGAATTGTTAGCAAAATGGATGTACGGATATTAGTCTATTGAAATTATTAATAAGACACTTATTCAGCTAAGAGTCACTTTTCGATGTGATCTTAGGAAATGAACATTATCTGGAGAGCAAAGAGTGTGATTGTGATTTTCAATGAATATTGTACTAGTCCAACTGCCATTTACATTCTTACGAAGTATCATCTTAGCACTATAACCACATCTGTTAGTAGTTCTCCTTCTTTGATATTCTTTATTCTTTTTTCTGAGGGATTTTATTCCTTACTTTGCACAAACCCATTTCTTTTCATATAATTCTTTGTTTTCATCACTACGATTAGTGCTACTTCTTCTTACGGAAAAACCAACTTTCTTCGGAAACAGAGACTACTAAAATCTCCATCTAGGATAGGTAATTTTAACGTTCTCAGAATTGCTGTAAACCGACCCGTCCATTGTAAGCCCCCGAAATCTTCCAATTTACTTTTAGATAGGTTTTGATTTTAAATTTACTACACATGCGGATATGAGTATGGGTTTAAGATTGCCATGTGAGTACCCGAATACAAACTCGTCCCAAACCTGAATAATAAATAAATATAACCATACATTTTAAACAACCTAATCAAATGTATTTCGTGTATAATAGGTATTGATCTATGTATTGAAAAATCAACTCAATGTTCTTCTCTCCATACATTTATTCATGTTCTATCTTCTATAAATAAAAAATATTCCATCTTCAATAAATAAAAATTAACGTAAAATTGTCAAACACATAATACATCTTTTATATAAACTTTTATATTCCCCAAACATCGCACATCCTTCTCTAATATATGTGAAAGTCTAGTTTATATATATATATATATATATATATATATATGAGGATAGGGAGTATGCACCCGGGTGCATGTAACTTTACATGCACCCGACCCTATAACTTCCACTTTTTTTATTTTTTCAAAAAATACCGCCATATATTCATCTATATATCCCTCCTATATGTCATTCCAATTTCGTCAGAAACAGAAACTCCTACGCCTTCCATCTAGAATATTTAATTTTAACGGTCTTAGAATTGTTGTAATTAACTAGTTCTGGATGGAGGGCGTAGGAGTCTCTGTTTCTGACGAAATTGGAATGACATATAGGAGGGATATATAGATAAATATACATGGCGGTATTTTTTGAAAAAAAATAAAAAAGTGGAAGTTATAGGGTCCGGTGCATGTAAAGTTACATGCATTCGGGTGCATACTCCCTATCCTCATGTATATTCATCTATATATCCCTCCTATATGTCATTCCAATTTCGTCAGAAACAGAGACTCCTACGCCTTCCATCTAGAACATTTAATTTTAACGGTCTTAGAATTGTTGTAATCAACTAATTCTGGATGGAAGGCGTAGGAGTCTCTGTTTCTGACGAAATTGGAATGACATATAGGAGATATAGATAAATATACATGGCGGTATTTTTAAAAAAATAAAAAAGTGGAAGTTATAGGGCCGGGTGCATGTAAAATTACATGCACCCGGGTGCATACTCCCTAACCTCTAATATATCTATATATATGAATAGCTTAAGATTTTACTACATATAAGATGAGGGTATCCATTCGATGCACATTGTTAGGTATACGGATACCTCTAGAAACTTTTACCCGTCTAATAAATAGGCAGGAATAAGTAGTGATTTTATAAATGAGTACAGATTTGGAAACATATTGATACACACCCTAATCACAATCCGATGACATCCCTAACACCTCAGCACCTTTTTGAGTCTAGGAAATGCACGGAATCAAACGAGGTCTAGATCTAGATATCTTGAGTCCAATGTTATCAAGAAACAAGAACACCATTCATTAGGGCACATCATGACATAGCAACTACTAATAACATATGTACTGGTACCTTGACTCCAAGAGCCATTCTAACATACAAGCTTCTGTATTTATTAGAAAATAGTTCTCATGCCAAAAAGATATCCGAAAATTATTCGGACTATGGGACAATCAAAATTTAAATCCACACGACTGCCATCATTTTCCTAACTTCTACAGAAAAACTGGAAATCCTGAAGATTTGCAATTAGTACATCCAGTTCGGAGAAGAAAAAAAGCAACAGAACTAAAGCTCGATCAACACACTTATGAAATCACGAAGATTCACACAATGATCTCGTACACTGTTGTATCCAATGCAATGATTGCTGCCAAAACAAAACATAAACAACCAGGATTCACGTTCTCTGTCTATGCATGGAAATGGGATTGAATGAGATTAAGGATGGTGGCAATCAATGTACACATGACAAGAATAAAGGCAATCTCTATCTATGCTGTTTGTTATCACATATATTACTCCAGATAAACCTATGCACACTATTAATTATGATAAAGTCAAGCTTAATCAAGCATTTTGTGATCCTGTAGGAACCGAAATTCCTACTGCAATTCAGTTGTTTATGGCATTATGCCAAAATTAAACGTAGAGTAAACTTCATTCGTGAAGTGCACAGACCACACTACAAAATAATGAAGCAGGGACACCACAGCTGCACAGAGGTTTCATGCATCATCATCTTCCAAATTATTCACCCTCTCGCACTCGTCGATCCATTCGCTATACCTGTACCAAGAAATAAACATAAATGAAGCATTACTGATTGCAATTATCCTCCGTAATCGACTCTGCTAGGTACTTCAAAAGCATACGCAAGGACTTACACGTCAATGGGCTCAGAGAGGGCTGCAAAATAAAACAATGAGAAAATTATTAGTATAAGAGACATCGAATTTGACCAACAATAAAAAAATTGCCTTTTTTCGTTCAGCGAGAAAAAGAGCGAGAAATTAAGACCAAGATTATGGGATTTTTCTTTTAAAAATGAAGGATGTCCATCCATGATTGTTAAATCACCCAATAACTCTTATCTATTGTAAAGCAATAATTTACAAGTACGTGGACCACAACTAGATTAAAAAATGCACATGTACAGATATAATATGTCATCTAATACTCACAAACTGTGAGGTAAATCAAAAACTTTCTAGTTCTACCAGTGTAAGGTCCTTTTCAGTCTAACTCTTTCAGTAACTATCCATACTCCATAACACGTTGCTCTAAGATAGTCACTGAAATAATTGACGACCAGACACCTCCCAGAATCCCACAAGGGGACCAATATTCCGCGGTCGAAGCCTCGTCGCAACAAAAGCAGCGAGCCGCAACAACCTATTGCATTAATCCCCAGACCACCATCCCCCACAGGTCTAGAAATCACATCAAAGCAAATAATGGTCATTGCCCCACTCTCCTAACCAAACATGGTCCAAAGGATCTCCTCATCAAATTCTCCAACAGTCGATGAACAATTAGTCGATACTCTATGCATTAATAAGTAATAGATCGAATGACCGACAAAAAAGCCATAAGTAGAATCAAGCCCAACCCAACAAAAACCTGGACTAACAACCATTGCACTCCAGACTCTTCAACATATAAATCCAAACCTCCCCGTAGATTCTTACCAACGTCAAGGGAAGACCTATGTACATCACCAAAAGAATGAACCCAATTGCGTCCAACACATGCGCACTCAAGTTAAACGGAACAAATGATGACTTTATCTTGTCAATCTGCAAACCCAAGAATCCCCAAAAATATCTTATAAGAACCTTTCTTGAGGTCCCTACATGGAAGACTCATTCTTTGAGGTCTCTATATACTCAAATCCTTCTCTCGAAGGAGGGCGGAGGGCTATGCCACGTACCGGGCTATGTTCTCCCTGACTTGGAAAGTGAAATGAAACTCAAATACATATATACCAGTGCTTTCTCCGCCTCATATATAGTATATAGTGAGAATAATGTTTGAGAAACCCACATTATCAGGAAGCCTAGCTTGGCAGCCTGGCACATTTCCATCGACCTTCAATTTGTCACTCGAAACGCAGATCATGGGCAAGCAATTGCTGAACAGCTAGCTGATCACCTAGCCACACTCACTCCCATGCGATGCATTATTGTCGACCTGTGCACTAAGACTCACTTCGCATACTGGTGTGGATTCCATGACTGATTTGCTCAGAATCGATGATACAGTCAAGGGAAAGAACAGAATTCGAATAGAGCAGAGTTATATTTGAGCAATTGTCGATGTGGGAGAGTGTTAAGACCAGGAGGGATCAAGAAGAAGTCCTTCCATGTATCCTATGAGAAGGATATGTCATGCTTATTAGTTAGTCCTTCCATATATCTTATAAGAAGCATATACCGAGCTTATTAGTTAGTCCTTCCATGTATCCTATGAGAAGGATATGCAGTGCTTATTAGTTAGTCCTTCCACGTATCCAATGAGAAGGATATGCCATACATATTAATTAGACCATCCATGTATCCTATGAGAAGGATATGTCGTGCTTATTAGTTTGAATTTGATGGTCGCATATCCATAAACCAAGAAAACCAGGTATGGTCTATTACCCTTTCAGGGTTATTAGAATCATATCCATTTAGCAAAAAAGCATCCCAGCAAAACTCCTACTCCTTGCTTGATCTCAGGCTATCTACAATAGAAATAATGGTTCTGTTGAGCATCAAGACATTTGAAACCACTTTACCGATTCTTTTTATCCAATCAAGCCAAGCTCTCTCTCTTCCCACTTTGTAAGGGCCAATCCCTCTCTGCAAGCATCAAACCAAGCTTTCCTCTGGGGAATGCAATACCTAATCCATATATGATCTATTACTTTCTCCCTTCCGACTTTGTAAGGGCCAATCCCTCTCTGCAAGCATCAAACCAATATTTCCTCTGGGAAATGCAATACCTAATCCATATATGATCTACTATTGCGGTCGCTCAAAGTAGCAGCCAACCCCCTGGGAATAAAAGCTTCAAACTTATAAAATAAAATAATAATCGGAAGGACTCTTTGCTTTCTTTAGATGACATTTTCACATGTGAGATCTTTTTTAGTTTCCATTTGGGAAAAAAACTACTCTTGAGATATTCGTAAGAGAGGGAACCTTGGAAGGAATAAGGAGCGCACCCAAAAACTTCATATATTCAACTATTAGAGACGTTTACTACGCACAATCACAATTTCTTCATAAAATCTCTCGGCGAAAGAACACACCATTTCAGGACAACCACAGGTCCCACACTAGTGCAAATCTCTCTCTAAACACTGCAACCTTTGTCAAAAGAAGACCAAAAAATATGATATGTCCCCCAAGGCCACCCCGATCTTCCACACTTATGAGCTCGCGCACAAGAACAAGTGATTGACATCACATCGCATACACGAGGCATCAATAACCTAAAAATTCTACTCGACCAGTCCCAATAATCACTCCCATGTCTAAAAAGTCAAAGAAAAATGTTGACTCACAGTGGTGTCGTCCAGCTTCTCAGCCGTTTAAAATAAAAAAAAGTCCAAAAAATTGTTGTCATGTAGAGAGCTTAACAAGCATTCTTAACTGAGAATCCATCATCATACCAAGTCGAGGGATCACACCCGCATAACCAAGGACTCCGTTAGAGCAGGGAAACCATCGAAACTCTTATCTAGTACGCCAGTCGGAAAAGTAGGGTCTACACGATACCATGCCCCAAGAGTGGCCCGTGGAGGACCAAAAAAGACAACATCAGAGACTCAAGCATATCTCACACACCCGTCGGCATTGGCATATATGATAAAAGAAAGAAAGGCTAACAAGACCACCTTTTTTTTGACACTCAAAGGAGGGGGATACACTCATAGGTGTTCGCCCCAATTTATTAAGAATGAAGGTAGAAATATACTTACAGCGGGGAGTACAACAAAGGTCAAGGTAGATGGTAAAAGAGATACCATCCGCCTCCCAAAAAGAAAAACGTTACATGGATAACCAGTCCGTACAGAAATTATTTGCAGCGATACAAATGTTTTCCTTATAGAAGCGTTGCCCCGCAAAAATCAAGTTGTTTCTTCCCAGCCAAATGCTCCAAATACGCGCAATGGGGACAATTCTTTCCGATCTAGGGCGAGTCGAGGCAGCAGCAAGGCTCTCCCAGAAGTCAAGCATGGAGGAACGATTCACCCATTCCACGCCATCCCAGATGGCCTGCACGAAGGGACAATGCAAGAAGAGGTGTCCGGAGGTTTCAATGTCTCGGCCGCACAAACCACAAAAAGAAGAGATATTCTGGAAAATGGAGGCGCAGCGGTCACGCGTAAGCAATCTTCCGCGTCTGAGAATCCAAAGGAAAACGCCAATCCTCTCCGGAACCTTGAGATCCCAAATTAGCTTGCAGTGGCGAAGAAGAGATGCATCCGCATTCAATACAGGGGGGAGAACAGAGAGATAAGCCTTTCGAGAGGAGAAAGTCCCGTCCAACCAAACAAAATGATCACGGCCCGAAGAAGGCGTGGAAACGTCCGCAAGTAGAGTCATCAAATCTGTGAAGTCAGTGAGCCGTTGGTCGGATAGCGTGCCCAATAAAATAGGGCACCAGACGCCATCGGCCCAGCAAGAGGCCACGGAAGCGAGTTTATCCCCGGCCATCGCATAAAGACGAGGAAATAGATTCATGAAAATGCCCTTCCCGGACCAATCCACAGTCTAGAAGCGAAAGGATTTCCCATCGCCAAGAGCCGGAGCAACCAGCGAGCGGTTAGAGTTGAAGACATAAAAGACATCATGCCAGAAAGAATGGGAGAGGCCCAGGGAATGGCCGCCAAAAACGGATGCAAAGGCATGTCCAGCTGCCACGCGGAGGCACTGCAGCAAGAAACTCTCGTCTCGGCCAAGAAGCCTCATCGCCCACTTGAGGAGCCAAGCATCACGAACCACCTCCAAACGCCTAACGCCAAGACCCCCGTCCCATTTCGGCCGAGAGATGTCGTCCCACCCAACTAAGTGCATGCCTCTTCTGTCAGAACCATTCTTGCCCCAAAGAAAATGCCTCATAGATTTCTCCAAGCGGAGCCGGATTCCTTTGGGCAATCCGCGAGCCGGGAAGAAATAGATGGGGATAGCCGAGAGAACCGATTTGATAAGCACTAATCGACCGCCATTGGATAGCATTGACGCACGCCAACCAGCCAATCTGGCTTCCACCTTCTCAATCACCCTCTGATAGTCCCGCAAGCGCGGCCGGCCTAGAGAGAGCGGCAAGCCCAGGTACTCAAGCGGAAGCTCCCCGAGGGAAGCCCCCAATAGAGAGGAGCAATCCCCTGCCTCAAGAGCCGATAAGCCAAAAGGCACCACTTTTGATTTGGCGCCATTGATGTGGAGTCCCGAGATCTCGCAAAAAAGTTTAATCGTAGTGGCCATCCCCAAAACCTGAGACCGGCCTCCCTCAATAAAACAAAGGGTGTCATCCGCGAATTGAATGAGAGGGATATGAAGGTTATCCAAAAAACAGTCGCGAGTAAAACCAGCATTTGCCACTCCCTGGATCATGCGAGGCATAACATCAGCCGCCAGAACGAAAAGGAGAGGGGCGAGGGGGCAGCCCTGACGAACCCCCCTTCGAGGCTGAAAAAGACCCCCGAACGACCGACCATTAATAGAGAGGGAGAAAGAGACAGTAGTAACGCATCGTCTAACCCAGGAGATCCACAACGGAGGGAAGCCCCGAGCCTTCAAAACCCCCTAAAGGAAGCGCCAATCCAAAGAATCGTAGGCCTTAGCAAAGTCTATTTTCCATAGAATCCCCTTCGTGCCATTTCTATGCCAACCGTCAATGATTGCAGACGCCAGCGCGTAACAGTCGGAGATCTTTCTCCCCTGGATAAATGCGGCCTGAGTGGGAGATATTAGAGAGTCCAGGAGGGGAGCAAGCCGAATAGCCAAAGCCTTTGCAATGATCAAGTAGATGCCGTTAGAAATAGCAATTGGACGAAAATCCTCGATACGAGAAGCCCCATGAGACTTAGGAATAAGAACCAGGCTGGCCCGGTTAATCCTGTCAAACCACCGATTTCCATTGCAAAATTCGAGAGCGACATCAAGAACATCATTAGAGATCACATCCCAGAAGTCCCTATAAAAGGAGATGGGGAAGCCGTCGGGGCCAGGGGAAGCATCGACGTTAAGGTCCCAAGCCGCCCTCTTAAGCTCCTCAAGCGTGAAAGGCCGAGTTAAGATATTTGCATCCGCGGAGGCGAGAGAAGGGACCCCGATGGCCGACCAGCGCCACGGAGAGGAGGGTTGTCGATCAAAGAAATTCTTGAAGTGATCAACCAAAGCTGAGCTTAATTCACGATAGCCTTGAACTGAGACGCCCCCAATATCAATGGAGGATATACTATTAGCGCGCTTGCGAACACTAGCGACCCGGTGGAAGAAAGCAGTGTTAGCGTCCCCACTCTTAATCCAACGAATACGAGAGCGTTGCCTCCATTCGATCGCCTTCTTCCTGTCGTCCTCCAAGATTACAATTGAAGCCGAGGATCGCTCAGATAATTCATGAGGAGAGAGCTCTCTATCGTTCTCCAAACGATCGAGCCGAAGAATAATTTCATCCGCGTTGTTCCGAGCCAGAATCCTAGCCTGGCGGGTAGAAAATTTGAAAGCGGCGAGGGCACGTCGAAGCGATGAAAGCTTAAGATCAAAGCGGCGAGCCGCATGACCGGGGAAAGAGAGCTGAGACCAATGATTGCGGACCAAGTCCTTAAAGTCTGATTCCAGTAGCCAGCTCCTCTCATATCGGAAGATACCACGAGGACGGGAGGATTCGTTAGCCTCCCAAATAATGGGAGAGTGATCAGAAAAGGATCGCGGCCTAGAAGAAACGGAGCACAGCGGGAAAGCTTCCATCCAGCCATTATTAGCAAAAAATCTGTCAAGACGTAAACGAGAAGATGAGTTGCGCCAAGTGAAAGAAATATCATTTACCACCAAATCTTCGAGAGCCAAGCCATGGATGAAATCCAAAAAATCACTCGAGCCGGGATCCCGACCCCCTCTACCACGAGGGCGGTCGCAAGCGAGTAGAGTGACATTAAACCCCCCCCCCCACAATCCAAGGGATGCTCCCTAAGGCCGCAGCGTCAGCATTCAAATCCTCCCATAAGAATCGCCGATCGAGGTGACATAATGGCGCATATACGCATGAAAAAGCCAAAGAAATATTCGAATCCACCTGAACAAGTGAAACAGTGATAGAGTGGCGTCCCAAACGAGCACATACGAACGAGAATCTTGAAGAGCGCCAAGCAATAATAGCGCCACCAGAGGCGCCAACCGCATCCAAGGAGCAAAAAGCATCAACAGGACCTGCCCCCATCGATTTCCACATGGCGTCGTCGACTCCCGCAAGCTTAGTTTCCTGAATAAATACAACATCACAATCCCATTCGCGCAAGCGCGAACCCAAAGCCTGACGACGAATCGGGTCTCCCAACCCACGAACGTTCCAAGATAGTAGCTTCATTTAAATTACAAAAAAATGGCCCCAAAAACAACAAAAGTAAACAGCCGATAGTCACTACAGCTGGGGACGATGCAGGCCAGCCCAGCGAAGCCCTGCCGCTTCTGCAATAGCCTCGCGAATCGGCGAGAGGGGATCGTGAGGGAGCAAGTCCATGCGTCGAGAATAAACGAGTCCATATCTCGCCGGTGACGCACAAAAATCATTCCATGAGCTCCAGGATGAGGCAAAGCAAGTCGGTGACACCGATGGATCATTCGAAGAAGAGGCCATAGCGTCGCCAGCAACCATAGAGCTTCGATTAGGGAAGGAAGGCAGAGCACCACTGTGAGAAAACATACCAGTCATGTGAGAGGAGGCAGCCCCCGAGGAGGCCGAGTCCATCGAGATGAGAAGAGTCGCCGAAGCGGTTGAGTGCTGATGGTCGGACGAAAGCGCCTGGTAAAAGGGCATAGAAGTAACCGGGCTAGGGCACGGATAGTCCGAATAGCATATTAGAGGATCGTCGGAAATAATCGGGTCAAACACCGCCCGAGAAATGCATGGATTGCCATCAAGGTCCGACCCGGATGTCGGAATAGGAACCGCCATCGAATAGCAAGAGACCACCCCGTGGTCCAGAGGATCGGGAATAACAGAACAATTACCCTGAATAGAATCGATCTCGAACAGGCTCCCATGCTCGTGCGGGGGTGACCTTCCCGCTTCCCAAGAAAAGTGAAGCCCAGCCGACATTTCATAACGCGCGCCATGCAGCTGCGGCGCTTGGATAATATCACTGCAGTATGACACGTGGCCAAAGGAAGATGAAACGCCGAGGGCATCAACGGACGAGACGCCGTTGCCGGAGGAAGGAGAAGGCTGAGGAGGATCGTCCGGCGACGGGAAGAAGAACTCCAGCTTGAAAGACCATCTGCCGAGAGAGAGCTTCTCGAAAAGAACCTTGCCCCTCATGGAGAGGCACAGCGTAGAGGAACATTCCACCAATATCCTCGTGCAAGTCTAGTCAGAGCCGGGTGTCAGGCCGTCGCCCAGAACAGACACGACCTGACCCCAATTGCCGATAATCTTCGAGAGACAATGAGCGGAACGGGAGAGAAAGGGAACGCCGCGTACCTCCACCACGCATCGCTCAGTGCCCAAGGCCGCCCCATCCGCAACCCTCGGCCGCCTCCACTTGACCAAAGAAGCATCTGCACGATGAAAGAGGAGCTCCCGTTGCTCCGGGGAGAGGCCTCTAACACAGCAACGAAAGTCGTCCAGGAAGAAAAGGTCCCCGGAGAAGGTCTCGCCCAGGATAGATAGAGTATCAGAACGAACCACCTCATGATCAATACCCTGCCGCTGAAGCACTCCAATCGCCACCGTAAGCTTAACGTCCACCGCCTTCGAGTGACACCTTCCCGAATCTCTTAGCCCGGAAGACCCACCTTCCTCGAGCCCCGCCGCAAGAAAAGGACGGCGGCCCGAGGCCGGCAGATGATGCTGGAGAGGTTGAGAGACCAGCCTTTCGGAAGGACGAGGAATCCGACTGTCGACCTGGGCGAGCGGAGGAGGAGGTTGAGCGCACTTACCCTTGACATCCTCACGAGCCCCAGATACCACCTGAGCGAAGGAACGGGAGTCCAAGCGAGCGGAAGAGAGACAACCTCGGTGTGAGGCCCCCGCGCGAGACGATAGTAAATGGCGATGCGGATCCATGGCCCTCGACCTGCAAGATAAGGAGCGGTGGCCGATTTTCCCGCACCGAAAGCAGCGTGGGGGAACGCTGCAAGCAGACGCCAAATGCCCACGGTCCCCGCAGCGGAAACAGCGTTTGCCCGGCTTGGAGTGAGAAACCGTCTTCCATTCCTTTCCCGGGTCTTCAAGCCTTCGCTTCTCCGCGTGACGAGTGTCACCGAGAAAAACACCGCGATCATCCCGAGGACGACGAGAAACCCCCTGCTTCGGAACCCAAACCCCCTTGCTACGGAGCCTCCCACCCTCTGTTCGGAACCTCCCACTCTCCGTTCGGTGGCACTCTCTCTCTGTTCGGTGGCACTCTCCCATCTCTTCTCCGGCGTCAGAGCCCATGGTCGTCTTTCCTAACAAGACCACCTTGAGCAACACAAACACCCTCAGAATGGCAAGAAGACTTCCAACCAATCAGCATCTTCTCAATCAACATCAACCAATAAAACTACCCGAGCCTACCACAAACCAATGGAAGACCAATATACACCAAAGGCAGGCACTCCCTTGGACTCCTTAACCAAATCTCACAGGCAAAAATCTCTTCTAAGGTCAAGGCGGAGGGTACAAAAGCAAACTTGACCTTATCGACTTGTGAGCTAGAATCATCACAAAAAAGAGCACGAACCAAGGAGAAGCCTCTACAACTTGATTCTTATCCCTTTACGATAATATCATATGCATATTACAACCAAAGCAGCAAAAGGACATCCGATTTATAACTATCACTAAAGCCACCATAGACAACTATGTCCACTATGAAAAAAGCGTCAGATCGAAAAGGGCGTCCCTAACTAGGGCTGCTAATCAAATTGAACTGTAACGAACGAACCGATGTTCGAGTTCGGTTCGATAAGGAAGTTCGAATGTTCGAGTTCGGTTCGATAAATGTTCGATAGGATATGTTCGAGTTCGTTTGGAAAATGAATGTTCGAGTTCGGTTCGATAATAGTTCGTTAACGATTTAACTTAACTAAAACTTGTTTATACGAACAAGTTCAAAATTGAAGTTCGGTAATAAAGTTCAATAAACAGTAAAAATAGGAAATAATTTAAATTAAAGTGATGCAAAGCCCAATAAATGCCACAATCTCTTTAACCTCAATATTTATCATTTGTATAAATACAAAATTACACATACATATACACATATCGAACTCGAACTTTTATCGAACGAACATATGTTATGTTCATGTTCGATTCGTTAAGCTATCGAACTAAAATTTAAAGTTCATGTTCAGTTCATTTATAAGTAAAACATTTTCCGGACTATTATCGAACAAACTTTAATCGAATACGAACATGTTCAGTTCGATTAGCAGCACCATCCCTAACTCACCTCGCCGGTAAGGAAAAGAACCCCTATGATGAGGTTGATCATTGATCAACACCTCAGATGTAGATGTAAAATGAGTCACCTCATTCAATTAATCCAAATTTGCATGAAACCAATACAAAGAGATTCACAAGAACCGCATATCCATATAGCCATAGGCTTTAGAAAAATCAACCTTCAAAGCAATCCCTTTGCTTTGCATTTTTTCATTCAAAAATGTTCTCAATAATCATGATCACAAATCCATTAGTTATTTACCAAGGAAAAATGGAGACTAAGCTAGAAAGATGATGCCACGCAGATAATCTCTGAGGTGATTGCTGACCAACCTATCCACAACAAACTAGGTAGGATAGAAACTACTCTAAGGTGGACGTCCTCCACACTCTAGGCAACATTTTTCTTAGGCAATGAAAAGATAAACATGTGGTTTATTTGTTCAAAACTTCAAAGCCTACGTTGTCATGTTTAAAAATCAGAAAAAATGGTGAGATGGTTGAAAGCACGTGCACAGCTGATTGAATGACAAGCATGGTTGGCAACTAGAAGTTTAAGGATCCTCTGCTTGATTTTGATTGGCTTCAAAAAAAATCGACAATAATCACAACTTGTTGCTACATACAAGACATTCAGACTCTACAAATTTTTGGAGGTGGCTATGAGAAACATGAACTTTATTATCTTGATGTATCTGACAACTCTCTTTTCGCCGGAGCCACGTTTATTACTGCAGATCCTTATATTTGGCACCTATGTCTTGGACATCCTTCTGCGAGTGGTCTTTCTCAGATGTTCCCAGAAGTTGTCTAAAGCCATTTAAATATGAGGCGTGTCAGTTTGGGAATTATCACAAGACATCCTTTCCATGAAAAACATATCCACGAAAGTCGTCTCCGATTGATCTTGTTCATTGTGATGTTTATGGTCCTTAACCAATATGTATCACTGCCGGACACATGTACTTTGTTGTTTTCATTAATGACTATAGTCGGATAACCAATATGTATCACTGCAGGACACATGTACTTTGTTGTTTTCATTAATGACTATAGTCGGAGTTCATGGATCTACCTTACAAAGGAAAGATCAAATCATCAATGTGATTAAGTTCTTTAGAGAGATAAAAACTTCTTTTCTACTGGAATTATATATTTCGATCTAATAGTGCTCTTTATGCAAAAAAATGGTCAATTTCTTTGGTTCTCGAGGAATCGTACATCAGACATCATGACCCCACACCTCACAGCAAAATGGCATTGCATAAAAAGAAACATCATCATCTTCTTAACATTGCATGTACTTTGCTTACTCGGATGAATATCCCAAAACTTTTGGGGGTGATGCTATTCTCACGGCAACTTATTTGATTAACCAAGTTCCCTCATCCATGTTAGGAGTTCCACTCCAATCTCATTGCTTAATCTTATTATAAGCTATTTCCGCTACCTTTGCATGTTTTTGGTTGCATAAATTTTGTTCACAATTTTCATGCTAAAGATAAATTTTCTCTGTGTGCAATCAATTGCATCTTCTTGGGGTATTCTGAACCCAAAAGGGATATAGATGTTATGATCCAATCATCCATCATTATTTTATCTTGCAGATGTTACATTCTTTGGGAAGATTGACCTTTTTACCAAGAGTGTTGGAGAAATCTCGTTGGAGTTCCCACCTCCACTGCAGGTTTACAAAAGGAGGGAGAAACATGCATCTGAGATGGTACATTTACCTATTCCGCTTGATTTGCATGATGATAACCATGCAACCGATATTCCCTTGCCTAATGCTTCTGGTGCTATGAATATGGATGGTCCATCTTTCTCAACTGAGCTTCCTATTACCTTAAGGAAGCCACAAAGGTAATGTATTGTACATCCCTCATCACAATATACTTCTACGGATACTCTACCTAGTTATGAAAAGTAATTTACGCATGCTCTTATGACTATTAATACTCCTTGTGGTCAACATAGTACACTTCAGGACCATGGTTGGAAAAAGGTCATGGATGAAGAGATGGATGCACTTACTTCCAGTAGCACGTTGGATGTTGTGCAATGCCCCACAGGTGTCAAGCTAGTTGCATGCAAATGAGTCTTCACCACCAAACAATCTCCTAATGGCTCCATTGACAGATTAAAGGTCAAACTCGTGGAAAAAGGTTTTACTCAAATCTATAGCATGGACTACTTCGAGACATTCTCTGCGGTGGCTAAAATGTAGTCAATCTGTACTATTCTCTCTACTGTTGCCAACAAGAATTGACCCATATTCCAGCTCGATGTGGAGAATGTTTTTTCTCTATGGTGACATCAAGGAGGAGGTCTACATGATGAAGCCACCCGGATACTCCATCAAGTGGGAGTTTTGTGTCAAATCCGTGACTTCTAGCATTGTGATAGTAGCCATTTATGATGATGACATAGTGATTATAGATGATGATGATGAAGCATGCATTCTAGAGACCAATGCCAGGTGTTTATCACCAAGGACCATGGTCAACTCAAATACTTCCTTGGCATTGAAGTTGTACTCACTGCATAGGGACTACGCTTATCACAATGGAAGTATTGCATGGACATTCTTACATAGGCCGACTTATTGGGATGCAAAAAATCTGGCACGAGTGCAGAGGTTGAATACATGGCGATGGCTCAAGCCACTTGTGAGATTATCTGGATAGTCTCCTTTCTGCAGAAGCCTGGACTTCCTGCTACCACTCCCGCACCATTGTACTACGACAACAAGTCTGCAACATATATTGCCATCAATCCTCTATTTCATGAGCAGACCAAGTACATTGACACCGATTGCCATTTCATACGAGATGCAATGTGAGGATAGATCACTACTCCACATATCTCCACAGACCTTTAGCATGTGGATATATCCACAAAAGCCCTGATGAAAAATGACGTATCATGGTTGATTTCGAAGTTCGGCATGACCAGTAGATATATGCTCCAACTAAGGCCCTAAATGTTGGTATCGGTCACCATTTCAGTATCGACCAAAACAGAATTTCAGTGGAATTTCGATTGGAATTTCAATCATTTCGGTCAGTTTTTTTACTAGGACCCCCATATTTCGGTCATTTCGATCGAATTTCAATTTCGACTGGATATTGATATTTGACAAAAATTCAACAGAAATTAAATCGAAAATCACTGAAATTTGAGGCCATGGCACCAACTTGATAGGGAGTGTTGAAGCTATTTGATTATTTCGACTCTTTATTCATTTTTCACTTATTAGCTCATGTAACCCTTCAGGGTCCCTTATGTAATTATCTCCACTTGGGTTATATGGTTTCACATTACATAAGAAACCCATTGACCCTTGAATAAATTATCTCAATCATTCTCAACAATTTTTCAACAGTAATTATATAAGATATTAAGAATACATGTATAAAAATTATTGACCCGGTTGATCGAATACCGATTACCAATTTCTACAATCTTTTCCATAACTTTGCCATCAATTAGCATCCAAGAGCACATAAAGTAAAAAAAGAGGACACATGAGTACCTTACTCAAAATTCAAGCAAGAGGGAATATGATTTAATCACATGCTAGGCATTAACGAAATCTTTATATCATCCATCCAAGGTAGAAAGCAGTCGATGTTCCTCTTAGGCGTTCATTATAACATAGTTTGACACCAAAGTCACCTCTATAAATCCAATATCCTCAAAAAATCTGATGCATATTTCAATCAACATATCCCAAAAATCAATATTCACTGACTCCCCTCAAAAGCATGTACAACAATCAATGTAACAATCGATGAGACACCATCTTAGACTTTGTCCAGGACCACCAGATGGATATCAACAACCCATCAAAAAACGTCTTCATAAGACATAGCCTATGATAAGGCCTCCGACACTCCCTACTGCTCCAATAACCCTGAACTCTAAGAATCAAGGTCCCGAGACAAATCACTGCATAAAATTCACCTAAGACATAGCCTTGGTTTCCCACAAAAAATCAAGGTCTACATTCCTTAATCCAAACAACGTAGACAAAACCACCATTGATTGCCTCCTCTTGGAAGATACTCACCTTTACCTTATTGCATGTTGCCACTTGTTATCACCACAACATCACTTGAAGATGCATGTTTCACAACAACAACCATTGCAGCAACACCGCCCATTGTCCAAAATTTTGCTAGTGTATGTGGCTTCCTCATCCAAGAACCATTTAGCTAACCTAATCTTCTAGCTCAACAAATCAAACCTTCACTGCTTACAAAAGAAGATGACGGTGTCCTTTTAAAGCGTGACCAGGTCCCTCACACTATTGCATGTGAGTCTACTGCTACCCATGGACCCAACATTGATGTCAATGCTTCTTGACGAGTGACAATTTCATGGGACCCATCTATGAAAGTCAATCCAGTTCTAAGGCTGCTACCAATCACCTTAGGATATCAATGTGAGCCACCAAAAATGGAACTCGAATCATTACCCATGTGAGCCATCATCGGGATCTTATAAGAAGGCTTCGAGTAAATCATACCTTACAATGTTCAGAAGTGTTGTATATGGATTGGGAGAGCAAGTCAATGGATAAAGATAAATGCAATATGTGAGGGAGTATGCGAGGACTATGCAAGGTTATGTGGTTTTTCCTATTAAATTTAGAGAAATAGGTAATTCATTTTTAATGTTTCATTTCTTAAAAATAGTAATATTTTACATTTTATAAAGTAAAGTTAATGTAAATTTGGATAACAAAATCATGCAATCATGACTTCTATCTAAGCGTTTATCTACTTAATACGATGCTTATGTTGTCATTTGCATGAACACTGAAGGGCCAATTGCATTTCGAAGGTGTTTGAGTATCGTTCCTCATCTGCCAAATGAGGGCATGCAAAGGGGAAAGAGCTTGTTGTGAAGACTCATCGTCATATTGAAAGAGTTTAGATTGTTGAAGGTTCACTAAATAACATTTGTATGGTAACCGATCCATTGCTATTAGCAAGGCGGGATGGGTATGTGGAGAAGGATGCATAAATGAGTTAATTGTTTCAATACATCCAAAAGTCTCCATGAGGTGGAGGATGTTGCTCTTGTCAGAGGGGTGGTGTTGGTTTCCCAATTGAAGTGAGGTGGCCTCCACCTTCTTTTCGAGATGGGACCATGAGCCTCAACGTCGGTGGATAATCTCCATTAATGAATTGGCCCTTAGAAGGGATTGGCGACAATTTGAGCGATGCTTTCCTCACAAAGAAAGGTGGAGGTGATGATGTAATATGGCATGAGGCCAAGTGAACCAATGGAGGTCGTAGCGACAATGAACAAGGCTCCATTATTAGTACCCAAGGTTGTAAAAGTCAGTAGTCGATACTCGGTCAACCGTGTCACTGACTAAGGATTAAGTGGTAGTCGGGTGACTAATCGGATTTAGTCAGACTTTTATCGGCTTTGAATTTTATCATTATTTTAAATATATAACTCATTTTATACATATATTTACATAGATTTTGTACATTTTTATACTAATATAATAAAATAAAAAAATGAATTTAAATAAAACATTAAGCATGTTATAACAAATTTGCTTATAAAAAATAGAACATTAAAAAATATGGTATCTCCAAGCAAAAATGGGTTGATTAGTGTACCTAGTCGGAATTAGTCGATACTTGGTCAGTCACCCCACTGACTAGACTAGTCGAGCTAGTCAGACGACTTAAACAATACTAATAGTACCATCTTCTCCAATTTATATTTCATGTGTTCTAAACTTCTTTTACGCTTGAAATCGTACACATGCAAAATTTCGAAAGACTTGTCTGCGGTTTCCGTTCTAGGCCAACAATGACAAAGGAGGTGTGTCGTCCGATTTCTACGAGAAGCTCATGCAATCCCACCACAACTCTCATGCGCTATCGAATTTATAGGTAATAGGAGGGAGAATGTGCGGGTGGATGAAATAATTTCAGAGCTAGATTTCAGGACAATCTACTTCATGGAGACTTTGATCCAGGTCAGAAAAACTTTATCAAACTCAACATCGCCAGTCACAATTGCCATCCCAACTTGCCTTGCTGAAAGAAAATAGACCCGTGCTGCATTTACCATCCAATCTTCCAGTTGCCATGTCTAAAGCCCTCCAACCAAGCACTCCAATGGATGCAAATGTCACTACAGTGACCAACCCACAGCAGAATAAGCAAATCAACACAAAAAATGGCGAATGAGCATCTCAACAGCCATCACTAAAAATGCCTCCAATGTTGGCATCTAAATATCTACATGTCAGAACATACTAGTGACTGGAAGAAATTGTTGTGCCCCATAACCAAACATCATTACATAATAGCATAGTTCAAGAAAAAACCATGATTGCTGGGCTTGTTTACATGACATCCTCAACCAAAGGAGGCAATGAAAGTTTACAACAGAAACAGATGCCATTTTACATGTTCTAGTAGTGAGCAGATGGTAAAAAATAACTCCAGGTGAATTGTTTGTAGAAAGCATGGATAAATAAATCAAGTAAAGTTTTTGGCCTCTAGAAGATGAATTAAACATGAAAAAAGTGCAGATGGTTTAATTTCCAAACTGGAATTCACGCAGAGCTAATCAGATAAATCTCAAGTGCAATGTACCATTAACGGTCGTGCTGAAACTCTCCTGGCATATCCTGCATGAGACCTCGCCTATCGAATTCTTCATGTCACTGTAACACGTATTTAACATAGCAAGTTATTCGTTACATACAACTTAAGATAATCTAGCGTGATTAACTACTTCCTAGACCCAAAAAAACGGGCCAACAAATAAATAAATAAATAAATATAAACAAACCGATGCATACATGCGGCACTCAACACTGCTTCCGTGGTTGCAAAAAGGACACGAAAAGACGGTCTCAAGCTTGTCCATTCTCTTCTTTGGTGGTGGCTTCGCACTGGATTTTCTTTTCCCCATATTTCACGTGATTGTTTGATTGTTTTCCTTCGGCTATACGCGGACGGAAAGTTTACATTAAAATAAAAATGATATAGCGGAACAAGATCACTTTGAGATTGCAACAATAACACAAACCCAAAAAAAACTGCAAATCTTAAATATATGGTGTGAAAACCGATGCAAAGGATGTGCAAATCGATGCAACAATGCGACGTGATGCAACTTACGTGTAAGGGTGAAGAGAGGGATGTCGACCAGGTGTAATCCGTAGTAAGCGCTATAGCAATGATTATAGCAATTATTAGCACAAAGTTTAACACAGTAATCTGGATGTATGACTAATGAATGCAGGCAATGCCCCTATCTGGAAAACAAGATTCAATAACATCTTCTGTTGAATCCAGGAAAAAAATGACTGACACGCAATTTTAAATGGCAGATAGCAGGATGAAAATCGAGAGAAAATCACTGCTAACCCACGGGATGACCTAAACCAAAATAGTTGACGGAATCCAGGATTTTATCGATAATACTTGCAGCTAATGGGATAAATTCCTTTCAACCCAAAGGTTAAAACAGATCAACACGGGTGGAATAAAACGTATAAGGCGTGGATCTCACGTACCACTTCAAGCAGGGAGAAAATTGCAGCACTTCGAACCGATTTGCAAGTCGCTGGTGGGGTAACGCGGCAGGTGCAGGCCTCTGCAGGGATGGCAGGGCGGAGTAGGCGAATACCAGAGGGTGCGACTGCAGTGGCTGGTTCAGCGGCGGGCGGGGTGGGTGGTAGGGAGGCGGCACGGGGAGAGGAGTGCGGCGGTGGAGGGAATAGGAGGGGATGTGGCGATGGCGGCAGCGAGACGGGAGCGCCGGGGCAGTGCGCAGGCGAACAACGGTGGCGGAGGGAGATAGGAGGAGGCGGCGTTGGGGAGGTTAGGGTTCGGGTGAAAGGAAACGAAAGGGAGGGGAAGGGGAAAACGGGGGAGAGAGAGAGGTGAGGAGAGAGAGAGAGAGAATTATTTCTCATGCCTTTGCGCCATGGGGGGGTGCTTTTATATAGACTAAATCCCACCAAATATACAACTAATTACTTTAAATAGAACAAAATCAAAAAAAAGTTAATAAGACCTTATATAATGAGCTTTTTACATAATCAAAAAAATAAAAATTCAGACTCAATTACTGAAAAAAACTTGCGTAGCATCACTAGACGATATTAAAAAAAAACAAAAACAAAAGTGCAAAGTTTTCATGCTGCATCAGAAAACCCTGCCTTTTTCTAACCATCAAAATTTCAACTCAAGTCAGCCAAACAAAAATATGTCAATAGAAGTGTCTCATCGACATGTTTCCAATAAGACCAAAATCGTATCAATATAAGCAGCTCAGCTCAAGATACTGTAATTTTAGTATAAATAGGTTGGGATCCATTTAGGATCCATCAAGAATACGAATCAGACTTTTTGCATTATAAGTGGAGTGTTAGACTCAAATGACAATTATTTCCTTGAACTTAAGTCCTCCACCAATTACCTCACAAGAGCTCCATTGTAAGTTGTAAAAGGCCTTCTCGTTGAAAAAAGGCTAATCAACGATCCAAGGGCACCAACCTGTAAGGGAAGCCGAGATCACCTGAATGCTTAGACATCAATCCACAATCCTAGTTTCCCTCGGTTGGTTATAACTCCACCAAAACCATATGAATCATGAAGTGAGTAATATGGGAGGAGGCGACTAGGTCTATGTGGAGCATCCATGGAGGTAAAAAATCATTTTGCCTCACCTACTGCTGGCTCCACATAATTTCATGTTCCCATATTATTAGACACACTGAAATCTTTAAGGTTCTTTTGTAATTTTGGGTAAATGATCATGTGAGTATGAAGAAAGACGTATTGCAGACATAAGCACCTTGTTTCGCTTATTCTGTAAACTATTCATACCAAATGGGGAAGGACTGTCACCATAGATTTGGGATGACCCGAGTAACATTGATATGAACCCGATTTATGAATTCTATCCTTTATGTTGAATGGACGAACACCTTGTACAATTTGATCAATAAACTTAGGCCATCTTTCGACCTTTGATTGATTAAAGTACCTTAGGTTCAGAAGTGACCAATTACTCATGCAGGTTTGAACTGATCTACTGACATATGAATTGACAAGTGAAATAAATTAAAAATGTTGAAAGATTCGAACGGGAACAAGGGACACGGTTGATCGATCAACCAGAAAAAGTTTGATCAATCACTCTGTGATTCTGGCTAGGAACATATTTCTCCAGTGATTGTCGAACCATTGGATACAAATCGTACCAAACATATTTCTCCGTTAAAATTTGATGATCTCGACGGAGATGATAGAAGACTCAAATTATGTTGAAATTGGAATGACATCATGATGATATATAGTGATCTAATTACCCCAAAGTTTCATTTCAAGAAAAAATATAAAAAATCATGTAAAAATGACCCAGGGTTTAGGTAGTTACCTACACCCCCATGTGTAGGATCCCTTTTCTCTTTGCATCTTATATACAGATATATATATATATTACAATAGGGACCCAAAAGCTAACTTTTACTTTTTAAATTCGATTTTAATAAAACTATCTTTAATAAATAGATATTTAAATTTTATGAAAAATAAATATGAGTTTGATCAATTAGGATTTCATATGGAGGAGGTACATGCCTGTAAAGTTCAATTTATGACTTTTATTTTTGTATGACCCAGTTATATTGTGTATTATTTTTCTATGAAATCAATTTTGTAATTTTTATATATTATAATGTACAAGTTTCACGTTCAAAGTTTATTGATTTGAGATGTAAATAATAAAGAATATAATGTGTACCAAAAATAGAATTTGTTGAGGAATGTAATTAGGGTTTCAGAGTTTTTATTGGCCCTTATCTCCCAATACTTTATTAGTTATGTGGAGGGGATTCAGACCGCAATGGAGGTCAAAGGAGCGTGGCGAAGGGGGGATTGCAGGGGGGGTTCAGGAAAGCCTCATTTCGTAGCCAAGTCAGTAGACTTGCCAACTGATCCGAGTTTTCTATGGGAAGAGGTCAGTGCAGCTTTCCTTTCTTACTGTATTGCCTTATCCTTCTCCGAGTAGATTGATTCGGCTCTATAGTCTAGTTTTGATTGGGTTATAGATATTCATCTTTGCGTAGATTCAGAATGGGCTACTTCTCCGGAATACAATACCAAGAAATCTCCGACGTCAAGCATCATATTTGACTACCTCAATCAATGCCCGAGTAAAGAAATCTTCTCTGTTAATTTTGACTTAGTCTCAAGATTTATGGTCATTCAATACATTTGGTATTCCATTTTTTCTCTTATTTCCTTTATTCTTTAGTTTTGGAATAAAATCAATGAATTTAAACAATGTTTACAAGATAATTAATGTATGTTATTTTGTACAAATTAATGTTAAATACATGCATTTTAGTAGGGATTTAAAGCCAAAATGAAAGAATAAAAGTGGTGAAATGGAAATTCATCACCCATGACCAAACACCAATGCATCTCACAACCTTCTTCCTTAGCGCACTCATCGTCCCATCAACTAGAACACCATTTACCGCCACTAACCATCATTTCAACTGCGCTCCCTCCCTCTTCCACCAACCCTCTTTTGCATCCAACCATCATGTCATCTCCGCAGAAGAAGGAAGAAATTGTCTCTGTTCCACCCTCTTGTGGCTAAGGTATATTTTGCTCCAATGTCGCCCATCGAAGTTGTGGAGGTAAGCGATTTGTCTCCATTAAACCCTCCACGTACTCATATGTCATCATTGACTATATACTCATGCATCCAATGGTTAGGTTGGAACTAATTACAGAACTCATCCACGGGAATATCACTTGTAATAAGCTCCTTTCAGTACCTTGTAGTGGCATACCGTTATCGTTCAACATGTATGACCAGCAAAAACAAAGAGAGCCAAGACTTATCAAGTGCTTGGATGATCCTATGAACTTTGGATAGAATGTACATCTAGAACTTGAGCTCACATAGCACACTTGTGCCTAAAAATCATGCCGCTTTCGACCTATAGTATATTGCGTAAATCATGTGGTGCTTTTGGAGAGCATCAAGTCCTCATACCGTACTCTATCTAAACCATTAACAGACAAACACTATCCTCTTTCTCACGATATGAGTGATAAGAAGAGTTGTCCTACTATACATGAAATGCTCCTAGATAGCAGCCTGACAATGAGGCATGTCACGCATTGCTTGTAGAAGTAAAGCAAGTTGTTGTGCCACATCGATGTCAACACAATGTATCATGATTATGCATAAATTATTTTATTAAAAACCACTTTCATACTTGCATGGATAAAGGACACATTTAGAAAAAATCAGAAATATTCTTCTAGAACTCATGTCAAAGTCAGAAGACTTCAACCCTCTTATATACTTTAATTCCTATGACAATCTGACATAATAAGAAGGAATGACGTATCTAACTATGAATTCATCTACAAGGCTATGCTCCTCAAGGCACCACACTTACGAGACAAGAATAGTGGAGCTAAAATCTAAATTTGACCATAATCTCTAATACACAACAAACCAACTCATGCACTTTATAACATTACATGATATCAATAGAGATAACATGAGACGAAACTATTGAATTTATTATCATTAATTATATGTAAATGTCCAATATAAAATACATCAATCTAACTAGATAAGTATGGCAAAAAACTTTCCAATGTATCTCACTATAATGCCTTTCAAAAATAATGAGTATGCATCATGCACATAAATTTCATTATGTGTGGTGATGAATATCCATTTCATCACATTTAGTATATCATTTTGGCCTTAAAAACCCTAGCTAATGCATGTAAATAACATTATTTTATACAAATTCACATTTATTATATATTATATTAGCGTATATAAAATATTTTTTTAATGTCAAAATTATAGAAGAAAGAAAGAAAAATAAAAAAATAAAATACCAAAGGTATTTTATGATCCTAAACCTCTAGATCAAGTCAAGAATTGATTTGGTCAATAAGGAATAAACCAGGGAGAGATAAGGGTCAAATATACAATAAAACTTCCTTTCTTTTATTTCATCAATAATTCATTTTTTGGGACCTGTTTTATTTTTTATTATGTATACTTCAAATAAAGAAATATTGTACATGAAAGTTGTAGATAGTAATGTATAAAAAATATAAAATTGTGTTGTACAAAAATAATATACAATGTACTTTCTATGCATAGAATAAAATCTCAAAACCCAAAATTTACAGGTTGATGTCTCTTAAATGAAAACTCAAAATGCATCAAACTTTAATTGAATATAATTTTTTATTAGCTATTTAATGAAGGTGGTTTCATTTAATTTGGATTTAAATATGAAAGTTAGATTTTGGACCCATATTGTACAGTTTATCTAAATAAAATATTCATTTTACTTATTCGTTATTATTTTTACAATTTTATATTTTTATAATTTTGTTATTATTTATAATATATGTACATATCTAGAATAGAATAAAACCACAAAGAAAATACAAAACAAAATATATATATGTAAACAAATATATGAAATACATTTACTTTTACCTATATAATATATGGGAGATGGGAGCCTACACCCATGACTATTAGGTTTTTTTCAAGGAAATCTTCGGAGGATTTTCTTTATATATTGAGGGGAATATGTGTTTCAAACTTCATGCAAAACAAACATTCTTAACATGTTCATCTAGAAGGGGTCATTTTAAGCTATTCCGAGACCGTTAAAATTTAACGGTCTTGATGAAGATGATAGAAGTCTCGAATTAAGTTGAATTTTGAATGAGAGCACGGTGATATATAGTGATCTAATTCTCCAAAGGTTTGATTTTAAAAAAAATCAAAAAATAATGAAAAAATAACCTGGGTGTAGATAATTACCTACACCCCTAGGTGTAGGACCCCTTTTCCCAGAATATATATATCCCTATTTATTTAAGTATACAAATCGCATCATAAAATACAATAAAAATATATATGAGTACATAGAAATAAGTTATAAATATATTAAATAAGAAAATAAAATAATAAAATCAAAAATACAAAATAAAGATAAAAGACTCAAAACATGGATGAATATACCTATAATAAAACTCTAAAAACAAACTAGTAATATATAAGTTCAAAAAAATAAAAAATATGTTAAAATACTACATAAAATAATATTTTTTATTTTATAACAAGTAAAATGATAATTTTATTTACTATTTTTAATTAAATAATTTCCAATAAAATTGGTCATTCTATCTTTTAGTGTCCTTTGTGGACCAATCATGGCCTGAGGATCGTTGACTCCTGGCCAACCGTGACACCCCCAGGGTCAAGATACTTAGCAAACACACAACCACAACATACGATTACACATTTGAAATACCAAGTTGTGACAAACTTGCAAGAAAATAGTAAAGTGAGAAGAACTGCATTTTGGATACATACATATATTGAACATCATTCCATGCTAAACGACTTCTACCATCCCGACTTATAAATCCAACATGGATATGGACATGCATTGAACAACGATTTTAACTATAAAGAGTGTAGGATCACATTAAACATATAACTCATGCATCGTGGATAGTATGTAGTCTTGGTCTAGGTGGGACCTCCTGCTATGACTCTAAGGAAAGAAGAAGACCATAGGGTTGGGGTGCCTCCTTTGGCATGCAATGGATTAAATGATTCCTACATTAGTTCCCAACATGTCCTCTAGCTTCACTTAACCAACTGAAATTCTGATTTCCAATTCAAATTTGAACCTTCAAATCATTGCAAACCATCCAAGTCCACCTTCCATCAATATAGTTCATGAAAGAAGGGCATGATATGATTCAATACATTTAATCATGTATAATTGTACTAATCACATAGTTTTATGAATTTTTATTTAATAAACTTGGTGTCTTTCCTCATAAAGATGAATTCAGGTACTTATACACGGGGCCATCATCTATAAGTATCTAGAAGTCACGTCGGTAAGAAAAGATGAGCTTGGATTGTAGTTTAATGCTGCTTAGGGTCACCACTCACACCCCTGTTAGTAAGGATTTTTTTTCCAGAGGAGTCACATAGAGACCGTAGGCCTCATTTCCAGGCAGAGAACACTCAGAACACAACGTGCATAACAAAGCATAAGGGCACAAAGCCACTTGATGCCATGGCGGAAAAGCCACTAAAATAAGAGGAGCACTAAGTAGCGCACACACCACACGGTGAGATAAGGCAGCATTAATCTCTTGACAGGGTTATTTACAGTATCCAAACTTGAATAATAAATAAATATAACTATGCATTTTAGTCAACCTAATCAAACATATTTCTTGTATAATAGGTATTGATATATGTATTGAAAAATCAACTCAATGTTCTCCTCTCCATACATTTATTCATATTCCATCTTCAATAAATAAAAATTATTCTATCTTAAATAAATAAAAATCATCAACGTAAAATAGTCAAACATAGAATATATATTTTATAAAAACTTTTATATTCTCCACACATTGCACATCCTTCTTTACCACCGTATTAGATGATCACCTTCTCTTTAATATCTCTATACCTTATATAAAGCTGAGTTTTCACCCGCCAGCTGACACGTGGCATCACGATATGCCATTTCCCCACCATTCTCGCACCTCCGTGTACCATTTCTGTTCCGCTTTATCCTGCAATTTCTTCCCTATTCCCTGTCTTCCTTCTCGCTAAAAATATGCAATTTTGGCTAACACGTGGCATCATGAGATGCCATTTCTCAACCGTTCCCGCACCTACCTATACCTTTTCTATCCGCGTCATAGCTAAAAGTATGGGATTTTCGCCTGCCATTTCACACGGGGCATCATGGGTTGCCATTTTTTCCTCCGCCATGCACGTTTCAAATTTTCAATTCTATTACACCTGCCATTCTTTATCCCGCTTAATCGATGGAAATTTTCCTTTCCTTTCGCTCCTCACAGAATGGCCACACATATTTCTTTCTTATTCTAGGCGTGTATGCCAGATGTCTGATTGTTGTATTTAACTTTTAGCCTTTTATTAGACATCTCGGTCCCTCCTCCTTTTTCTGTCGGTTACTTTCCTCTCTACCTGTTCTTTTCCTCGGGCGATCTGTATCCTCTTCTTATGTTCTTCGACGATCATCTCCTTTCTCCCCCTCTACTATCAGACGATCATCTCCTTTCTTCTCCGGCTACCAGTTTCCTTTCCGATAGAGGTGCGCATGTACGAGAATAGATTTTTCTTTTGCTGCAAATATATTTAGATGCAGGTTCTGTACCCTCTTCTTGTGTTCTCCGACGACCAGCTCCTTTCTCCCCCTCTTCTATCGGACGATCTATTTTCCCCTTTAGGCTTTATTATTCCGCTACCAGCTTCCTTTTCCGTTGGGGGTGCTCAAGTGCGAGAATAGATTTCCTAGTCTCCCTACCTTTTTATCCAGCTTTATCGTTACAATTTCTTCCCTCTTTTCCCGTTACACTTTATTCTCTTACTGCCAGCTTTCTTTCCGTTGCAGGTACGTAGGTACGACTATAGATTTTTTTTGGATGAAATTATATTTGAGCAAAAGTTCCTCTTATTGATGGTCTCATTTTTTCAGTAGTTATTCTAATCTCTGCATCGAACGTGAAATCCACTCCCTCTGAGGGTATGAAGAAAAGTTTATTCTCTTGAGAGTATATGGTTTGCTTCATTTTTAGGTACATGTAATGGATGATCTCATTTTCCTCGTTGTTATTATAATCTCCACATCGAATGTTGACTCCACTCCCTCTGAAGGTATGAAGAACAATTTATTCTCTTGAAAATATACAGATTTTTTGTGATTTTTTTGGAATAACATATTTGGAACGTATCCCCATGTTTTTTTAGTTTCATCTTTTAAATCAAAATATTTAGGAATGTTTTACCATCTTCTTTCAAGAGTATGAGGGAAGTCAACATATTTTGTAAAATATGCAATTTTAAAATCAATTTAAATGTATGAATTTGATAAGCAATGGTTTTTCTTTATATTGTTTGAACGTGTGCAATTAGTTGTTGTTTATACTCCGTGCTGGCTTCTAGTTTGCGACCCTTTTACTTGATTGATTTCTATCAAAATTTGTCATGTAAAACGTTCGTCTTCACATTTCTCAAATTTTCTATATATCTAGATTTTGTAATTCCGCCAGTTTAGCTTTAGCTTCCTGTCCTTTTTTTTCTTCGAGTAATGTTTTCTTACATTGTGATTTCTATTGAATATATATTTACGTATATGATAATTACTTGGTTTCAATTTATTATAAAAACTACATGTGTTTTATAAATATGTTTTTTAAAAATTAAACTATCTAAAAGCATGCAACACACATTGTTTCGCCCTTTATATTGTTCACAATCATGAAAATATTTGTTCTTTATATTTCACGTTGCTTTATAATTTACCGTGATTTTAACTTAAATGCTTTCTACTAATGATTCATTATTGTTTGCTTTAAATAATGTCTGTCTCCACTTCTGTCTTTATCTTCTGATAAATCGTTTAAAGGTTTGTTCCACTGTTGTCATTCCTATTTTTCCGTGCTATTTGGTGGACTCTTTTATACAATTATATATGCAACTAATATTTCGTAATTTGTTGATTTATCATCAATAAACGTATAATATTTCCGAATTTATTCCTCATATTGTCCATATGTTTGTGATTTAATGGTGCTTTCTATGAATATTTATATTATCAAATTCCATTTCTACATTTTTTTAGTAAAAACATGATTTATCATCGATAAACGTATAATATTTTTGAATTTATTCCTCATATCGTCCATCTGTCATGGTTTGATGGTGCTTTCTATGAATATCTATATTATCAAATTCCATTTCTACATTTTTTAGTAAAAACATGATAGTATTTTTTCCCCGACTTTACTGTAAATATGTTCATTGCTATATTTTCATTAACTAAACAATATGCTAATATTTATGCTAATCATTTTCGTTTCTTCTAAATTATCTCCAATTACATCAAGGGTTTATATATTTTATACATCTCAATTTTACAATTACATAAAATAATTTCTAATTTTATTTTTTTCAATAATATTTACATTATAATTTATTGAATTAATGAACACGTCTGTGTGATTATGTAAATGTCCTGAATATTAATTCATAAAAATAATAATGTAGGATTGAGGATTTGCAAGATCTATATACGAAATTGATTAAGCGGAATGTCCTTATAAATATGCTACTTATTACTTTCCTAAAATAGGATCTACGCAAGGAAAAATACTTGCCATTCATTGGTTATTACAAGCATCTTGAAAACATCCAGATCGAAATACGACATTCAAATTAAATTTCTGAAAATTTGTGATACTATACGCAAAAAGGAAGAGACCCATAAGAATGCAGAGGGAAATAGAGCTTTTGCACATTTTCTCAACTGACTGAAATATACTAAACGTTTTTTAGTCGATATATAAAACGTACTCGAGTAAGATAGTTTGTATACATGTTCAGGTAAAATACATTAATTAAATTGTCTACCATATCTCCTCTTTTCTTGGGCGATTAGATTCCCTCCCTCTATTATCATACAACTAGACTTATTCTACTAATCAACTCGATCCTCGCCAAACATTCACAGATGTTCTATTTTCCCCAATCTACTTACTTTTTCCAGTTATTGTTTCTTCTTCTCCTGGAGGTGCGAGAACAAGTTCTGTTTCTCTTTGGATACAGGTAAATACTTTTTATCTTTTACTCCGTTTTATCTTATTCTTGAAGTCTTTTCCAACAACTTTCTTTTCATCTCTCAGTGTATATGTGCATAATTGATGATCTCCTTTTTTCAACGTTACTTCGTCTTCTTCTTCAATTGTTGACTCTCCTCCTGTTGAAGGTATGATGAACAACTGAAGGTATGACGAACAACGTATTCTCTTGATAATATTACTATAATGTTTTAGTCTATATTCACCTTTTCTCTGTATTCTAATATAATTTTTACTGTTTTCCCTACTACTCGCATTTCTCCTTCGTGTTCATATCTATCTGATTCTAAATTTATTCTTTTTGTACGTATGTGTTCATATCTATGTGATTCTAAATTCATTCTTTCTGTATAAACTTATCTTTCTTTTATTTTGAATGATTTCTCTCTGTTTTTTTTTCATTTATTTCGAATCGTGATTGTAATTTTTCCCCTGTTTTATCATATTGTTATATAAAATATCTTTTTCCAATATCAATTGTTATAAATTAGTAATAACAATTTATGTTAATTATCTTCTTTGTATTTTTTTATACATAGAATATCTAAAGGCAGTGTCTCTAAAGCGTAAACTTATACAATTCCTTCCCAATACATAAATGTTTCGTAACCTCTCTATTTTTACAAAATTTTGTTAATATATTACATATGATCAACAAAGTCGCCTTCCGCCGCGAAACGCGGGTTTCCTCCTAGTATATGTAAAAATCTGGTTCATATATATGAATAGCTTAAGATTTTACTATATATAAGATGTGGGTATCGATTCGATGCACACATTATCAGATATATGGATACCACTAGAAATTTTTACCCGTCTAATAAATGAGCAGGAATAAGTAGTGATTTTATAAATGAGTACAGATTTGGAAGCATATTGATACATACACTAAACCCAACCCGTTGACATCCCTAACATCAACACCCTTTTGAGTTTAGGAAACGCACGGAATCAAATTAGGACTAGATCTAGATATCTTGAATCCAATGTTATCAAGAACAAACACACCATTCATTAATGCACATTATGACATAGCAAGTACTAAAAACATCTGTGCTGGTACCTTGATTCCAAGAGCCATTCTAATATACAAACTTCTGTATTTATTAGAAACTAGTACTCATGCCAAAAAGATATCCAAAGAATATTCGTCCTATGGGACAATCCACATTTAAATCCCCACGACTGCCACCATTTTCCCAACAACTTCTACAGAAAAACTCAATCAGAACATTAGGAAATGCTGAAAATTTGCAATTAATACATCCAGTTAGGAGAAGAAAAAAAGCTCGATCAACACACTTCGGAAATCCTGAAGATTCACACGATCTCGTAAAATGTTGTATCCAACACAATAGTTGCTGTCAAAGCAAAACATAAACAACCAGAATTCACGTTCTCTATCTATGCATGGGAAGGTTTGAATGAGATTAAGGATGATGACAATCACTGCACACATGACAAGAATAAAGGCAATCTCTATCTATGTTGTTTGTTATCACATATATTGCTCCAGCTAAACCTATGTACACTATTAATTATGATAAAGTCATGCTTAATCAAGCACTTTGTGATCCTGTAGGAACCGAAGTCCTACAGTATCTCAGTTGTTTATGGCATTATGTCAAAATCACAAGTAAACTTTATCTGTGAAGTGCACAGACCAACACTACTAAATCATGCAGGGAAACCGCAGCTGCACAGAGGTTTCATGCATCTTCATCTTCCAAATTATTCACCCTCTCGCACTCGTCGATCCATTCGCTATACCTGTACCAAGAAATAAACATAAATGAAGCATTACTGATTGCAATTATCCTCTGTAATCGACTCTGCTAGGTACTTCAAAAGCATGCGCAAGGACTTACACATCAATGGGCTCCGAGAGGGCTGCAAAATAAAACAATGAGAAAATTATTAGTATAACAGACATCGAATTTGAATCCAACGATAAAAAATTTGCCTCACTTTTGTTCAGCAAGGAAAATAGCGAGAAATTAAGACCGAGATTATGGGATTTTTCTTTTAAAAATGAATTATGTCCATCCATCATGATTGTTAATCACCCAATAAATATCATCTTTTATAAAGCAATAACTTACAAGTACGTGGACCACAAGTAGGTTAAAGAATGCACATGTACAGATATAATACGACATCTAATACTCACAAACTGTGAGGTAAATCAAAACTTTTCTAGTACTACCTGCGTAGATTTCCATCGACCTACAATTTGTCACTCAAAACGCAGATCATGGGCAAGCAATAGCTGAACAGCTAGCTGATCACCTGGCCACACTCACTCCCACACATTATTGTCGACTTGTGCACTAAGACTCACTTCGCATACAGGTGTGGATTCCATGACTGATTTGCTTGGGATCGATGATACAGCCAAGGCAAAGAACAGAGTTATATTTGAGTAATTGTCGATGTGGGAGAGTGGTACGACCAAGAGGGGTCAAGAAGAAGTCCTTCCATGTATCCTATGAGAAGGGTATGTCATGCTTATTAGTTAGTCCTTCCATGTATCTTATAAGAAGCATATATCGTGCTTATTAGTTAGTCCTTCCATGTATCCTATGAGAAGGATATGCTGTGCTTATTAATTAGTCCATCCATGTATCCTATGAGAAGGATATGTCGTGCTTATTAGTTTGATTTTGATGGTCTATTTATCCCTAAACCAAGAAAACCAGGTATGGTCTATTACCCTTTCAGGTTATTAGAACCATATCCATTTCGCAAAAAAGCATCCCAGCAAAACTCCTTGCTTGATCTCGGGCTATCTATAATAGAAATAATAGTTCTGTTGAGAATCAAGACATTTGAAACCACTTCACCGATTCTTTTTATCCAATCGAGCCAAGCTTTCTCTCTTCCCACTTTGTAAGGGCCAATTCCTCTCTGCAAGCAACAAACCAAACTTTCCTCTGGGAAATGCAATGCCTAACCCACATATGATCTTCTATTAGTGCAGTCGTTCAAAGCTCCAGCCTACCCCCTGGGAATAGAAGCTTCAAACTTATATAATAATATAATAATCGAAAGGACCTTTTGCTTTCTTTAGACAACATTTTCACATGAGAGATCTTTTTTAGAGTTTCCATTTGGGAAAAAACTACTCTTGAGAAATTCTTATGAGAGGGGAACCTTGAAGGAATAAGGAGAGCACCAAAAAACTTCATATATTCAACTATTAGAGATGTTTAGTACGCACAATCACAATTTCTTCATAAACTCTATTTCGGCGAAAGAACGCACCATTTCAGGACAACCACAGGTCTCACACTAGTGAAAATCTCTCTCTAAACACTGCAACCTTTGTCAAGAAAGGCCCAAAAAATATGCCATGTCCCTAAAGGCTACCCCGATCTTCCACACTTATGAGCTCGCGCACAAGAAGAACAAGTGATTGACATCACATCGCATACACGAGGCATCAATAACCTATAAGATTCTACTCGACCAGCTCCAATAATCACTCCCATGTCTAAAAAGTCAAAGAAAAATCTTGACCTGCAGTGGTATCATCCAGCTTCACAGCCATTTACAATAAAAAATAGTCCAAAATTTGTTGTTATGTAGAGAGCACAACAACCATTCTTAACTGAGATCCCATCATCATACCAAGTCGAGGGATCACACCCGCATAACCAAGGACTCCATTAGAGCCGGGAAACCCTCGAAACTCTTATCTAGTACATCAGTCAGAAAACTGGGGTCTACACGTTACCATTCCCCAAGAGTGGCCCGTAGAGGACCAAAAAAGACAACATCAGAGACTAAAGCCTATCTCACACACCCGTCGGCATTGGCATATATGATAAAAGAAAGAAAGGCTAACAAGACCACCTTGAGCAACACAAACACCCTCGGAATGGAAGACCAACATACAGCAAAGACTTCCAACCAATTAACAACTTCTCAATCAGCGTCAACCAACAAAACTACTCAAGCCTACCACAAACCAATGGAAGACCAACATACACCAAAGGCAGGCACTCCCTTGGACTCAACCAAATCTCACAGACAAAAATCTCTTCTAAGGTCAAGGCAAAGGATACAAAAGCAAATTTGACCTTATCGAATTGTGAGCTAGAATCATCACCAAAAAGATCACGAACCATGGAGAAGCCTCTACAACTTGATTCTTATCCCTTTACGATAATAGCATATGCATATTACAACCGAAGCAGCAAAAGGACATCTGTTTTATAACTATCACTAAAGCCACCATAGACAACTATGTCCACTATGATCCACATCTACATCGACATAAAAAAGCGTTGGATCGAAAAGGGCATCCCTAACTCACCTCGCCACTAAGGAAAAGAACCCCTATGATGAGGTAGATCATTGATCAACACCTCAGACAATGAGGTAGATGTAAAATGAGTCACCTCATCCAATTAATCAAAATTTGCATGAAACCAATACGAAGAGATCCACACGAACCGCATATCCATATAGAAAAATCCCTTTGCTTTGCATTTTTTTCATTCGAAAATGTTCTCAATAATCATGATCACAAAATCCATTAGTTATTTACCAAGGAAAAATGGAGACTAAGCTAGAAAGATGATGCCACGCAGATAATCTCTGAGGCGATTGGTGACCAACCTATCCACAACAAACTAGGTTGGATAGAAACTATTCTAAGGTGGACGTCCTCCACACTGAAGGCACCCCTATGATGAGGTAGATCATTGATCAACACCTCAAACAATGAGGTAGATGTAAAATGAGTCACCTCATCCAATAATCAAAATTTGCATGAAACCAATACGAAGAGATCCACACGAACCGCATATCCATATAGCCATAGCTTTAGAAAAATCAACCTTCAAAGCAATCCCTTTGCTTTGCATTTTTTCATTCGAAAATGTTCTCAATAATCATGATCACAAAATCCATTAGTTATTTACCAAGGAAAAATGGAGACTAAGCTAGAAAGATGATGCCACGCAGATAATCTCTGAGGCGATTGGAGACCAACCTATCCACAACAAACTAGGTTGGATAGAAACTATTCTAAGGTGGACGTCCTCCACACTCAAGGCAACATTTTTCTTACGCAACGAAATGATAAACATGTGGTTTAACTGTTCAAAACTTCAAAGCCTAAGTTGCCATGCTTAAATTCAACAATAATCACAACAACATCCTCGACTACCACATCACAAAACTAGCTTATGGACACAACCGGTGCTTAAAGCAAACATGTTGACTAGCAAGCTTGAAGTGATGGCTAGCTATCTTGAAGTGACCCACGATTGCATCTGCCAACATTTGCTCCTCATGAAATATTTATCATTAACCAAAACATGATGTTATGGATGATGTTCTGCCTTCGCCTACCGCTAGTCATGTCATAAAAGAATCTAGTGCCTGCGTCTAATTTCCTTCAGCCATTTCTGCCTCAATTTATGGATCCTTTCAACCTCCCTCTCTTGATCTTCCTCAATGATCTTCAACATGTCAATGCAATCGTAAAGCTCATTGGCCTCCAATTAAAGCTTGTCTTTGAGGTTGCCATTCAAACAATTTCATCATGAGCAATACTTGAATGCGCTACTTGAAAGCAAGAATCACATCTGAACCCAATCAGCATCATAGGAAGTTCCGCTAGCCTCACAATCAAGTGTTATGCTGTCGAGCCAACAATGAATAATCCAGTCCACAACCAGTGTTGTAATAGTCAGCTAACTAGCCCAACTAGTCGAGTCGATAGGGCAACCAACTGACTTTTGACTAATCAGACAATAATCAATCGATCGACTACTCAACTCGGTTATAGTCAGCCAATTTTTCTTTAGAGATACCATTTTTTAAATCAGAGCTTAATATTTTATTTGAATTCCATTACATGTTATATATTTCATCGACAGATTTCTACTCCATATGAAAACTCTCTAGTGTATATAGTGCTCCAGAGTTTCCTCAAAGTTTGTTACATGTTAATAAATTACGCAAGGATGTAAATTGCCAAGTTATTTTTTTATCAAAATTGTTGCTACTTCCAAGACATTCAGACTACAAATCTTTGGAGGTGGTTGTGAGAAACATGAACTTTATATCTTGATGTATCTGACGACTCTCTTTTCGTTGGAGCCACATTTATTACGGCATATCCTTATATTTGGCATCTACGTCTTGGACATCCTTCTGCGAGTGGTCTTTTTCATATGTTCCCTGAAGTCAGCTGTCTAAAGCCATTTAAATATGAGGCATGTCAGTTTGGGAATTATCACAGGAGATCCTTTCCATGAAAAACATATCCACGAAAGTCGTCTCCGATTAATCTTGTTCATTGTGATGTTTAGGGTCCTTAACCAATATGTATCACTGCAGGACACATGTACTTTGTTGTTTTCATTAATGACTATAGTCGGAGTTTACGGATCTACCTTAGAAAGGAAAGATCAACGATCAACAACGTGATTAAGTTATTTAGAGAGATAAAGACTTCTTTTCTACTGGAAATACATTTCAATCTGATAGTGTTCTTAGTTTATGCAAAAAGAAATGGTCAATTTCTTTGGTTCTCGAGGAATCGTACATCGGACATCACGGCCCCACACCTCACAGCAGAATGGCATTGCATAAAAGGTAACGTCGTCATCTTCTTATCATTGCATGTACTTTGCTTACTCAGATAAATGTCCCCAAAACATTTTGGAGTGATGCAATTTTCATGGCAACTTATTTAATTAACCAAGTTCCCTCATCCATATTAGGGGTTCCACTCCAATCTCATTGCTTTATCCTAATATAAGTTATTTCGCTACCTTTGCATGTTTTTGGTTGCATTTCTTTTGTTCACAATTTTCATGCTAAAGATAAATTTTCTCTATGCAATCAACTGTGTCTTCTTGGGGTATTCTAAACCCAAAAGGGATATAGATATTATGATCCAATCGTCCATCATTATTTTATCCTTCTTTATGAAGATTGGCTTCTTTACTGAGAGTCTTGGAGAAATCCCGTTTGAGTTCCCTCCTCCACTACAGGTTTACAAAAGGAGGGAGAAACATGCATCTGAGATGGTACCTTTACCTATTCTGCCTGATTCACATGATGATGACCATGCAACTGATGTTCCCTTGCCTAATGCTTCCGATGCAATGAATATGGATGGTCCATCATTCTTTACTGATCTTCCTATTACCTTAAGGAAACCACCAAGGTAATGTACTATACATCCCTCGTCACAATTTACTTCCACGGATACTCTACCTAGTTATGAAAAGTAGTTTACGCATGCTCTTCTGAATATTAATACTCCTTGCGATCAACATAGTACACTTCAGGATCATGGTTGGAAAAGGGTCATGGATGAAGAGATGGATACACTTACTTCCAATAGCACGTTGGATCTGTGCAATGTCCCACAGGTGTCAAGCTAGTTGCCTGCATATGAGTCTTCACCACCAAACAGTCTCTTAATGGCTCCATTGACAGATTAAAGGTCAAACTCGTGGAAAAAGGTTTTACTCAAATCTATGGCATGGACTACTTCAAGACATTCTCTGCAGTGGCTAGAATGTGGTCAATCTGTACTATTCTCCCTATTGTTGCCAACAAGAATTGACCCATATTCCAGCTCAATGTGGAGAATGTTTTTCTCTATGGTGACATCGAGGAGGATGTCTACATGGTGCAGCCACCCGGATACTCTGTCAAGTGGGAGCTTGTGTGTCAAATCTGTGACTTCTAGCATCGTGATAGTAGCCATTTATGTTGATGACATAGTGATTATAGGTGATGATGAAGCATGCATTCTAGAGACCAAGGCTTTCCTCCAAAAGGTGTCTATCACCAAGGACCATGGTCAACTCAGATACTTCCTTGGAATTGAAGTTATACTCATGGACATTCTTACATAGGCCGACTTATTGGGATGCAAAAAATATGGCACGGGTGCAGAGGTTGAATACACGGCGATGGCTCAAGCCACTTGTGAGATTATCTTGCCAGTCTCCTTTCTACAGAAGCCTAGACTTCCTGCTACCACTCTCGCACCTTTGTACTGCGACAACAAGTCTACTACATATATTTCCATCGATCCTCTATTTCATGAGTAGACCAAGTACATTGACATTGATTGCCATTTCATACGAGACACAATGTAAGGAGGATAGATCACTACTCCACATATCTCCACAGACCTCCAACACGTGGATATATCCACAAAAGCCCTGCCGAAGAAACGCATATCATGGTTGATTTCGAAGTTGGGCATGACCAATAGATTTATGCTCCAACTTGAGAGAGTGTGTTGAAGCTATTTGATTATCTCGTCTCTATATTTATTTTGTCCTTATTAGCTCATGTAACCTTATAGGGTCTCTTGTGTAATTATCTTATCTCCAGTTGGGTTATATGGTTTCACGTTATATAAGAAACCCCTTAACCCTGGAATAAATTAGCTCGATCATTCTCAACAACTTTTCAACAGTAATTATATAAGATATTAAGAATACATGTATAAAAAATTATTAACCTGGTTGACCGAATACCGATTACCAATTTCTACAATCCTTTCCAGAACTTTACCATCAATTAGCATCCAAAAGCGCATAAAGTAAAAAAAGGACACATGAGTACCTTACTCAAAATTCAAGCAAGAGGGAATGTGATTTAATCACATGCTAGGCACCGACGAAATCTCTATATCCTCCATCCAAGGTGAAAGCAGTTGATGTTGCTCTTAGGCGCTCATTATAACATAGTTTGACACCAAAGCCACCTCTACAAATCCGAGTATCCTCAAAAAGTCTAAAGCAGATTTCAATCAGCATATCCCAAAAATCAATGTTCACTGAATCCCCTCAAAAGCATGTACAACAATCAATGTAACAATCGATGAGGCACCATCTTTAACTGTGTCCAGGACCACCGGATGGATATCAACAACCCATCAAAAAACATCTTCATTCCACCCTATGATAAGGCCTCTGGCACTCCCTACTGCTCCAATAACCCTGAACTCTAAGAATCAAGGCCCCAAGACAAATCACCGCATAAACTTCACCTAAGACGTAGACTTGGTTTCCCACAAAAAATCAAGGTCTACATTCCTTAATCCGAACATCGTAGACAAAACCACCATCTAACTATGCATGCCCCATACCTTCTAGGATGGAGGCTTCATTTGGGAACACTATGGATTGTCTTGAATCACCATACAATTGATCGCCTCCTCTTGGAAGATACCCACCTCTACCTTACTACATGTTGCCACTTGTTATCACCACAACATCACTTGAAGATGCATGTTTCACAACAACAACCAATGTCCAAAATTCCGCTAACGTAGAGGGCTTCCTCATCCCAAGAACCATTTAGGTAACCTAATCTCCTAGCTCAACAAGTCAAACCTTCATTGCTTACAAAAGAAGACGAGGGTGTCCTTTTAAAGCATGACCAGGTCCCTCACACTGTTGCATGGGAGTCTAGTGCTACCCATGGACCCAACATAGATGTCAGTGCTCTCTTGACAAGCGACAATTTCACGGGACCCAGCTATGAAACTCAAACCACTTCTAAGGTTGCTACCAATCAGCTTGGGATATCAATGTGAGCCACCAAAAATGGAACTCTAATCATTACCCAGTGAGCCACCATTGGGACCTTAAAAGAAGGCTTCGAGTATATCATGCCTTACAAAATTCATAAATGTTGTATAAGGATTGCGACAGCAAGTCAGTAAATAAAGATAAATACAATATGTGAGGGAGTAGGCGATGAATATGCAAGGTTATGTGGGTTTTCCTTTTAAATTTAGAGAAATAGGTAATTCATTTTTAATGTTTCATTTCTCAAAAATAGTAATATTTCACATTTTAAATAGTAAAGTTAATGTAAATTTGGATAACAAAATCATGCAATCATGGCTTCTATCTAAGCGTTTATCTACTTAATACGGTGCTTCTGTTGTCATTTGCATGAACACTGAAGGGCCAACTGCATTTCAAAGGTGTTCGGGCTTGTTTACATGACATCCTCAACCAAAGAAGGCAATGAAGTTTACATCAGAAACAGATGCCATTTTACATGTTCTAATAGTGAGCAGATGATAAAAAATAACTCCAGGTGAATTGTTTGTAGAAAGCGTAGATAAATAAATCAAGTAAAGTTTTTCGCCTCTAGAAGATGAATTAAACATGAAAAAAGTGCAGATGGTTTCCAAACTTGAATCCACGCAGAGCTAATCAGATAAATCTCAAGTGCAATGTACCATTAACGGTCGTGCTGAAACTCTCCTGGCATATCCTGCATGAGACCTCGCCTATCGAATTCTTCATGTCACTGTAACACGTATTTAACATAGCAAGTTATTTGTTACATACAACTTAAGATAATCCAGCATGATTAACTACTTCCTAGATCCAAAAAAACGGGCCAACAAACAAATAAATGAATAAATATAAACAAACCGATGCATACATGCGGCACTCAACACTGCTACCGTGGTTGCAAAAAGGACACGAAAAGACGGTCTCAAGCTTGTCCATTCTCTTCTTTGGTGGTGGCTTCGCACTGGATTTTCTTTTCCCCATCTTTCACGTGATTGTTTGATTGCTTTCCTTCGGCTATACGTGGACGGAAAGTTTACATTAAAATAAAAATGACACAGTGGAACAAGATCACTTCCAGATTGCAACAATAACACAAATCCAAAAAAACCTGCAAATCTTAAATATATACATGTTGTGAAAACTGATGCAAACGACTTGCAAATCAATGCGACAATACGACGTGATGCAACCTATGTGTAAGGGTGAGGAGAGGGATGCCAACAAGGTGTAATCCGTAGTAAGCGCTATAGCAATGATAAGCACAAAGTTTAACACAGTAATATGGAAGTATGACTCATGAATGCAGGCAATGTCCTTATCTGGAAAACAAGATTCAATAAAATCGGGCTTCTGTTGAATCGAGGAAAAAAAAGACTGACAAGCAATATTAAAGGGCAGATAGCAGGATGAAAATCGAGAGAAAATCACTGCTAACCCACGGGATGACCTAAACCAAAATAGTTGACGGAATCCAGGATTTTATCGATAATATTGCAGCTAATGGTATAAATTCCTTTCAACCCAAAGGTTAAAACAGATCAACACAGGTGGAATAAAACGTAGAAGGCGTGGATCACACGTACCACTTCAAGCAGGGAGAAAATTGCAGCACTTCGAACCGATTTGCAAGTCGCTGGTGGGGTAACGCGGCAGGTGCAGGCCTCTGCAGGGATGGCAGGGCGGAGTAGGCGAATACCAGAGGGTGCGACTGCAGTGGCTGGTTCAGCGGCGGGCGGGGCGGGTGGTAGGGAGGCGGCACGGGGAGAGGAGTGCGGCGGTGGAGGGAATAGGAGGGGATGGGGCGATGGCGGCAGCAAGACGGGAGCGCCGGGGCGGTGCGCAGGCGAACAACGGTGGCGGAGCGAGATGGGGGGGAGGGTGATAGGAGGAGGCGGCGTTGGGGAGGTTAGGGTTCGGGTGAAAGGAAACGAAAGGGAGGGAAAGGGGAGAGAGAGAGGTGAGGAGAGAGAGAGAATAAGTGACCGGAAAAAATTATTTCTCATGCCTTTGCTATGGGGGCGGGGTGCTTTTATATAGACTAAATCCCACCAAATATACAACTAATTACTTTAAATAGAACAAAACCAAAAAAAAGTTAATAAGACCTTATATAATAAGCTTTTTACATAATCAAAAAATAAAAATTCAGACTCAATTACTTAAAAAAACTTGCGTAGCATCACTAGATGATATTAAAAAAACAAAAAACAAAAGTGCAAAGTTTTCATGCTGCATCAGAAAACCCTGCCTTTTTCTAACCATCAAAATTTCAACTCAAGTCAGCCCAACAAAAATCTGTCATTAGAAGTGTCTCATCGACATGTTTCCAATAAGATCAAAATCGTATCAATAGAAGCAGCTCAGCTCAAGATACTGTAATTTTAGTATAAATAGGTTGGGATCCATTCAGGATCCACCAAGAATCTGAATCAGACTTTTGCATGTATAAGTGGAGTGTTAGACTCAAATGACACTTATTTCCTTGAACTTAAGTCCTCCACCAATTACCTCACAAGAGCTCCATTGTAAGTTGTAAAAGGCCTTCTCGTTGAAAAAAGGCTAATCAACGATCCAAGGGCACCAACCTATAGGGGAAGCCGAGATCACCTTAATGCTTAGACATCAATCCACAATCCTAGCTTCCCTCAGTTGATTATAACTCCACCAAAACCATATGAATCATAAAGTGAGTGATATGGGAGGAGGCGACTAGGTCTATGTGGAGCATCCCTGGAGGTAAAAAATCATTTTGCCTCACCTATTGTTGGCTCCACATAATTTCATGTTCCCAGATTATTGGACACACTTAAATATATAAGGTTCTTCTGTAATTTTGGGTAGATGATCATGTGAGTATGAAGAAAGACGTATTGCAGACATAAGCACCTTGTTTCGCTTATTCTATAAACTATTCATACCAAATGGGGTAGGACTGTCACCACAGATTTGGGATGACCCAAGTAACATGGATATGAACCCGATTTATGAATTCTATCCTTTATGTTGAATGGACGAACACCTTGTATAATTTGATCAATAAACTTAGGCCATCTTCCGACCTTTGATTGATTAAAGTACCTTAGGTTCAGAAGTGACCAATTACTCATGCAGGTTTGAACTGATCTACTGACATATGAATTGACAAGTGAAATAAATTTATAAGGTTGAAAGATTCGAACGGGAACAAGGGACACGGTCGATCGATCAACCAGAAAAAGTTTGATTAATCACTCTATGATTATGGCTAGGAACATATTTCTCCAGTGAATGTCGAACCATTGGATACAAATCGTACCAGACATATTTCTCCGTTAAATTTTGATGATCTCGATGGAGACGATAGGAGTCTCAAATTATGTTGAAATTGGAATGACATCATGGTGATATACAGTGATCTAATTACCCCAAAGTTTCATTTCAAGAAAAAATAAAAAAATCATGAAAAAATGACCCAGGGTATAGGTAGTTACCTACACCACCAGGTGTAGGATCTCTTTTCTCTTTGCATATTATATACATATATATATATTACAATAGGGACCCAAAAGCCAACTTTTATTTCTTAAATTTGAATTTAATAAAACTACCTTTATTAAATAGATATTTAAATTTTATGAAAAATAGATATGAGTTTGATCAATTAGGATTTCATATAGAGGAGATACATGCCTGTAAAGTTCAATTTATGACTTTTATTTTTGTATGACCCAGTTATATTGTGTATTATTTTTCTATGAAATCAATTTTGTAATTTTTATATATTATAATGTACAAGTTTCATGTTCAAAGTTTATGGATTTGAGATGTAAATAATAAAGAATATAATGTGTACCAAAATTAGAATTTGTTGAGGAATATAATTAGGGTTTCAGAGTTTTTATTGGCCCTTATCTCCCAATACTTTATTAGTTATCGATCAAGTTAATTTTGACTTAGTCTCAAGATTTATGGTCATTCAATACATTTGGTATTCCATTTTTTCTCTTATTTCCTTTATTCTTTAGTTTTGGAATAAAATCAATGAATTTATACAATGTTTACAAGATAATTAATGTATGTTATTTTGTACAAATTAATGTTAATTACATGCATTTTACTAGGGATTTAAAGCCAAAATGAAAGAATAAAAGTGATGAAATGGAAATTCATCACCCATGACCAAACACCAATGCATCTCACAACCTTCTTCCTTAGCGCACTCATCGTCCCATCAACTAGAACACCATTCACCGCCATTAACCATGATTTCAACTGTGCTCCCTCCCTCTTCCATCAACCCTCTTCTGCATCCAACCATCGTGTCATCTCCGCAGAAGAAGGAAGAAATTGTCTCAGTTCCACCCTCTTGTGGCTAAGGTCTATTTTGCTCCAATATCGCCCATCGAAGTTTTGGAGGTAAGCGATTTGTCTCCATTAAACCCTCCATGTACTCATATGTCATCATTTACTATATGCTCCTGCATCCAATGGTTAGGTTGGAACTGATTACAGAACTCATACACGGGAATATCACTTGTAATAAGCTCCTTTCAGTACCTTGCAGTGGCATACCGTTATCGTTCAACATGTATGACCAACAAAAACAAAGAGAGCCAAGACTTATCAAGTGCTTGGATGATCCTATGAACTTTGGATAGAATGTACATCCAGAACTTGAGCTCATATAGCACACTTGTGCCTAAAAATCGTGCCGCTTTCGACCTATAGTATATTGCGTAAATCATGTGGTGCTTTTGGAGAGAATCAAGTCCTCATACCGTACTCTATCTAAACCGTTAAAGGACAAACACTATCCTCTTTCTCACGATATGAGTGATAAGAAGAGTTGTCCTACTATACATGAATGCTCCTAGATAGCAGCCTGACAATGAGGCATGCCACGCATTGCTTGTAGAAGTAAAGCAAGTTGTTGTGCCACATCAATGTCAACACAATGTATCATGATTATGCATAAATTATTTTATTAAAAACTACTTTTATACTTGCATGGATAAAGGATACATTTAGAAAAAATCAGAAATATTCTTCTAGAACTCATGTCAAAGTCAGAAGACTTCAACCCTCTTATATATTTTAATTCCAATGATAATCTGGCATAATTAGAAGGAATGTCGTATCTAACTCTGAATTCATCTACAAGGCTATGCTCCTCAAGGCACCACACTTACGAGACAAGAATAGTGGAGCTAAAATCTAAATTTGACCATAATCTCTAATACATAGCAAACCAACTCATGCACTTTATAACATTACATGATATCGATAGAGATAACATGAGACGAAACTATTGCATTTATTATCATTAATTATATGTAAATGTCTAATATAAAATACATCAATCTAACTAGATAAGTATGGCAAAAAACTTTCCAATGTATCTCACTATAATGTCTTTCAGAAAATAATGAGTATGCATCATGCACATAAATTTCATTATGCGTGGTGATGAATATCCATTTCATTACATTTATTATATCATTTTAGCCTTAAAAACCCTAGCTAATGCATGTAAATAATATTATTTTATACAAAATCACATTTATTATCTATTATATTAGTGTATATAAAATATTTTTTTAATGTCAAAATTATAGAAGAAAGAAAGAAAAATAAAAAAAATAAAATACCAAAGATATTTTATGATCCTAAACCTCCAGATCAAGTCAAGAATTGATTTGGTCAACAAGGAATAAATCAGGGAGAGATAAGGGTCAAATATACAATAAAACTTTCTTTCTTTTATTTCATCAATAATTCATTTTTTGGGACATGTTTTATTTTTTATTTTTTATACTTCAAATAAATAAATATTGTACATGAAAGTTGTAGATAATAATGTATAAAAAATACAAAATTGAGTTGTATAAAAATAATATACAATGTACTTTCTATGCACAGAATAAAATCTCAAAACCCAAAATTTACAAGCTGATATCTCTTAAATGAAAACTCAAAATGCATCAAACTTTAATTGAATATAACTTTTTATTAGCTATTTAATGAAGGTGGTTTCATTTAATTTGGATTTAAATATGAAAGCTAGATTTTGGACCCATATTGTACAGTTTATCTAAATAAAATATTCATTTTACTTATTCGTTATTATTTTTACAATTTTATATTTTAATAATTTTGTAATTATTATTTATAATATATGTACATATCTAGAATAGAATAAAATCACAAAGAAAATACAAAACAAAATAAGTATATGTAAACAAATATATGAAATACATTTACTTTTACCTATATAATATATGGGAGATGGGAGCCTACACCCATGGGTGTAGGTAACTACCTACACCCGACCTTTTTTCATGACTATTAGGTTTTTTTCAAGGAAATCTTCGGAGGATTTTCTTTATATATTGAGGGGAATATGTGTTTCAAACTTTATGCAAAACAAACATTCTTAACATGTTCATCTAGAAGGGGTCATTTTCAGCCATTCTGAGACCGTTAAAATTTAACGGTCTTGATGAAGATGATAGAAGTCTCAAATTAAGTTGAATTTTGAATGAGAGCATGGTGATATATATTGATCTAATTCTCCAAAGGTTTGAATTCAAAAAAAAATAATGAAAAAATAACCTGGGTGTAGGATCCCTTTTCCCATAATATATATCCCTATTTATTTAAGTATACAAATCGCATTATAAAATACAATAAAAATATATTTGAGTACATAGAAATAAGTTATAATTATATTAAATAAGAAAATAAAATAATAAAATCAAAAATACAAAATAAAAATAAAAGACTCAAAACATAGATGAATATACTATAATAAAACTCTAAAAACTAACTTGCAATAAATAAGTTCAAAAAAATAAAAAATATATTAAAATACTACATAAAATAATAATTTTTTATTTTATAACAAAAAAATAATAAAATTATTTACTATTTTTAATTAAATAATTTCCAAAAAATTGGTCATTTTATCTTTTAGTGTCCTTTGTGGACCAATCATGGCCTGAGGATCGTTGACTCATGGCCAACCGTGACACCCCCAGGGTCAAGATACTTAGCAAACACACAACCACAACATACGATTACACATTCGAAATACCAAGTTGTGACAAACTTGCAAGAAAATAGTAGTGAGAAGAACTGCATTTTGGATACATACATATATTGAACATCATTCCATGCCAGACGACTTCTACCATCCCGACTTATAAATCCAACATGGATATGCACATGTATTGAACAACGATTTTAACTATAAAGAGTGTAGGATCACAATAAACATATAACTCATGCATCGTGGATAGTATGCAGTCTTGGTCTAGGTGGGACATCCTGCTACGACTCTAAGGAAAGAAGAAGACCATAGGGTTGGGGTGCCTCCGTCGGCATGCAATGGATTAAATGATTCCTACATTAGTTCCCAACATGTCCTCTAGCTTCACTTAACCAATTGAAATTCTGATTTCCAATTCAAATTTGAACCTTCAAATCATTGCAAACCATCCAAGTCCACCTTCCATCAATATAGTTCATGAAAGAAGGGCATGATCTGATTCAATACATTTAATCATGTATAATTGTACTAATCACATAGTTTTATGAATTTTTATTTAATAAACTTGGTGTCTTTCCTCATAAAGATGAATTCAGGTACTTATACACGGGGCCAGCATCTATAAGTATCTAGAAGTCACATCGGTAAGAAAGAATGAGCTTGGATTGTAGTTTAATGCTGCTTAAGGTCACAACTCACACCCCCTGTTAGTAAGGATATTTTTCCAGAGGAGTCACATAGAGACCGTAGGCCTCATTGCCAGGCAGAGAACACTCAGAACACAACGTGCATAACAAAGCATAAGGGCACAAAGCCGCTTGATGTCATGGCAGAAAAGTCACTAAGACGTTAAGAGGAGCACTAAGTAGCGCACACACCACACGGTGAGATAAGGCAGCATTAATCTCTCGACAGGGTTATTTACGGTATCCAAACTTGAATAATAAATAAATATAACTATGCATTTTAGTCAACCTAATCAAACATATTTCTTGTATAATAGGCATTGATCTATGTATTGAAAAATCAACTCAATGTTCTCCTCTCCATACATTTATTCATATTCCATCTTCAATAAATAAAAATTATTCTATCTTAAATAAATAAAAATCATAAACGTAAAATAGTCAAAACAGAATATATATTTTATAAAAACTTTTATATTCTCCACACATTGCACATCCTTCTTTACTACCGTATTAGATGATCACCTTCTCTTTAATATCTCTATACCTTATATAAAGCTGAGTTTTTCACCCGCCAGCTGACACGTGACATCACGATCTACCATTTCCCCACCGTTCCCGCACCTCCCTGTACCATTTCTGTTCCGCTTTATCTTGCAATTTCTTCCCTATCCCCAGTCTTCCTTCTCGCTAAAAATCTGCAATTTTGGCTAACACGTGGCATCTTGAGATGCCATTTCTCAACCGTTCCCGCACCTTCCCTATACCTTTTCTATCCGCGTCGTAGCTAAAAGTCTGGGATTTTCGCCTGCCATTTCAACACGGGGCATCATGGGTTGCCATTTTTTCCTCCGCCATGCACGTTTCAAACTTTCTATTCTATTACACCTGCCTTTCTTTATCCCGCTTAATCGATGGAATTTTTCCTTTCCTTTCGCTCCTCATAGAATGGCCACACATATTTCTTTCTTATTTTAGGCGTGTATGCCAGATGTCTGATTGTTGTATTTAACTTTTAGTCTTTTATTAGACATCTTGGTCCCTCCTCTTTTTTCTATCGGTTACTTTCTTCTCTACCTGTTCTTTTCCTCGGGCGATCTGTATCCTCTTCTTATGTTCTCCGACGATCATCTCCTTTCTCCACCTCTGCTATCAGATGATCATCTCCTTTCTTCTTCGGCTACCAGTTTCCTTTCCGATAGAGGTGCACATGTACGAGAATAGATTTTTCTTTTGCTGCAAATATATTTAGATGCAAGTTCTGTACCCTCTTCTTATGTTCTCCGACGACCAGCTCCTTTCTCCCCCTCTTCTATCGGACGATCTATTTTCCCCTTTAGGCTTTATTATTCTAATACCAGCTTCCTTTTCTGTTGGGGGTGCTCAAGTGCGAGAATAGATTTCCCGGTCTCCCTTCCTTTTTATCCAGCTTTATCGTTACAGTTTCTTCCCTCTTTTCCCGTTACACTTTATTCTCTTACTGCCAGTTTCCTTTCCGTTGCAGGTACGCAGGTACGACTATAGATTATTTTTTTGGATGAAATTATATTTGAGTGAAAGTTCCTCTTATTGATGGTCTCATTTTTTCAGTTGTTATTCTAATCTCTGCTTCGACGTGAAATCCAATCCCTCTAAGGGTATGAAGGAAAGTTTATTCTCTTGAGAGTATACGGTTTGCTTCGTTTTTAGGTACATGTAATTGATGATCTCATTTTCTCCGTTGTTATTATAATCTCTACATCGAACGTACTCCACTCCCTCTAATGGTATGAAGAACAATTTATTCTCTTGAAAATATACGGATTTTTGGGATTTTTTTGGAATGAACATATTTGGAACGTATCCCCAGGTTTTTTTAGTTTCATCTTTTAAATCAACATATTTGGGAATGTTTTACCATCTTCTTTTAAGAGTATGAGGAAATCAACATATTTTGTAAAATATGCAATTTTAAAATCAATTTAAATGTATGAATTTGATAAGCAATGGTTTTTCTTTATATTGTTTAAACGTGTGCAATTAGTTGTTGTTTATACTCCTTGCTGGCTTCTGGTTTGCGACCCTTTTACTTGAATGATTTCTATCAAAAATTTTCATGTAAAACGTTCGTCTTCCCCTTTCTCAAATTTTCTATATATCTAGATTTTGTAATTCCGCAAGTTTAGCTTTAGCTTCCTGTCCTTTTTTTTCTTCGAGTAATGTTTTCTTACATTGTGATTTCTATTGAATATATATTTACGTATATGATAATTACTTGGTTTCAATTTATTATAAATACTATCTGTGATTTATAAATATATTTTTTAAAAATTAAACTATCTAAAAGCACGTAACACACATTATTTCGCCCTTTATATTGTTGACAATCATGAAAATATTTGTTCTTTATCTTTCACGTTGCTTTATAATTTACTGTGATTTTAACTTAAATACTTTCTACTAATGATTCATTATTGTTTGCTTTAAATAATGTCTGTCTCCACTTCCGGCTTTATCTTCTGATAAATCGTTTAAAGGTTTGTTCCACTGTTGTCATTCCAATTTTTCCATGCTATTTGGTGGACTCTTTTATACAATTATATCTGCAACTAATATTTCGTAATTTGCCGATTTATCATCAATAAATGTATAATATTTCCGAATTTATTCCTCATATTGTCCATCTGTCTGTGATTTAATGGTGCTTTCTATGAATATTTATATTATCAAATTCTATTTCTACATTTTTTAGTAAAAACACGATTTATCATCGATAAACGTATAATATTTTTGAATTTATTCCTCATATCGTCCATCTGTCATGATTTGATGGTGCTTTCTATGAATATCTATACTATCAAATTCCATTTCTACATTTTTTAGTAAAAACATGATAGTATTTTTTCCCGATTTTACTGTAAATATGTTCATTGCTATATTTTCATTAACTAAACAATCTGCTAATATTTATGCTAATCATTTTCGTTTCTTCTAAATTATCTCCAATTTCATCAAGGGTTTATATATTTTATACATCTCAATTTTACAATTACATCAAATAATTTCTAATTTTATTTTTTTCAATAATAATTGCATTATAATTTATTGAATTAATGAACACGTCTGTGTGATTATGTAAATGCCCTGAATATTAATTCATAAAAATAATAATGTAGGAATGAGGATTTGCAAGATCTATATACGGAATTGATTAAGCGGAATGTCCTTATAAATATGCTACTTATTACTTTCTTGAAATAGGATCTACGCAAGGAAAAATACTTGCCATTCATTGGTTATTACAAGCATCTTAAAAACATCCAGATCGAAATACGGCTTTCAAAATAAATTTCTGAAATTTGCGATACTATACGCAAAAAGGAAGAAACCCATAAGAATGCAGAGGGAAATAGAGCTTTTGCACATTTTCTCAACTGACTGAAATATACTAAACGTTTTTTAGTCGATATATAAAAGATAGTTTGTATACATGTTCAGGTAAAATATATTAATTAAATTGTCTACCATATCTCCTCTTTTCTTGGGCGATTAGATTCCCTCCCTCTATTCTCATACAACTAGACTCGATCCTCACCACACATTCACAGCCGTTCTATTTTCCCCAGTCTACTTACTTTTTCCAGTTATTGTTTCTTCTTCTCCTGGAGGTGCGAGAACAAGTTCTGTTTCTCTTTGGATACAAGTAAATACTTTTTTATCTTTTATTCCGTTTTATCTTATTCTTGAAGTCTTTTCCAACAACTTTCTTTTCATCTCTCAATGTATATGTGCATGATTGATGATCTCCTTTTCTCAACGTTACTTTGTCTTCTTCTTCAATTGTTGACTCTCCTCTTGTTGAAGGTATGATGAACAACTGAAGGTATGACGAACAACGTATTCTCTTGATAATATTACTATAATGTTTTAGTCTATATTCACCTTTTCTCTGTATTCTAATATAATTTTTACTGTTTTCCCTATTAGTCGCATTTCTCCTTTGTGTTCATATCTATCTGATTCTAAATTTATTCTTTTTGTACGTATGTGTTCATATCTATGTGATTCTAGATTCATTCTTCCTGTATGTATGTAACTTATCATTCTTTTATTTTGAATGATTTCTCTCCATTTTTTTCATTTATTTCGAATCGTGATTGTAATTTTTCCCCTGTTTGATCATATTTTTATATAAAATATCTTTTTCCAATATCAATTGTTATAATTTAGTAATAACAATTTATGTTAATTATCGTCTATGTATTTTTTTATACATAGAATATCTAACGGCAGTGTCTCTAAAGCGTAAACATATACAATTCCTTCCCAATACATAAATGTTTCGTAACCTCTCTATTTTTACATATTTTTGTTAATATATTACATATGTTCAACAAAGTCGCCTTCCGCCGCGAAGCGCGGGTTTCCTCCTAGTATGTGTAAAAATCTGGTTCATATATATCAATAGCTTAAGATTTTACTATATATAAGATGTGGGTATCCATTCGATGCACACATTGTCAGATATATGAATATAGCTAGAAATTTTTACCCGTCCAATTAATGAGTAGGAATAAGTAGTGATTTTATAAATGAGTACTGTTAGAGTAAACAGTACTCTGATGTGTTATTCCATAGAGCCCTCGGGTCTCTTATATAGGGAGAAAACCCTTGGGTAAATTACAGAGTCTGACAGAATATAAATAGAAATTACGGAACAATAAAACGTAACATATATAAGTCTCTACACTCCCCCTCAAGATGGAGCATAGATGTCTATCATGCTCAGCTTGGAAGAACATCTCTGGAAAGGTCCTCTGAGCAATGACTTGGTGAATATGTCAGCAGTCTGGTCCTCTGAACTGACATGAGAAGTGGAAATGAAGCCCTTCTGAATCATGTCCCTAGTATAATGACAATCCACCTCGATGTGCTTTGTTCTCTCATGAAAAGCTGGATTGTTGGCAATAAACAATGCTGCCTGATTGTCACATTGAAGATTCATAGGCAAGGGGACATCTACATTCAAATCTTCTAAGACTGCTTTAACCCACATCATTTCTGTGCTTGCTTGTGCCATGGCTCTGTATTCGGATTCAGCACTGGATCTCGCCACAACATTCTGTTTCTTGCTTTTCCAAGAAAATAAAGAGCTTCCTATGAAGATAACAAATCCAGAAGTAGATTTACGATCCCTTGGACATCCTGCATAATCTGCATCTGCACAAGCTGAAATAGACAGATCTGTATCTTTCTTGAATAGCAACCCTGTGACTGGAGAAGACTTCAGATATCTCAATATCATATACAAGGCATCCATATGAACTTGCCTTGGCTGCTTCATAAATTGACTTACCCGGTTTACTGCAAAGGCAATATCCGGTCGAGTTATAGTAATGTATAAGAGCTTACCCACCATCTCTCCGTACCTTCTTTTGTCCACCTCCTCGGTATTATCGTCGTACAACTTCATGCTTGGGTCCATAGGTGTACTTGAAGGTCTGCATCCAATCATTCATGTTTCAACTAGCAAGTCTGTGACATATTTTCTTTGAGTCATCACCATTCCTTGTGCATTTCTTGCAAACTCTATCCCCAGAAAATATCGTATCGTGCCCAGATCCTTCGTAATGAACTGGCTTCCCAACAGGGACTTGGTTCTCTCAATCCCCTGAGCATCATCTCCTGTAACCAAGATGTCATCAACATATATCATAACAACAACTGTACCTCTAGGGGTCTTCTGGACGAATAGTGAATGGTCTGCATTTGATCTCCTGAACCCCTGTCGTTCAATTAGTTGGGAAAGCTTCTGGAACCATGCTCGGGGACTCTGTTTGAGGCCATAGATAGCCTTATGAAGTCTGCACACCATCTGAGTCTCCCCCTCAGCAGCAAACCCTGGTGGCTGCTGCATGTAGACTTCCTCCTGTAGGTCTCCATACAAGAAAGCATTCTAGATATCAAGCTGGAAAATGGTCCAGTTACGTACCACAGCAACAGATAGGAGGATGCGAAGAGTGGAGTGTCTCGCCACTGGTGAAAAAAGTATCCAAATAATCTACCCCATACGTCTGGGTAAATCCCCGTGCTACAAGTCTGGCCTTGTATCTGTCGAGACGTCCATCCGCATGATATTTCACCGTAAACACCCACTTGCAACTCACCACGGAGGCACCTGGAGGAATGGGGACAAGAGACCAAGTCCCTCTAGATTGCAAGGCACGCATCTCCTCTTCCATGGCTAGACGCCAGCAATCAATCTTCATGGCATCCTGATATGTCCGTGGAATCTCAACTGACGAGACAGCAGTTGCAAACTTCTGGAAATCCCCATTGAGACGATGAAATGAAACTTGAGAGGCAAGAGGATATGAAGCACACTGTCTTCGCTGCTTCCTGTGAGCAATGGGCCGATCCAAATCATCCATCACTGTGTTGAGCGGTTGATCCTCCTCCTGTAGTAAAGGCTCCTGCACTGGTGCATTGTCTAACCCATCATCAGTGTTAACATCAGAACATACCTGAGGCGTGTTGGATGGTTGACATGTAGCTTGAGCAGGGCCTGGCCGCCTTGTATAGAACTTAGTAAAAGGTACAACTGGAGGTGGTGGCGGGGGTGGTGGTGGTGGTGGTGATGGTGGAAGTGGTGGTGGAGTAGAGGATTGACCCAGGCTTGGAGGTGGAGGCACATAGACATTGGAATCTGTGGATGTGGAGGAGACCAATCTGTCACCTGCAGGGGAGAAGTACATGACAGGTTCGAAAAATGTAACATCTTCACTCACATAGTACTTGTCATGAACCGGGTCATAGCAACGGTATCCTTTCTGTGTCCTGGAGTAGCCCACAAAAACACACTTGATAGCCCTAGGAGATAGCTTATCAAGCCCTGGAGATAAGCGGTGGACAAACGCAACAGTGCCAAAGACCCGAGGTGTAAGTGTAAACAAATCTTTGTCGGGAAAAAGAACAGAGATTGGGGACTTTTCCCCAAGAACAGTCGAAGGCATGCGGTTGACCAGATAGCATGCTGTAAGTATAGCATCCCCCCAAAAGGATAATGGAGTACAACTCTAAATAAGTAATGCGCGAGCAATATCAAGGAAATGTCGATGCTTCCGTTCTGCAACCCCATTTTGTTGAGATGTGTAAGCACATGTGGTTTGGTGGATAATGCCTTTAGAAGAAAGGAAGTGAGCAAGTGAACGAGTGCAGAACTCCAATGCATTGTCAGTACGCACATACTTAACAGTAGATGAAAAAACATTTTGAACTTCATTGATAAGATTTTGAATAACACTTCCTGCTTCGGATTTATTTTTAAGGAGGAAAGTCCATGACACTCTAGAAAAATCATCAACCACAACTAAATAGAACATGTGCCCCTGATGATCTGGGACACGACTTGGACCCCAAATATCTATGTGGAATAACTCGAATGGGGAGCGACTGCTCCGACTCTGACGACTGGGGAAGCTAGACCGATGGTGCTTCCCTAACTGACATGCTTCACAACGAAAAGACGAACCCGGAGAGATCTGAGGCAGGAGGTGACGCATTTTCTGTAGAGGCAGGTGACCAAACTGAAGATGCCAGGTATATGGAGATACGGAGCCCTGGGAGTGCAGTGAGACGCCGGCGTAAGAGTTTCGGACGAGACGATAGAGGCCATTATGCTCAGAGCCACAGCCAATCACCCTGCCCGTTAGTATGTCCTGAAAAATAACAGACGATGGATCAAAAATAGCACGACAGTGCAAATCACGTGTAATCTGACTAATGGATAAGAGGTTCATAGAGAATTCTGGTGCATGTAGAACATTCTGTAAATGCATAGAGGGTAGTAAAACCGTCTCCCCCTGACCGATGATAGGGGAATGAGTGCCATCAGCAATGAGTACAGAGCGACCAGGCTGAACAGCTCTGTAGGACTGCAGAATATCTTTCTCACGACAGAGATGATGGGTGGCTCCAGAATCGACAATCCATCCTGTGAGATCATGGCTATGAAATGAGACTGAAGGACTACCTGAGGCACTGGCTGAAGCAGATGTACTAGCTGATGCCGAGGCTGCAACATCAGAAGCATCATCACCCTCTGACGATGACTGTGGCATGATATCACGAAGCCGTGCCACTAGCTCCTCGAACCTGTGATCTGGAGTAGATGTTGGTGGACCCTGAACATGATCAGCGACACGTGCAGAAGGAGGGAAGCCATGCTTGGAATAGCATGTATCCTCTGAGTGACCAGTACGACGACAGAATGAGCACGTAGAGCGTATGCGACCTCCGCGGCCACGTCCACCACTTCCTCTGCCACGAAATGAGGACGAACCATCTCGTCCTCTGGAGACCGCCATTGCCGAGGGCGGTGTAGTCGATGTTCGATGGAACTGGGACACGACTGAGCCGTCTGTAGACTTCTTCCATCGGTGGAATGGTGGCATCAGTAAGGATCTGAGAGCGTGCTGCCTCGTACTCCGGATCAAGGGCAGCAAGTAAGACACCAACCATAGTGGCGTTGCGGAACGTCTTCTGCTGTTCCGGCGTGGCTGTGAGTGGAATTATGCTATAGAGTTTCTCGAACATTCCACGAAGAGACGTGTACAGGGAATGAAGAGGCCTCCCATTTTGCTTCGTGGTGATATCATGCTGCAACTGTAGCATCTTCGTCTCGTTGCGTACCTGAGTGTACGTCGTGGCCAAAATATCCCACATCGCCTTGGCGGTGGGTTGATGAAGGACATCATTTGCTATCTCCATTGTGAGCGTACTTGACAACCAGACTTTGGCATACGCGTCATCAGCCTCCCATGAGGCATATATTCCCGTCTTCTCCGGCGGTTCATCTTCGGTAAGAATATGCTTCTTACCACACGACTTCATAAGGCTGAGGAACTGCATAGCCCACAGTTCGTAGTTCGTCCCGTCCATTTTGACGATAGGTGCCGAACCCTTGAAGGCAACGATGGCACGCATTTCGACCTTTTGATCTGACATAATGCCGGAGAAGAACAACTAGGGATGATAGACAAATAAACCGGTGTCTACCTGGACCGTTGAGGATTCAAGTGCATATGTAGACGTTATGCACTTGAACCCATCATCAATCCTAGCCCGACCAAAGCGAAACAGATGGTGGGGAGGCTGATGAAGCCTCGGCTGTGAAGAGCCGGCGGAGCAACGACCGGCAGGGGCCTGGTGGAGGCCTGGTGGGGGCTGGCTGGGGTTGGCGGAGGCATGGAGGAGGCCTGGCGGGTGCTGGCTGAGGCTGGCGAGCGCTGGCGGGGGCTGGCGGGCGCTGGAGGAGCCCTTGCGGGGGCTGGCGGGCGCTGGAGGAGCCCTTGCGGGGCTGGCGGTGGCCTGGAAGGCCTGGCGGAGAGGGCTGGAGAGGAGGCGGGGCCTTGAGGGGCTTGTGGGCGGCGGCGAGGGGGCTTGGAGAGGCCTGGCGGCAGGGGGGGTGGAGGAAACCCTAGGTTAGGGTTAGGGCTCTGATACCATGTTAGAGTAAACAATACTCTGATGTGTTATTCCATAGAGCCCTCGGGTCTCTTATATAGGGAGAAAACCCTTGGGTAATTACAGAGTCTTACAGAATGTAAATAGAAATTACGGAACAATAAAACGTAACATATATAAGTCTCTACAAGTACAGATTTGGAAGCATATTGATACATACACTAAACCCAACCCGTTGACATCCCTAACATCAACACCCTTGAGTTTAGGAAACACACGGAATCAAATTAGGACTAGATCTAGATATCTTGAGTCCAATGTTATCAAGAACAAACACACCATTCATTAATTCACATTATGACATAGCAAGTACTAAAAACATCTGTGCTGGTACCTTGATTCCAAGAGCCATTATAACATACAAACTTCTGTATTTATTAGAAAATAGTTCTCATGCCAAAAAGATATCCGAAGAATATTCGTCCTATGGGACAATCCACATTTAAATCCACACGACTGCCACCATTTTCCCAACAACTTCTACAGAAAAACTCAATCAGAACATTAGGAAATCCTGAAAATTTGCAATTAATACACATCCAGTTCGGAGAAGAAAAAAAGCTCGATCAATACACTTCGGAAATCCTGAAAATTCAGACAATGATCTCGTAAACTGTTGTATCCAACACAATGGTTGCTGCCAAAACAAAACATAAACAACCAGAATTCACGTTCTCTATCTATGCATGGAAAGGTTTGAATGAGATTAAGGATGATGACAATCACTGCACACATGACGAGAATGAAGGCAATCTCTATCTATGTTGTTTGTTATCACATATATTGCTCCAGATAAACCTATGTACACTATTAATTATGATAAAGTCATGCTTAATCAAGCACTTTGTGATCATGTAGGAACCGAAGTCCTACAGTATTTCAGTTGTTTATGGCATTATGCCAAAATTATACGTAAACTTCATTTGTGAAGTGCACATACCAGCACTACTAAATCATGAAGCAGGGACACCACAACTGCACAGAGGTTTCATGCATCGTCATCTTCCAAAGTATTCACCCTCTCGCACTCATCGATCCATTCGCTATACCTGTACCAAGAAATAAACATAAATGAAGGATTACCGTTGCAATCATCCTATGTAATCGACTCTGCTAGGTACTTCAAAAGCATGCGCAAGGACTTACACGTCAATGGGCTCGGAGAGGGCTGCAAAATAAAACAATGAGAAAAATATTAGTATAAGAGACATCGAATTTGAATCCAACGATAAAAAAATGCCTTACTTTCGTTCAGTGAGAAAAACAGCAAGTAAAACCAAGATTATGGGATTTTTCTTTAAAAAGGATACCCATCCATGATTGTTAATTCCACAACTAGGATAAAGAATGCACATGTACAGATATAATACGGCGTCTAATACTCACAAACTGTGAGTGGGTTCTAAGAATGTGGTGAATGTAAAACTCTTCCAGATCTCATGCTATCCATACTCCATAACACGTTGCTCTGAGATAGTCAATGGAAAAACTGACAACCACACACCTCCCTGAATCCTGTAAGGGGACCAATAACCCGCTGTCGAAGCCGTCCTTGTCCCAGTAAAAGCAAAGAGCCACAACAACCTATTGCATTAATCCCCAAACCACCCTCCTCCACAGGTCTCCTAACCAAAACATGGTCCAAAGGACCTCCTCATCAAATTCTCCAACGGTCGATGAACAATTAGTCGACACTCTACGCATTAATAAGGAGGGCAGATGGTATGTCACGTACCGGGCTATGTTCTCCCTGACTTAGAAAGTGAAATGAAACTCAAATACATATATACACCAGTGCTTCAATGAAACTCGAATACATATATACCAGTGCTTTCTCCGCCTCGTATATAGTATATAGTGAGAATAATGCTCGAGAAACCTGTATAGATTTCCATCGACCTTCAATTTGTCACTCAACGCAGATCATGGGAAAGCAATTGCTGAACATCTAGCTGATCACCTAGCCACACTCACTCCCACACATTATTGTCGATCTGTGCACTAAGACTCGCTTCGCATTGCTTGGGATCGATGATACAACCAAGGGAAAGAACAGAGTTTGAATAGATCAGAGTTATTTTTGAGTAAATGTCGATGCGGGGGAGTAGTATGACCAGGAGGATCAAGAAGAAGTCCTTCCATGTATCCTAAGAGAACGATATGCCATGCTTATTAGTTAGTCCTTCCACGTATCTTGTAGAGATATTTCTATGTATCCTAAGAGAAGGATATCCTCGCAGCAACATATTCTTAAGCGAGGAACGAGTCGAAAATCCTCCAACTCCAACATGATATATTCACTATCAAGTAGAAGGAATGCCCCCTTCATTCGTTGTATACATCCCTGCGTGGGATGTTTGAGAAGCTCCACAAATTCGTGCAGCGAACAGCGACTCCAGAGCAACAGAAGACATATGGAAACACTACCATGGTTGGTGTATTCTTAGCAGCTCTTGATCATTAATATGATGCTACTCGTTCCCAGATTCTAACGGATGCCACTATTCATCCCAAGGTTCAGGAAAGCAGTATGCGTATGCGTTCGGACAGGTCGCTGAATAGCGATTAAGCGGTATGCGGGGGCATATGCGGGGTATATGCAGTTCTACGCGGTTTCCTAATTTTTTATTTAAAAATAAATAAATATGTACAAATTTGACTACAACTAAACTAAACTTATGTATAATTGTTGTCCAACATAAGATATAAAAAATACGACTTTCATTTATCCATCAATCAAATATCAATACTTCGATACCAGTTAGCAAACATAATAATTAACAACAATCACCAAAATATGTAAGATGAAAACTGAAATTCAAAACAAATAACATTAGCAAAAGTACTGATTAAGATAGCATAAGAAAAATGAAATGTTCAAACGATAACGAGGTACAAAGTACAAAGCAATTCTAATCTAGTCAGCATCAAATTCCACTGCGATATTATCTTCATCTTCATCTTCACTTTTTTCCTCGGATAGGAGTTTTTCCTCATTCAAAGTCAGCAATGAGGTTGAACCAGCAGCATGCCTTTGGCTTCATCTATGTTGCACAAAATCGGATGCACAAGTTGCATCAGCCACTAAGTTCCACGTCGGCCCCGATCCTTGGAAAACTTCATCATCTCCTTCATCTTCTTCACCAATCCAATCTCTCAAATGAGTTCTATCATTTGTGGCAAATGGATCATTTCGTTTTTTAAGACGACGATCTCTCAATTTGGCGTTGAACTGACATACACCAAGTCATTTAATCGCTTGAATTCAAGTTTATTCCTTTTCTTCGTGTGGATCTACAAAATAACCATAAATATATCATTTACCACATCATTAATGAGACACAACATATAACATGTGGCACCAATTTTTTAACTTTACCGCCTCAAAAGTGCTCCAATTCCTTTCACAACCCGAGGAAGAAGCTGTCAACTTTAAAACTTTCATTGCCATTTCATTTAAATGTGACGTTTCCATGCCATGCAACCCCCACCAACGGGCTATTTTCGAAAAAATAGTTAATAATCGTTAAACATATAATTCTATTAATTCTAATGAGAAATTATACCTGGATTGAAATCATCATCAATGATTGACCTCTGTCTGATAGCCAAAGGTTTGCCAAATGGTCCCTCTTCCCCTTCATACAAAGGCAACTCCTTCCTGGTGATGATATCTTGGATCTCTTATTCAGGATAGAAAAAATCCATACAATCAAAGAATCCCTTCAAAGCGAGGCCTTCCCTTTGGATTTGAGCATTATCCCTATAAAAGAAACAGGGATTCAAAAAATACGCAGCAAGGTGGAGGGGGCTATCCAGTCTTCCTTTTGACTTTGAGTCAATGACATCAACAAAAAAATCTAACATTCGATCAATGAATACATGTACTTCTCAAATTATAAATCAAATATGCAAAAATCTAATTTTCCATCAACTACAGTAAAAAAATTATTCAATAGGTTACTGGTTACCTTCCCATGGCTAGTAGGCGGAGGAGGCGTAGAAACTGGGAGGAGGAGGCGGAGGAGGCGCAGAAATTGGGAGGAGGCGATGGAGGCAGCATCTAGGAGGAGGCAGAGGTGCTGGGAGGAGGAGGCGGAGTTGGCAGGACACGGAGGAGGCGGAGGAGCTTGGAGGAGGAGGCGATGGACGCACAACCGCACAGGAGGAGGAGGCGATGGAGGCATAGCGATGTTAGGGTATCGGGATTCGGGGGTATCGGGGTATCAAGGGTTAGGGGATCAGGGTAATCGGGTATCTGGTTATGGGTAAGGGTAATTGGGTATCGGGTTATGGGCAAACGGATCCAACAACCCGCCAGACCACGAAGCGGTGCTAGGTCTGCATATGTGGCCGCACAGCCCGCATATGCAGGCCGCATATGTGCAATACCCGCATAGTGACAGGCTTCATGAATGCGGTGCGCCTAAAGGCCCGCACACGCATATGCGACCGCATATGTGGCCGCTCTGACCGATTTCGTGAACCCTGATTCATCCCATGGAGGAAGCGTTCCGCAGACTCAACATGATTACTATTCCATCCATAGCCACTAGCCAAACTTTCGGCTATGGCAACCTCTCGAGGAAGAGGAGGCTCTTCTTCTTTTCATGGACGTCGACCTCCTGGTAGAGCAGGTCGCATTAGACAAGTGGGATGGGTATGTGGAGAAGAATGCATAAATGAGTTAATCGTTTCAATACATCCAAAAGTCTCCATGAGGTGGAGGATGTTGCTCTCGGCAGAGGGGTAGTGTTGGTTTCCCAATGGCAGTGAGGTGGCCTCCACCTTCCTTTTGAGATGGGACCATGAGCCTTAAAGTTGGTGGATAATCTCCATTAATGAATTGGCCTTGAGAAGGGACCGACGACAATTTGAGCGATGCTTTCCTAGTTTAGAAAGGTGGAGGTATGATGCAATATGGCCTGAGGCCAAGTGAACCAATGAAGGTCATAGCAACAATGAACAAGGCTCCATAGATAGTACCATCTTCTCCAATTTATCATTCTTCTGTGCTACACTTCTTTTAAGCTTGAAATCGTACTCATGCCAAATTTCGAAAGAGTTGTCCGCAGTTCCCGTTCTAGGCCAACAATGACAAAGGAGGTGTGTCATCCGATTTCTACGAGGAGGTCATGCAATCCCCCCACAAATCTCACGCACTGACGACTTTGTAGGTAATAGGAGGGAGAATGTGCGGGAGGATGAAATAATTTCAGAGCTAGATTTCAGGACAATCTACTTCATGGAGACTCTGATCCAGGTCAGAAAGATCTTATCAAGCACAACATCGCCAGTCACAACTCGCCTTGCTGAAAGAAAATAGACCCGTGCTACATTTACCACCCAATCTTCCTGTTGCCATGTCTAAACCCCTCCAACCAAGCGCTCCAATAGATGCAAATGTCTCTACAGTGACCAACCCACTGCAGCACAGGCAAATCAACACAAAAAACCAGCAAAGGGGAATCTCAACAGTCATCATTAAAAAATGCCTCCATTGTTGGCATCTAAATATCTACATGTCAGAACATACTAGTGAAGGGAAGGAAATGCTGTGCCGCCATAATCAAACATCATTACATAATAGCATAGTTCAAGAAAAAACGATGATTGCTGGGCTTGTTTACATGACATCCTCAACCAAAGAACGCAATGAAAGTATACATAAGAAACAGATGCCATTTTACATGTTCTAGTAGCGAGCAAATGATAAACAATAAACTCCCAGTGACTGTTTGTAGAAAGCGTAAATAAAATAAATCAAGTTTTTGGCCTCTAAAAGATGAATTAAACATGAAAAAAGTGCAGAGGATTTAATTTCCAAACTGGAATCCTCACAGAGATAATCAGATAAATCTCAAGTACACTGTACCATTAACTGTCGCGCTGAAACTCTCCTGGCATATCCTGCATGAGACCTCGCCTATCGAATTCTTCATGTCACTGTAACATGTATTTAACAAAGCAAGTTATTTATTACATACAACTTAAGATAATCCAGCATGATTAACTACTTCCTAGACCCAAATAAACAGGCCAACAAATATATATATATATATATATATATATATATATATATAACAACAAACCGATGCATACATGCGGCATTCTACACCGCTTCCATGGTTGCAAAAAGGACACGAAAAGACGGTCTCAAGCTTGTCCATTCTCTTCTTTGGTGGTGGCTTGGCACTGGATTTTCTTTTCCCCATCTTTCACGAGATTGTTTCTTCCTTCGGCTGTACATGAATGGAAAGTTTACATTTAAATAAAACAACACAGTGGATCGAGATTGCTTACAAATTGCAACAGTAACAAAAATGCAAAAAAACATGCAAGCCTTAAATATATGGTGTGAATCCTTGTCTTTTTCTGACCATCAAAATTTCAACTCAAGTCAGCCTAACAAAAATCTGTCATTAGAAGTGTCTCATCGTCATGTTTCCAATAAGACCAAGATTGTATCAATAGAAGCGCCCTAGCTCAAGATACTGTAATTTTAGTATAAATAGGTTGGGATCCATTTAGGATCCACCAAATCAGACTTTTGCATGTATAAGTGGAGTGTTAGACTCAAATGACACTTATTTCCCTAAACTTAAGTCCTTCACCAATTACCTCATAATAGCTCCATCGTAAGTTGTAAAAGACCTCGTTGAAAAAAGGCTAACCAACGATCCAAGGGCACCAACCTATGGGGGAAGCTCAGATCACCTTAATGCTCAGACATCGATCCACAGTCTTAGTTTCCGTCAGCTGATTGTAACTCCACCAACACCATATAAATCATCGAGTGATATGGGAGGAGGTGACTAGGTCTATGTGGAGCAACCCGAGAGGTGAAAATCATTATGCCTCACCTACTATTGGTTCCACATATTTTCATGGTCCCAGATTATTGGGCACACTTAAAGCCATAAAGTTCTTTTGTAATTTTGATTAGATGATCATGTGAGTATGAAGAAAGATGCATTGCGGACATAAGCACCTTGTTTCGCATATTCTGTAAACAATTCATACCAAATGAGGGTAGGACTGTCAACACTGAATTGGGATGGCCCAAGTAACATGGATATGAACCCAATTTATGAATTATATCCTTTATGTCGAGTGGTCAAACACCTTGTACAATTTGATCGATAAACTTAGGCCATCGTCCGACCTTTGATTGATCAAGTTTTCCACTTGATTGATTAGAGTACCTTAGGTTGAGAAGTGACCAATTACCCACGGAGGTTTGAACTGATCTACTGACATACGAAATGACACGTGAAAAAAATTAAAAAGGTTGAAAAATTCAAACATGAACAATGGACATGGTTGACCGATCAACCAGAAAAATTTGATCAATCACTCCATGATTCTGGCTAGGAACATATTTCTCCAGTGATCGTCGAACCATTGGATAAAAATCGTACCAGAACTACTTACACATTATTTCTCGATCAATTACGCCCACTGGAGCAATCGAATGATCCATATCTCAAGCTTCTCACAACAGCAGTAAACTAAATCCCCAGTTTCTCTGCAACTAACCCAATCAACCCAGTAGACTTGAGTCAATTAGTCGACCACTATACTACCTTCTCCAGAACAAGGCCGGAACCATTTGGAAATCCCCTCAACACCCTCATTCAAGATCTAATCTTTCGACCGTTACACATTGATGCAACCTACTTGCAGATGTTAGTACTCTTGGACTAAGCTTCAGTCCTGAACAGGTTTTGAACTAAATGACTAAGTTAATGAAACAAGAAAATGTCATGCACTGCAATACTCCTGGAACAGAAATGAAATGATTTAATAAAAACAGAGACCGGAAATTGCCATAACAGTGGATGGATTCATTCGGATGAAGCATGATTCTGGAAATAGTTGAACCTAACGATGAGAAAATGATGCCCTGATAGGAACCTAACAACAAAAATTAAAAAAAAAACGATTGTTGTTCACGGAATCACGACTTCCAACACAAGTCTCACCACAAATTCTAGACAACCCAAGGAGTAAGGGAGAAAATATAACGATGTTGCGAAGATTTGGATCTCAACGGATCACCAAACCAATCAGCAATATAACAGTCCACCCTCCCAATATCATACGGACAGAGAGTAATAGATGGAGAGGCGATCATACCACAACCGGCAAAGGATTTCGGGCGTGCTTTAGACCTGTCGGTGGCGGCGTCGGGTTGCGGGGCAGCAACAACAATGCAGAAAGGGTCCGACGAAAGTGTGTGGTAGATCCACGGTGAAATTGGGCTGGAGAAAGATGGCGGTGGAAGAGGCGTAGGGTGGTGTTGACGGCGCGGAGGAGTAGCGAAAAGGAGGGGAAGGTGATGCGAGAGGAAGGGAGCCGATGGCGGTGGTGAGGAGGGCTACGGAGAGAGAGAGAGAGAGAGGGGGAAAAGAATAGCAAATCAGGGGAGGGAATAATTACTTCTCTTTCAAATACCTTTCCCATAGGGGGTCTTTAAATAGACTAAATTTCAGCAATCATACCATTAATTACTTTAAATAGAAAAAAAAGATAATAAGATCTTATATAATGGGCTTTTTTACATAATCAAATAAAAATGAAAATTCAGACTCAATTACATAAAAAATGTCACGTAGCATAACTAGACAAAATTAAGAAAAAAATAAACTCTGTAAAGTTTCTCATACTGCATCACACATCCAACTAGCAAATACGGAGCGAAAAAAACTTAGGAGAATCATAACGTGCATATAATGCAATTTTACAATATCATGAGGAATTTCTCATCGGCTAGAAGGATTCCCACTGGAAATTGATGTGTTCCCAAAGCAGATCGTAAGTGCGATGAAACATATTCATATCTCCATAACATAAAAAATCTCGTTGAGCATTAAAAAAAATCTCACCAAGCATAACATGACACAAGAATGTGTTCACGTGCTGAATCCTAATATCCTCAGCGTTGTCCTCTCGCTCGATCTGTACAACAAGAAACCCTAGATGTCACGCGCGATCGCTCCTCCTCTGGTACCGGCGCCAGAAAATCGGAGAGGAAGGAGGAACGCTTTCGAATTGGGTCCTAGATGCTCTTTTTGGACAGATTCTCCTAATGCAAAAGGGATGATATAAAAAACAAATCGAAAAGATGTTTTCACATATGCTCCCTAATTCCGTTTATATTACAATTATACCCCCATCTTTTTCGAAAATTACATGGGGACCCATCTAATTTATATTGTTATGCATATATGGCCCCATATATGTTTTCAACTATAACATGCTACTTTTATCGTTGGTTCGTGAAATAGGATTGGGCAAACAACAATGTCTCAAGATTAGGAGCTTGATCATGATGTCGTGTAGTGGCACAAGGATAGGGTTAGGCCACCTATCCCTCAATCGGCCACATCTCTTGCTACACACTAAGTATCTTCTCTTTCCTCCTGCTCTGTCCCATAACCAAAAACCAATGCATCTCAAATCCTTCTTCCTTAGAGCACTCATCGCCCCATCAACTAGAACACCATTGATCCCCACCAACCACCTTCTTGACAGTGCTCCCTCCCTCTTCCACCACCCCTCTTCCGCATCCATCCATCATATCATCTCAGTAGACGAAGGAAGTATCTGTCTCCATTACACCCTCTCGTGGCTACGCCATATCTTGCTTCAAATAGTGATCGTCAAAATTATGGAGGTAGATGATTTGCTTTCATTCAACCCTCCATGTACTCATCGATCATCACTGACCCTTGCTTTAGTTATGAAACTACCTTCTATGCTTTTCCATCTAATAGATTAGTTAAAATTTATTATAGAACTCGTCCACGAGAATATTACTTGTAATGGGCTCCTCTAAGTGCTCTGTATTGGCATGCCATTATCACTCAGCATGTTTGACCAACAAAAAGTAAGGAGAGCCAAGACTCATCAAGTGCTTGGACCATCACAAGAACTTTGGATAGAAGGTCCATCCACATGTGATGCTCTACACCTCGGGGAAACACAATAAGAAGGAATAAAGTATCGAGCTCTGATACCATACGTGACACTCTGCACCTCGGGGCAACACACCTATTGGACAGGAGTAGTGGACCTATGATGAAAATTTGATTATAATCTCTAATACTCGAGAAACCAACTCATACACATTAGATTAACATTTAAAATATATGATAGCAATAAAAATACTAAGAAATGATCTCCACTAGATTTGAAAATTTTGGCCATATATTCTTTATATTTTCAACTATATTAGTAAATGTCAATTCCAATTCCATGGACTTGTCCATGCAAAGATTGGTAGGGCGTCACGTCTTGACTTGTGAGGTTTGAATTAGGCCTTATGCTTTAGTTTTTTATTAATCTTTTGCCTGAAATACATGATTTTCCCATTATAAAGGATATTATTACATTATTAATATTGACAATTTTAGAAAAAAAACTTAGAGGAAAGATTTTTTGAGTTAAACCTTTTATCACATTATTTATATTACTTTAGCAATTTCAAAAACGACACAAGCAACATTTAGAACAACAAATTGGATATCCAATAATGATTATCTAAAATATTATTGTTACATGAATTTAAATATAAAATGGATATTATTCATCGTCAATTGCTTGTAAATATTAAAAGTGTCAAGTAATAACGTATTTTTCAAGGTATATTTCACATTTGTACCCTTAAAAATATTATAATTACACACGTACACTGTAACTCTTACAAATTTCTTCCTAGAACTATCTATATATGATATCAATTTCAAACCAGATGTAAAACAATTTATTAATATACATGCTTTAGGCGCCAAATATTTTTTGAAAAAAATTCAAGCATGTTCTATAACGTACAAGAGATTGTTGAAATCATCATAAAAAAAATCACAATATAGAGAGCAACTATAGTGTGTATGACATCAAGACCGGAATAGAAATGGTCAGGTTACCAACAAGGAAATATGTGTTACCATATTGCTATCAAGTTTAAATATGAAAATTGATGTAGATACATATTTTGATGAGGAAGAAAAATATGTAACCATGCTATAAAAAATAGATACGCTTGTAGAGTGGAAACATATCGGTTACATAAAATAGAAAATATTTTATTTACACATATATAAATTGGATGGCTTATCATCACAGATACAACAAATGTATTATTTCGTAGAGTTTATATCTAATATAGTGAAGAAGAGTAAACAAATTTCGTTACAAGAGTTACAAAAATATCTCCAACTAAAATGGAATTACAGAAACATGGACAAATATGTGATGATATTAAATTAACATGCCTATCGATATCCATTTCACAAACAAATAGAGATGCAAATGTCAAAATACGTATAAAACAAATTTGATAAGGATATAGACAAATATGTGATGATATTAAATTAACATGCCTATCGATATCCATTTCACAAACGAATAGAGATGCAAATGTCAAAATACGTATAAAACAAATTTGATAAGGATATATCTACGCATCTCTGCATCCCCACACACAAAGCATAATACATATATAAAGGATTCAATAAGTAACCGGATACAAATAATATCTACACGTGTTTATCCACATAAACAAGTAATTAAATTAGCTACATAAGTAAAGACGGTGGGGTTCGATAATAAATCAAAACGGAGAATAGAATAAGATATAGAGAAGCATCAGTAACCTGTAACAAATTGTAAGTAAACGAAGACAATGGAATCAATAAGTTGGAATAATTACAAAAATTCACGTGACTAGTAACTTATGTATTGCTATCAGTAACATTCGATGCATTATAAGTAATTTAAAAAGTTATATAAGTAAATAAGAGGTGCACCAGTAACACTCAAAGTACTAAGTAAATATAACATTAGTAACAATCAAAATGAGTTCAGTAAAATGGACATTTGTAATCAGTACTTATTGTATGGACATTAGTAATCTACATAATTACTAATCTCACAACAATAATTATTTGAGAACTGAATATGTATTACTTGAGTAACATGAATGAATTACTGATATCTGTACAATATAATATAACATACATAAACTACTGACAATTGTTTCAGTATTACTGATCTCACAATACATAATTACTTAAGTATAATAGGTACATTACTAATCAAATGTACAATGACTTTTTCTTCAGCACGAAATAAAGGATTTGAATTTATCTTTCCAAAATCATCTTTCTTTTTTAAGGACTCTGTACAATTAGAAATATAAAAGACTCAAATATATTAATATCTGTCCAAAACCATGCTCCTTCGAAATAAGCAACCTTTCAAATGGAAATACACGTGGAGAGCCTACATTTGGTGCTCACCAAAACTCAAATAGTCAAGGAGCTCATTCAATAAATCCTATATATATATATAAGAGAAAAGGGAGTCTACTCCATCTAGTAAGTAGGCTTACTACTCCATGCACATTTTTGTCATTTTTTATTTTTTTGGAAAATATCACCATGTATTTTCATCACTATATCCCTCTAATACATCATTTCAATTTCGTTAAAAACAGAGACTCGTAAAACCTCCATCTAGGATGGTTAATTTTAATGATCTCAGAATTGCTATAAACATCATGTTCTGAATGAAGGCCATATGAGTCTCTGTTTCTGACGAAATTGGATTGACATATTAGAGGGATATAGTTACGAAAATCCACATAAGCGTTTAACAAAAATAAAAAAACGACGAAAATAGACATGGAGTGGGTAAGGTTACATACTTCATCAAGTAGGCTCCCTTTCATATACATATATACATACATACATACATAAATATATGGGAGAGAGAAAAATGAATCTTTCACCATGGGCACATACAAGTAAGTGTTCCCATGACTATAAAATGGATGTAACTAAAACATAAATGATATTGATCGTGATTCATTCTAAAAAATACAGATTCAATTAAAATTTTAAGTCATAAAATTATGTAACCCATCAATCGAGGGATGTTGTATTCATTTGATATGAGCCGTTGATTGTTTTTAATGTTGGATTGTGTTCATACTTAGATTGTTATTTAAAACTTATTGGGCACACAAAGTCCCATGAGCACATACTCCTCAGCTTTGCACGCATGCGCACGCGCGCACGCACACCCACATGCACACGCACACCCGTACGCGCACACCCACATGCACATGTACACCCACACGCACACACACACACAGACACAAACACAGACACACACCATGGAAGGTCGTATCCCGATATATCGGCGATATATCATTATCGACAGGTCACTGATAATATCGCCGATATGTCCGATATCGGGTATCGACAGGCAAAAAAGGCGAGCTGAATCCCAATGTCGGCGATATGGCATCGATATGTCGCCGATATATCAGCGATATATCGGTATCGACATGGTACCGATATCGATACCGATATCGATATGTCCTTCCATGACACACACACACATACACGCACCCATAAACGCACACACCCACGCACGCACCCACCCACCCACGCACACGCACACACATACACACCCACACCCACACACGCACGCAACACAGGCACACGCACACGTACACACACACACGCACGCACACACACACATACACACATACACGCACGCACGCACATACATATATTGGATACTAGACAAAAATTAATAGTGACATTTATAGTTATTAATTTGAATATCATATTTCCCCCTCGGATTCAGAGGACTTTCATTATCCGAGAAGTTAATGCTATCAGAATTGTATCACTACAAATGCATGTACAAGGGTACCCCGACTCTGATAACAAATTATGATTCTTTCAGATCTGGGTACCCGTTAAATGACATCTGTGGTATTACGTTTATTAAATATTACAGTAGCTACTTGAATTAAGAGGGAAAATTTTTTGCATTTCGAAATTTGCCATGGCATTCAAATCATTATACACAACCCCATAACCAACAAGATGTGCCACCAAATTTCCATTTCATTAATTTCCATATATGTATACACAATATATAACAAAATAAGCTGACAGTTTGTATATGTATCCCAAATTATACATAAGAGAAAAGAAAACATTTGTTATCTCATTAACTGAACAAAAACTACAACTGTATTGTCCGGTATATGTGCGTACGCTCGGGATCATCAATCAACACAGGCTTCATGCCAGCCAAGCATGTTAGGAAGAAAAGACATTAACAATTCTTGGTACATCTAACATTTTAAATAATAATAAGAATTTAATGTGTGCAAAAAAAGCAAGTAGAAAGGCAATGATATTTAAAATTTCACAAACTATCTGCGTAGAAAATGGCTTCCAAATAATTTTGTGGTTGTTACATTAATTTGAATGTCATGGAAAATACGAAACGTGGAAAATTTTCCCTCAAACTCAAGTAGCTAATGCAATATTTTAATGAATGTAACACCATGAATGCCGCGTAAACGGGTACCCGGATCCGAGGGCGTTACACTCTAGCTAATGCCTTCCCTAGGTTTTGGGCAAAAAAGGGAGCAATCCGGTTCAGTCTCAAAGGAAAGGACTCGGCCGAACTTGATCACGTACTCAAGCCCTTTCTCGACATACTTTTAGGTAGTACCGATGACCAAATAGATAGCTCAGACCCAAATGAAAACGTATAAATACGAAAACTTTGATATAATCTTTGAGTTATTTTATCGGTTGATAAGAAAAACTATTAGATTAGAAAAAGGATTATAGGGGATGGTCTCTTCTTTAATCAGAACTGAGGGAAAACATGCCTTGAATGCATATACCTAGTTAACAGCTCTATCCTTAAGGCATTCGCATGGGAGGCCCGGTGCAAGGTCTGCCTCCTCTAGTGAAAGAGAATAAGCGGAATTCGCTTTTGAGCTCTGCTCCCTCTTGCCCTGCCATGACTACCTTGCTTTTTCATAATCAAGCGCTTACTCACTCTTTCCCTGTAGTGAATCGAAGAATCTTCCCTGACTTACCTTTGCACTTCCCCGGTATGAGACTTCTCAACTTTCCCCGAGTGTGAATCAGATAAAAAGAAATCAAAATGATGAAAACTGACCGACTCCCTCTAGCCTTCCAGGGGCTCGCATCCAAAACTCATGATCTTTCTTTTAGCTTATATATATATACACACTTTTCTGTATTTTCTGAAACCTATGGTCAAAGAGATCTAACTACTACCATACTGCCTTACTCGCCTTGACTTTTCCCTTAGAAATCTTGTTGTTGACTTACCTGAGACCGTTGTGACTATGTTCCTTCCCTGGCTCGTCGAATTCTCGCCGCTACCCTCGAAGAGACCTGTGTATCGTAGGTTATTGCCTTGCTTCTCGCTTCCATAACTTGCTAAAAGGAAAATGGCCTCAGGCAGCGGCAAGAACTGAGAAAAAAGCTTCGAACTCTTGTTCTTCCCGATACTTTGTTTTTATATATACATATATTAGGGGTCTAGTCTAGTCCACTTAGATTTGATATAGTTGAAGTTGACATATCGTTCCCGCTCTGGCCAACCTTCCTCACATGGAACTCTCATTGAAACTACATGTTTAGACTATCTGACCCTAGCCCTAGGACTATCGAGAAAGGTTTAAGGCAAAAGGCCAATTCATCAGGTTAAGAGCCGTCGAACTCTAGATCTCCTATGCATCGAAAGGCCTCATTCTCTTCCTACCATGCTTTGAGAGCTTTTGGCTTAGGGGCATTGCTACGTTAGGTCGAAGGCTAAGAATGATTACCGAAGACTATAAAAATAAGTAATATGAATGATGGTTCTACTAATGGAAACTATTTATATTAGTTATCGCAGGCATCTTTTCATAGTTTCTTTCTTTGGACTCGCGTATCTCTGCAGACTAGTGGGCAGTTAGCTTGATTGTGTGGTAACGATGCTAGGGAGGGGCAAGGTAGCCATTTAAGGTTAGAAATATATAATCAGAATAGGCCATGGCCTCAAATATCGACAAAATTCGATCGAATTTCAATTTCAGCGGGTGACCGAAATCCGACCGAAATGGCCGATGTCGACCGAAATTTGGGGGGCTTAGTTCAAAAACAGACCGAAATGATCGAAATTTCGGTCGAATTTCGATTGAAATTCGATCGAAATTTCGTTTCAATCAGTCTCCGAAACGAAACCGAAATCCGGTATTTAAGGCCTTGGAATAAGCGAATTTCTGGCTTTGCTTTTTAAGTAGACTGTGGAGGATGACTTCTTGCTAAATTCATCAGCATTATGGTATCACAGCCTACCATTGCCCTGCCCCTCGATGCTCCGAGAAAAGGAGGTCAGGGATTGCCTACTCTCCCAGTACCTATGAGTCGGGGGACAAGTCCATGCTATCTAACTACTTTCTTATGCTCCTCGACTACAACCTAATTCACATGCTCTCTACTAATAACTGGGCCCTGAGCTTGTGGAGACTTTCCTTGAACGCAAAACCTTCCTGCACCAGGCACCCTAACTATGCTTCCCATTCCCTCAAGGCAATCGGTTGACTAGCCTTTGGTCAATCGATCGTCCCTTCTATGCTTTCGTTTATGCAAACTAGATATTCGACTGTCTCGCGGTCTGCTACTTCCATTGTTGATTGAGCATTTCCCAGGATTGATTGGTCTCCTATTACCAAATATATGATACAAGGCAGCGAAGTATCGGGGCATGTCCGTCTTTCTTCGAGTTAGGAGTGAGGCTGTCAGCCTTAGGGTACTAGTCCCATGCCTTGCTTTTTTTAGTAGTCCAATGTCCAAGGTCAACCCCCTCTGCATTCAAACCATAGGTCAACAGGTAAAGAAGCGGTCCCTGAAAAGAGTTACGTAGCCCAAACCCCTATGCATTCAAACCAGAGGTCTTAGTCAACATGCGAAGATGCCGTTATTGACAGGCAGGTAGCCGGTTTCACAAAGCGGTTATTGACAAGCGGTTATTCAGGTCAAGATGTTGACGAATAGGACTAGTTTTAGGCTGATGACTATATATTAGGGAAATTCCCCCTCTATAGGTCAACCTAGGCCTTCTCTTTTTTTTTAATAGAGTACTTTTTCGAGCTAAGCAAGGAAACAAAGATCAAGGATCCAACCTCTTTCGAGGCTGTCCACACGGGATTCTCTTCCCTTCCTTAAATAGTGTTGATCTGATTGATGATTAGAGGGACAAAGCGGCTAATTTCTGAGTTTTGGCCTCATCTTAGGCTATCGTGGGCACATTCCAAGTCGTCTGGTTCCTAGGGGCCTATACGATTCTGCAGGAGCTACTTGACCAGTCAGTAGTGCTGTGGTGTGGTCTAATCCAGGGTGTAGCGATAACCATGCGTTCAACTCGAGGATGATGTATAGGCAACCATCAAGACTAGTGTATCAAAGACGAAGAAAGGTACATAATCATTGACGAAGAGAAAGGCGTAATGCTCGACTTGCAACAGATCTCTCGACGCACCTTAGAGATGTCAGCTTTCTGAGACCCCAAAAAAAGGCTAAAAAGGTACTTTTTTCTAATACCTCTAAGAAGCTATATAATATTTATAGAAGGCGGTCTATCTCTGTGAACCTCTATGCCTAAGACATCAAAAGCTTCACCCTTATCTCCGAATTTCGCTTTTGAAAATCCTAAGTGTCATGCAGTAACCCAAGTCATAATACATTCAATTATGACTTATCCATATTCAACTTAACTCTCTACTAATGAATTCATGTAAATACAAGTAGGAGATTGGGTATTCCTTTGTGTATCTCCCAAGAAGGGAATACAGAGATTTGGCATTTGTGGAAAGTTGGCACCACGACATGTTGGTACGTTCGAGATTCTAGCTAGAGTGGGGAAGTGGCCTACTGAGTAGCTCTTCCTCCACATCTTTCAGCTATTCACGACGTCTTCCATATATCCAACTTGAGGAAATATGTGCATGACCCTCAACACATCATCAGCTATGAGAATTTAGACGTGGAGCCAAACTTGACATATGAGGAGAGGCTAGTGAAGATAATAGACGGTGCTGTGAAGAAGCTCCGCAGCAAGGACATTCCATTGGTCAAGATGTTGTGGCACCGACACGACATCAAAGAAGCGACGCGGGAGACCGAAGCCGACATACGAGCACGATACCCACAACTCTTCTCGGTAATCATTAAACAAGCACTTTTAATTATTTACATGTTAAAAGAATATGGTTTGTTTCCCCTTGAGGTTTTTATGGGGATCAAAATCCTTGGAGGTTTTTATAGACAGATGAAATCCATACAAGGCTTAAGTAACCATGACTCGAGTCTCGAGGACGATACTCCCTTCGAGGTTTTTATATTTGTAACATTCAAAACCAATTAAAGCTGAACCCGATCCGATTAGGATCCGTTTAACCCAATAAAATTATCAGTCAGTATTAGATAACTTAAATCGAACAATTGATCGTGAATCAAAGGCGTTCGAGCAAAATCGACCAAAAGTCAATCGCATCGTAATGCGTGACATGGAAAAGCCACGACGCAAATTCAGAAACCGTAAAACAAACCAAGACCACCGAAAAATTTGATTCGATGAAATAAGACCAACTGAATCGACTGTTTCTCAATCGGAGATTGTTTGATATTTTTAAATCGTAAAATTTAAACCCAAAATCAAAACTGTATCTCGAAAATGTCGGGGATGCAAACTCGATCAAAAGTATAACAACATTATACTCGTATTGATCGTCGTTTAGAGACGATCAAATCAAGATATTGTGCGTCTACTCGAGGCGCTTATACAAAGATCCTTTGTACTTCAATATATATATGTAATAAATAATTATATTAATGACATCCCAACAGCTGTGACATCAGCATGCTGATGTCGTATATACAAATGTTTTAAAAAAATTGATGAGGAAGGTTCCAGGAACCTTCCCCATTCCATCTCCCTCTTTCTCCTTATATTTCTAGCTAAGAAAAGGAACTCCTCTCCTCTTCTTACTTAAAAATCTCTCGAATTCCAGTCGATAGGGCCTCTCCAGCCATTTCCCTTCCATGTTCTGTGCTGTCCAGCATCCTTGTTGGAGCAGCTCCTCTCCGTTGGAGCTACACAAAGTGCTGCAAAGACAAGCAGCCAACATCCTGTAGCAGCCCTCCCATTTGCTGGAGCTCCATTTTAGAATTTTTTCAAAATTGGAGCCTCGAAACTGCTTCAAATCACCAACCTTAGCATGCAAGTAGATCTTCATTAGAGATCTAATAAGGTACATTCCTAACCTCCTCTTCATTGCTGGCATGTATGATGTTTTACACATTCTAATCCCGAAAATTTTTTTTGTAATATGTGATGGGAATTGGGGAAGTAATGTGCATTATCCTTTTGTTCTAGTTTAGTTTATTGTGGAAAATTTTAATAGAAGTCGCGGCTTTGAATGGGAGCTAATGTCTCAAAGACAAAGTTATTTTGATTTTCGAAATCTGCATAAGATAGCATGTATCCTGAAGGTCTAATACGAATCCTTGGATACAATTTGAAAAATATTTTTTTAGCTTGACTTGTGGATTCCTTGCCAAACTAGATGTTAGAGTTTTGGGAAGAAAATTTTCAATATATAGAGGATCCAGATCTTTCACAGTGCTTGCGTACCTTACATGTATTTTCTCCATTTTTCATCTAACATGCATTGAGCACAACAATCCTTTTTGCACTCTATGCTTTCCCTTTCCTATGTAGTTTTCAATTGCTAACTGAGAGCACCTGGCAGTGAATGAACTTTGAAACTACCATTAAATGAGTATAAAACAAACAATCTGCCTCGATTAGCCGATGTAAAAGAGACGAGCTTTGCAATTTTCTTTGATTTTAGGTGTGGTATCTAACATATTACCGGAGGTATTGTCTGTGAAAAATTTGGAATCTCAGGCATTTTTTATATCCAGGATTCTTAACTTCTTTATGTTATATAGCTCATAAAGGTTAGATCGTGAAGTTCCTATCCAAGGCGATGTCATTAAGTATATGACACTATAAATACTTTCAAGTTGCTTGCCTTGTCTTAAGTATATGACACTATAAATGTGAGAAATGAGGTGTGCTCGGTAGTTTTTGGCAAGTTTGGAAAAAAGAAATGCAGTGTACACAGATGATACATACTTAAAGAAATGAAATACATATAGGTGTCTTAGTTATTAAGCTATCTAAACCTCTTGAAATTCGTGCCAGTACTAATTAGAATGTCTGTACTACACATATATTCCAATGTTGTCATTGTTTGTTGGAAAATAGGAACGTGGAAGCATGATCACAGAAAAAGATAAAATATTAAGAAGACCGGGATTTAACGTGGAACCCTACTAACTAAGGAGCGGGATGAAACCACAGGAGAAGACCTCAAAGGACCATATTCTACATTGCTTTTTCTCAAAGGTCTGGGGCTCCTTATATAGCCTCCACAGAGCCTCCAAGTCTCACTACTTGTAGATGTAGGACTAAACACATGGATGGAATAAATGGATCCTGGAGGTATCTGTTTACCCATCTACAACATAAGAGGCGCACAACCAAATACTTCAACACCCCCCTCAAGCTGGAGCATGCAATGCTCATCTTTGACAAACATAAAGGTACTCAACTCACGCTACATGACACTACAGACAATATCAACTCAATGCACACAACTGTCAGCTGCTGTTGAGGACGTTGCTTCTCATACCGTGCAGGTGAGGAGGACGAACGTGCTGGAGTGTGAGTCAATTGAATCTCCTCGTCGGAGAGCATGTGCTATGTATTGCGCCTGTCAAAGTCATTGCAACTGAAATGAGTATCCTCCTCGGAGTACTCTGGATCTCTCCCATCTGGCACAAAGAATGGTACTCTACTCTTGAGTCCCTATGATACCACATGAAAAGCCTTACCAACAGGACATAGGAAATGGTCCTCTACTCTGGAGTCCATGTGGCTCACATGAAAACTCTAGCCGAAACAACAAGAATGATGGGGACCACAAAGCTGAAGATCACACACTCGTACGTCTTGGGCTGCAGACCCATAAAAACATATGAACACCGAGTCTAAAAATATGTTCTGTAGAGTCTGGAAAATCTGAATGGTCTTGAGAATCTCAATAGACCTGGAACTCGACATATACTCCCCATTTCTCTCATACTAGTCGAAATAGATAACATCGACTAAGTTGGTAGAAGACAAGATAATGGGGAAAGGACAAATGAATCATGCTTTTTTTGAATCAATTATATCATCATTTTTTTCTCAGCTTTTCTTCTCACATGTTTTTTTAAAACAATTTTTTTTCAAACCTGATTCACACTTTTTTTCTCAGACTATCTTTTTGCAATTTTTTGCGTACATTTTTTCTCTCTCTTTTCTTTTTTTCTGACTGAACTCCCCCCTTTTATTTAACGTCAGAGCCCACCCTATGAAAAGGGTATCGAGCCTTAGGGTTCTCGCTTGGGAACCCTCCTTACGAACACACGATGTGCGGCACCGCCAAGGGGCTCGGAGCACGGCCAACGCTGCTTGAAGCACGAAGCAGCTCCACCTGAAGGCGCTGCCTGCAGGTGCTGCGGGATCCGCTAATTGAAGTTGGGTCTGGAGCCCGTGCATGTACGGAGGAAGGAGCTCCGAGATGGGGCTCCCGTTGCTGCAACTTGGATTTGGGGGAGCCATCACATGGGGGATCGCAAGATGCAGGTACGCGCATGGTGCAAACGATGGTGCGTTACATATCGGCGCCACATGGGTCATCGCATGGCCGGAGGGGAGGTGCACAAAGGCTTGGAGATACCTCTACCATCAAGATAGCAGGAAAAAGTTCCACCAACTGCGGAGGGGACTGGAGAAATCATGTGTGCCGCCGATGCTGGAGGATGGGGCATAGACTGCCACTGCATGGGGTTTCTTGCTACCTGGATCTTGTGATTAGAAGAGGGCAGCGGGATTGGTTGTAGCGCATGGGGTTGCCGCACATGGAGCGTGACGTTAATAGAGATGGAGAATATGCCTACGATGAGGCATTACTGTCACCGCCAGGAATTTGGAGAATCAACTCTGTCGAGATTAGGGTTCCAAAAGAACCCTAGAACATGTTACGAGATCTCGCTTCCAGTATCGCCCGGGATCTGCTGCGCACGGTGACACCTGGAGTGTTGTTTGCATTGCGGCTAAGGTGAACTTGGAGAAGAGCCGCCAAGAACTATAGATGCATCAGACGTCCAGGATTTATGTTTCGTAAAGAAACCATGGTTTCTTTCAAACTTCATGGCAGCATGATCATCAAAACATAATAATTAATCAAGAAAATCTCTAGAACAACTGATAATGATCTCACAACTTGAACAAAAATAATCAAAATGAGAAGTCAAATCAAATCTCGAACAAAACAATGAACATAACTCCTCGAGAATCGAATCTGGCAAAGAAAAAGATAAAACATTAAGAAGATCGAGATTTAATGTGGAACACTATTACCTAAGGAGTGGGATGAAACCACGAGAGAAGGCCTCAAAGGGCTATATGCTTCATTGCTTTTTTCTTAATGGATACATGAAAAATGTATGCCAGAAGATAAGTTTTGACTGTATTCAGAGCAAATACAAGTTATAAGGTATCTTATTGGATGTGCATATTCTTCCTAAGATGCTAGATCTGAATCCTTTCGTGTAAATCACAATTAGTAGGTTATTCACAACACACCAAGATCAGTAATCTGACCACAAAAGAGATTGAGAAGGATTCAATAATCAAGAAAGTGAATATGATGGAGCCAGTGATGACCAATAATAGTACCGATCATGGTGACCTTTACACTAACCATGCGAGGGCGCGGTGACCCTCAACTGGGCGGGAGATAAGAGAGTCTAGTTCAGGCAACGACCGCCAAGTGCGCGGATCTAGGATCCCAATCCTTTCCTTTTCACGATTTTTACGCGAACTCGTAGTATTTTTATGCCTCGTTGGGATCCCGACTTTTAACGTGTTCCGTTGACCCTTTATTTTAGGATACCTATGCGAGGGATCTTTGAATTTTTTTCGTACGTGCTCGTCTGCCCGTACCGGTCGAGCCCATCTAGAGTGACTTTTTGGGAAGTCTCTCTCACATGTCTTAGTTTCGTAGTTTTGGAGTAGACATATCCCTTTAATGGACCGAACTTCCATTTAGAGGGCAAGACGGACGAGACTCCTTAGGAGGCTACCTCACCGCTTGAGTTTTAGTTACCATTCCGCCAATAGGCTTGGTGATGCTACATCTGAATCCTTAAGGCTACTGCCGATCATCTAGGGTTACATTTGAAATGGTTGTAGTTGAGGATCGGAGGTGTTATAATTAAGCTTGAATGGGTTATAATGAAAAGTGACTAGAGTTGAGAATAATTAGAGTTATGTTGGTTAGAGTTGACTATAATTAAGATGTATGCAGAATAACTGATTATCATCAAATATTAATGATCAATCATCAACAATCAATCGGATCTTAGAGTTACTACTCCGAGTGTTAGGATAAGTGAGTGGACGTGTTGGGAACTTAGTTAGGATGCTTTACACTTCACTGCATACCTACGGAGGCACCCCAACCCTAACGTATTGTTCACGCCTTAGAGTCATAGTGTGAGGTCACACACAAACCGAGACTACATAATATCCACTATACTTGAAAAGTTAAATAGAATTGAGAATCAGATTAGAACCTCATCTTTCCCATGATCAAGAAATCAAGAATCAAATCTATCAATACCTCATCATTTCCATTAGCAAGATCCCTACACATATTCTATAAATAAAAAATAACATACACATATGGGTTATCATTTGTATATATATAAAGGTAAATTTGGAAAATCTTTTAGTTATGGGTAATCATGGCATACACACAGAGCAAGTTTGAAAACCATTTCTCTTACAAAGGTAGTTGTTTCAATTGAAATAATCAATGCTATCTACTTGCTTTCTTTTGGACACATTAAATTCTTGTTATTATAAAAAATGCTAGATGTACCAACAATTGTTGACGTTATTTTTCTTCCTAACATGCTTTGGCAGGCAGACAACATGCGACTCAGTAGCTGGTAGATGATTCCGGACATCCAATGCTATTCCAAACAGTACAATTGTATTTGTTACAGTTTTTGTTCATTTCATAATGTAATTTTTTTCTCTTCTGTATATTTTGGGATACATGTACACATTATCAGCTCTTTTGTTACATGTTGTATATTATGGAAAATTAATGAAATAAAATTTTGGTACATACCATGTGCATTGGTTATGTGGTTGATAATATAATTATGAATGTCGTTATAAAACAAGAAATTTCCCCTCAATTTCATCAACTTAATGAAATCTTAAACGAATGTAATACCACGAATGTCGCGTAAACCAAAGAGTGTCTCCCCCTTTTTTAGCCTAAAAAAACGAATGTCGCGTAAACGGGTGCTCGGATCCGAGGGCGTCACACTCGCTTCTTCTCTTTTGGGTTGTACAATGGCGCGGACATCCCCAAGGGTCAAATTAGGTTTCCTCCATGTCCACAACTCAGACTCTTTTGAACAACCTACTTATCTATCTCCCTAGGATCTTTGAACGACTCTTGTCTATGGCAGGAACCCTCTATAATAAGCTTCGGCTCACAAAAGCAAAGGGAGAGAAGTGTTACTGATCATACTTCTGATCATTTGTCTGATTTTCCCTTCCGACTACTCTAACTAGACTATAGGGTTGGGTCGACCAGGCATGGAATATTGTGTGATAATGACCTCAAGGTCAAAAGGACCATCCATCTGTGAACCCCTCTCAGGATCCGGGTACCCGTTAATCACACACTCGCGGAAAATTTTTCACGCAATTATGACATTCATTTCCATCACATAACCACAAGTAAAAAAAAGGTTTTTCAAGTTAATTGTAATACATCTCTAATGATTTCCCCAGAACCCAACATTTGCCACATAAGACATATTTATGTTGTAGTTGAATATTCATGAGTATATGAGTGTAGACATATATATCATTTTCTAGAAATCTCAACTTTTGATCATAACTTCTCCAATCTTTGACTTCAATTGATCCAGATATAACTCCAGATGATGTAGATGTAGATATGGATGATCTAGATATAGAATCGCCAAGTCTGTTGGCGAAGTAAACTCAAGCGGTGAAGAAGCCTACAAATGGCGCTTCCGTCTCGCCCTCTAATTGGAAGCGCGGTCCAATAGAGGGATAGGTCTACTCCCAAACTACGCCACTGAGACGGGTGAGAGAGACTCCCTAGAAAAGTCGCTCTGGAAACCTGCCTGACTAGTACAGGCGAACGAGCTCGTACGAAAAACTGAAAACCAAGGATCCCCCGCCTGGGTATCCTAAAAGACAGGTTCAGCGGAACTGGTCAAAGTCAAGATCCCAACGAGGCGTAAAAACACTGCGAGCTCACGTAAAAACCGCGAAGAAGACTGGGACCCTAGACCCGCACATTAAGCGGCCGCTGCCCTAACTGGGCTTCCTTTTCTCCGCCCAGGTGAGAGTCACCGCGCTCTCGCACGGTCAGGTGTAGAGGTCACCATGACCGGCACTATTGTCAATCGTCATTGACTCTAATTCTCAACTATAAAGTATTCCCATATACCTCACTTAGATACTAATCCCCATGATAATACTGATGATCCTACCGTCTTTTATGTCTTCATATGAACTGTATTCAATGAACTCCTCAACCTTTCCCAATCAACTTATTCAACCATACTTGTGAATCCAAATTCCATATGCAAGCCATTGCCTAGAAAATGCAAGGCCTGCGATGAATCATATTGATCCTGATTATTCATATTTCCCTATAATGGAATTTCCACTAAAAAAAAATCTAATAAGGACTTTTTCGTAGCTGGACATAGGTAAGAGCTGTTAAGTACAAATTTTTTTTACAATGATTATATACCATCATTATGGTAAATCATATAAACTTACTTAGGATAAGCTCCTGTAAAGAATTTTCCTAATTCAGAATTTCACAATTCCTTTAGACAGAAGCCTTGTAATTAATTAGTAGTGAGAAACTGAAGGGTACTTTATGCCAGACATAGATAGATCCAAGAAACAGTAGAGAGCCAAGTATAAATTCCTATCTTCCTTATCCTGTTCTGTCTTCAATTTCAAGTGTAAGATGTTCCCTTATGATTACCATCACATTCAAAGAAGTAGTGATCATCTTTAGGTATTTCTATTTCCACCACGGCACGCGTTACGGACAATATTAACATTCAAAAAAAATAATAAATAAATATTAATTTATTCTGTTGTAACAGTAACTATGCTGTACGTACAGACGTTGTGTTATAACAGCAACAGTAACTGTATATATATATAACTTAAATTTTTCTTAAACCGTAAGTAATATATGTATAACGGTTATAATATATATAATAAATAAAGTTTTATTTATTTAATGTATAGCTCAACAATGACCAGATGGCATTCTTTGCCCTTCCACTTGGCCAAATAAAAAAAAAGGTAACACCTCTTCTTTTTATAAACACCAACCCCTCCATTATTTTCTACTCCCCTCCTCTTTTCTCTATAAAAGCCAACTCCGACGTGAAGCCTTCCCACTTTTCTCTTCCTCTTAATTTCCCCCAATTCTGCCCCATTTCAGCCTCAGCCGACTGGGTAATTCCAGTCCCTTTTCCCACCATTTCTCTTCAGTTCTCCTGCAATTGGTTGCTGATTAGGCAATTGCAAGTTTCTAGAGGCTGCTGCAGCCCTGCTACAACCTTGCTATTGGAGCTTCTCTAGGAGAGGTTGCATGCAAGCTTCTTCTCAAAAAGCTAAGAGGTACAATCCCTAGACCCTCCTAGCTGCCATGCATGTGATATATTACCTCCCTCTTGATAATCTTCATAGATCATTTTCCTCATTTTGTTGTGAATCTGTATTCTGTTGGATGGGATCATATAGAGGCAAATATATTTTTTTTTCACATACATTGCTTAGCAAAGTATTGGTCACGTTTAAAAAAAAATCTGACACATTCAAATTAGATAATAAATAGGAAGGATAGTTATATTGAATCCGATAACTTCTGGTTATTGGTCATTCTACAGTAACTCTGGTTGTTTCATAAACTAGAGTCTGTTGAGTGATAGAAATAACATTTCCAAATAAATTTCTTCTATATATATATATTTAGAATTAAATTCCTAGAATAATATAACCTGAAAGTTGATTTAAGACAAATACATTCTGTTCCAATGGAGCTGGATAGCTTTTACCCCATTCACATTCTTCATTATTATATTTTTGCCAACAAAATCAATTAAGATATCGCTCATCTTAATTGCGCAATGAATTAATTTAATTAAAAACTAAGAAATATCGTTAAAGAATGCATAATTACAAGCTGTCCATTTGGAAATGTTGAGCCGATAGCTTCCAGTATTTCAGCGTTTAAATTACTGATGTTTTTTTATTAAATATATTTATATATATAATCATGCTTCGTTTAATAGATCTACACCATAACATGTCTATTAAACATTAGTTGATTGAATCATTTGGAGTAGGAATATATGAATTGTTTTCGTAGTTGGTATTATTTTGAACAACAATATACTAATCTTAGGTTGAACATATTATCAAGCCAAAGTAAAAATTTTAGTTTAGACAGTAAATAATTTCTAATTTAGACTCTGAATATACAACCGATTCAAACATATAAATCCCTACTATGATTCCAGCTATTGTGGTGGAAATAGAAATACCTAAAGATGATCACTACTTCTTTGAATGTGATGGTAATCATAAGGGAACATCTTACACTTGAAATTGAAGACAGAACAGGATAAGGAAGATAGGAATTTATACTTGGCTCTCTACTGTTTCTTGGATCTATCTATGTCTGGCATAAAGTACCCTTCAGTTTCTCACTACTAACTAATTACAAGGCTTCTGTCTAAAGGAGTTGTGAAATTCTGAATTAGGAAAATTCTTTACAGGAGCTTATCCTAAGTAAGTTTATATGATTTACCATAATGATGGTATATAATCATTGTAAAAAAAAAATCTGTACTTAACAGCTCTTACCTATGTCCAGCTACGAAAAAGTCCTTATTAGATTTTTTTAGTGGAAATTCCATTATAGGGAAATATGAATAATCAGGATCAATATGATTCATCACAGGCCTTGCATTTTCTAGGCAATGGCTTGCATATGGAATTTGGATTCACAAGTATGGTTGACTAAGTTGATTGGGAAAGGTTGAGGAGTTCATTGAATACAATTCATATGAAGACATAAAAGACGGTAGGATCATCAGTATTATCATGGGGATTAGTATCTAAGTGAGGTATATGGGAATACTTTATAGTTGAGAATTAGAGTCAATGATGATTGACAATAGTGCCGGTCATGGTGACCTCTACACCTGACCGTGCGAGAGCGCGGTGACTCTCACCTGGGCGGAGGAAAGGAAGCCCAGTTAGGGCAGCGGCCGCTTAATGCGCGGGCTTAGGGTCCCAGTCTTCTTCACGGTTTTTACGCGAGCTCGCAGTGTTTTTACGCCTCGTTGGGATCCTGACTTTGACCAGTTCCGCTGACCCTGTCTTTTAGGATACCCAGGCTGGGGATCCTTGGTTTTTAGTTTTTCGTACGAGCTCGTTCGCCTGTACTAGTCAGGCAGGTTTCTAGAGCGACTTTTCTAGGGAGTCTCTCTCACCCGTCTCAGTGGCGTAGTTTGGGAGTAGACCTATCCCTCTATTGGACCACGCTTCCAATTAGAGGGTGAGACGGAAGAGTCATTTGTAGACTTCTTCACCGCTTGAGTTTATTCGCCAACAGACTTGGCGATTCTATATCTAGATCATCCATATATACATCTACATCATCTGGAGTTATATCTGAATCAATTGAAGTCAAAGATTGGAGAGGTTATGATCAAAAGTTGAGACTTTTAGAAAATGATATATGTCTACACTCATATACTCATGAATATTCAACTACAACATAAATATGTCTTATGTGGGAAATGTTGGGTTCTGGGGAAATCATTAGAAATGCATTACAAACAACTTGAAACCCCTTTTTACTTATGCAAGTAGATGAAAAATGTACTTGTTCTACCTTTCTACTTGCTCTCTTTTGCACATTATAAATAACTTGTTATTTAATTTTAAACTACGGGTTTGTATTCACGTGTATGACTCCGTTTATTTCCTAACGTGTTTGGCAGGCAAACAACCTGCAATTTAGTAGCAGCTCAGTAGGCATACATGCTTCTTGGATACAGAGTATACACTAGACGGTATGAAGTACTTTGTCTTAGTTTTTGTTCATATAGTGATGTAAATGATATCTCTTTTGTATCACACTTTGGGATATATGTTGTAAAATGGAAGATCCTTGTACATGTTGTAAATGATATGAATATTAATAAAAAAAATTTTTGGTGCCATTGTCTCTTTTACTTTGTGGTTATGTGACGGAAATGAATGTCATAATTGTGCGAAAAATTTTCCCTGCTTTTCTGTAAGTTCATGCGATTTCATGTGAATAATAGTGCGAGTGTGTGATTAACGGGTACCCGGATCCTGAGAGGGGTTCACACCATCATTCCAGCTTCAGTGTGCCTACCAAAGTACTCATGACCTTGTTCTGATCTAACCACTTTAATAACCCGTCGTAAAGACCTTATCGAAAAGGCTTTAAGTTCTTCTACTTTCTCAGATGCAAGTAAATGTAGCCATATCTAGAATGGTCATCAGAAAATGTGATGATCTCACCACAGTGGACCACAAATATCTGTATGAATGAATCCCAAAGTTCAATTACACCTAGTTGCACTTTTCTCGAAGGTCTGGGTATGTTTTCCCTTTATAGAGTCCACACGGATTAGGAGATCAATGAAATCGAAATTGGGAAGAATAAATTGTTCACTAGACTTCGAATCTTTTCTTCTGAAATGTGCCCCAACCTGGCCGAGAAGGGACAAGGTCGTCCTAACTATCTGATTTTTCATTGACACTCTTTTATCCCTCAATTAGAATTCCTTGTATGATGTATTCTCTAAATAAGACTTATATATCATCAACCACGATTCCGGATCTGCGAGAACGTACCACCAACTATTATTTAGTGATTATGGAAAACTCAGTCATTCAAATTCAAATTAAAACCTCCTGTCTTGAAACAGAATAGCAGTTTATAGAGGGAATCGAAAATGCATTCTCAAGCTCTATAGTCAATCCAAAATCTAGTTGAAGGTTGCATCTTCCTACTATGTCCACACTTGAATATAATCCATTGCCTGAGTAGACAAAGTAGCTTTTGAAGCTCTACAAGGTGCATGTGACAAGTGGCACCTGAGTCAATCCACCAGGTATATCTAGGAAAAGTACAATTCAGCTTATCGCAAACAAAGACCAATTTTTAACATTTCTTTTCCTTCTCGTACTTTGGACCATTTTTCGCCTGACTCCCACCTTTTTTAGCTTCTTGATAGATGGGTTTTTCTTGCCTTTCTTCTTAAACGAAAGTTCTTTCATCTCAGTTTGAAAGACTCGACTCGAGCAATGACCTCATGCATGATTTGGAAGCAAGAACCGTCAAACAGCTTGAACTCTCCACCGTAACATTTTATTCTTTTGAAAAACTTGAAAAAAAATAGTAGATCATATTAGTTGTCTAATGCCGCTCTGACGGTCTTGCATATGTTCTTGGTTTTGCCTCGTCTCGAGAGGTCCACTACGGAACTTTCTCTTATCAATCTCGATCTCGTGTACCTCAGTTCACAACTGAATGCACTTGCTAAGCCTACTACTCAACTCCGTCAATCTCTTTTATCTTAAACATGTGAAGATGTTGTGTCTAATAGTTGATTTTTCCTATTTTGTAGGGACTCGGACCTGAGCTTCACCCTCAGATCCATGTTTGAGCAATTAACTAGATATAAGCTTCTTCAGAAGAAGGAGAAGCTTATATGACAATTGCTTCTATTGGAACAAAGACTTTTATCAACGTCCTCTTCCTGCCCTGAACTCCTTTCTCATGTTAAGGACTCAGACGCTCCGGTGCTGGAGCACCCTAAAACTCAAGGGACCACACAGAAATGTGTGTACCATGCAATGTTTTGCCTCTTTTCGTCAGGTCATTGATGACCGCCCGAGACACTAGGGTGAAGTTAATGAATAACAATGTTGTTGTCACTCCAGAACCAATGCTATCAATCAAGAAAAGTATTTAACTACTAAAGAAAACAAAAAAATTACACAAAGTGGTATAGCTACTTTTATTAACTTGGTATAGCAACTAGGGTCTAACACAAGGAGCATTGTGATAAACATGATATGTGACTCAAAGAATCAAAGGATTTTTATTTCTTTTTAGTGGTTTTAATTTAACAATTTTTTTATTTTCCAAAAAATGGAAAATAAACACAATGTAATGAAGCAAATAACGCTCTTTTTAGATTTTTCAAATAGGGTAAAAACAAAAAATCAAGTAAAATATTTTATGTTTTTAATAATTTTATAATGTTTTTGTAATTTTTAGAGAAATTTAAATGTTTTTGGAAATTGATGAAAATAAAAAAATAAAAAAATCAAGAGTATTTTTCAAGTTAAAAATATCAAATATGCTCAAATCTATTGAAAACTAGAGGAATGTATCTACAAACAGAGACCAAGAACACAATTTTTGGATTTTTCAATGATTTTATATGATTTTTATGAGATTTTTAGAGTTTTGTAAATTTTGGAGTTTTTTTTATAAAAGCAAATGCAATAAAAAATGGACATAAATTCAAATAATTCAAAATAAAGCTATTCTAATTTTTAGAATTTTGAAGTAATTTTTAAAATTTTTATGATTTTTCTAAGGAAAACATGTACTTTTTCGATTGTTTTTTATTTTTTAAAAAAGTAAATAAAAGAAATTCGGCAAACCAAAATTACCACTCAAATAACACACTAGCAAGAGCTTTAGAGAATTTTATGGAATTTTTCGAGCCAAATTAAAATTTATTGCAAGTAATGCAATACAAGAATAAGATGTTGAGTACATAGGACAAAAATGCAATTATTTTAATTCTTAGGGCCAAATAATAACAAGCAATAAAAGCTAGGGGCCCTAGTGCAAATAATCCTGAGAAAACATGTATTGCACGTGGTTCAAGCACAGAGGGGTATAAATGCAAATACTCAACTATTCATGCCTCCGATAACACTTGAAAAACATAAGGAACAATATGCAAATATCCCCACAAACACATGTGAATGTGCACGTGAATGCGGTTCGATTGGACCAAAATGCAATATAAAAAGTAAGAGGTCCTAACAACAAATATTTTAAACTAATTATTATATTTATTTTACTAAATTAAAATAGCATAAAATGCAAGGGAAAAGGGAAATATACCCCCTACAGGACACGAGGCAAGAACGTGGAGGTTGTTTGATGCATGGCTCTGATGGAAAGTTGTTGTAGATATGACGGTCGGTGTGCGTGGCATAGGCGTACGGTACTAATCGACCGGTGGCGTAGATCTGATGGTCCCTGACAAAGGCGCTGACACGTGGCTCAGATGCGTGGCAGAGCTGATCGAATGGTCAGCTTTTGGCCGTGAATGGATGGACTCGATCAAATCTGGGAGAAGCGCCTCATCTAACGGCACAGAGGCGTGCTGGAAGAGATGGAAAAAGGTGGTGTAGGACGATCTTCGATAGAGTATATCTGGCATTCCAAGGCTCTGATCGACTCGATACAAGATCCAGCATGTCGGTGGAAGTTCTCTGCATCGAGAAGATCCTTAGATGGCCCGACGAACGGCTAGATATGGAGCTGGAAGGTGCTGCTTAGCCACTGGAGTTAGGGCTCAAATCGAACTCCACGCACACGTCTAAACATGCAAGGGGACTCACGGCTCGAAGGTGAAGCCTTGACCAAGGTTATTTTGCAGAAAAACCAAGAAAATAGTTGTGGATGGTGATCGACCTCCGACGAAAATGGAGGGAGGTCTATGCCTAATCTTGCACCGATGAGCAAGATTTAGGACAAAAAAGGAGGGAGGTCTATGCCTAATTTTGCATCGACGAAAATGATATGGTGTATGGATAAATGTAGTGAGATGTGAAGGTGGGGATCCAGACTCAATGGTCAGAGCCAAGATCGTGGATGGCGAAGATGAAATGGAAATAAAAAAAGACGACGAGATGGAAAGGGATAACGGGTACCTGAAACTGTGGAGATGGTCGGCGAAGCAAGGTGGAGGTGAAGGAGGCTCGTAGCCTCAACCAGGTGGCGAAAGACCTAGGAGGCTGATAGCGACGGCGGAGTCCAGCCATGAGTGAGATGTGATTGACTCAGCACCAATACGGGGTCCAAATGGGAGCTAGAGGACGTTGTCACTATCTTAAAGACTCAAATGGAGGAGAGGAGGCGCGAGGAACCAGTAGCTTTGCAGTGGAGGCGGAAGAAGAGATTTTATAGGCATCCTAGCGATTTAGAAAGATCGAGCAAGAGCACGCAACCCGAGGGGGGAATCGGATTTGTCTAGGGATCTGTAAGGATCGCCAATCATCAAGGAGCATAGGGGTCCACATTCCAAGGTAAATGGCGGTCGGAGTCGGGCACAGTGTATTGCGGAGAAATCGAGTCCAACAAGGGTATGCAGGTCAGACCTGATTCAGAGGAAAGGTTGACCCGAGTCAACAGACCCGAGTTAACCAATCAGAAATTAGGGAAATACAAAATCAAAGAATAAATAATTAAAAATAGCAAAAGATTTAAAAATAAAGTAGATAAACGAAAAATGTTTGTTATTTTATGAGCTATTTTTTGTGATTTTAAATTATTTTTAATAATAAATACAAATGATATATACAATATATGATATTATGTACAGGTATAATACATCTATGTATTATATACATGTATTTTTATTTTATTAGTTTTACAAAATACATTTATATTTATATTTTATTTATTAATAATATATTTAAAGAATATAAAAACATTTTTACTTGATTTTTGTAAATTAATTACAAGTATTAAATAAATAGAAATTATGTAGAATATATGCATGTTTGGCAATTTGTACAATGAACAGATGATTTTATTTTTTATTTAATATGTGTTTTATAAGTTTTATTTTAATTTTATGTAATTATAGGGAGTGTACATATATGAGTGTTTAAAAAAACAAAATATACAAATTATGTACAAAATAAATAAATAGATAAGTAAATATATACATGTATAGGTACTATATAACTATACAACACACCTTAAAAAGCCAACTTTTAAACCATGACTCAAAAATAATGAAACCATCCTCATTTCGAAGATAATTTAATTTAGAGTTCAATAAAGGCAATTTTGGCAGAATTTGAGTTCATATGGAGCTAGTATTGGTCTTTCAAAAGGAGCTTTAAGGCTTTGTGTGAGGGATGTTATTTGAACTATGTACACACCTTGATTTTGCAATTATTTTTATTATTTAGAAAATATTTTTATTTACAAATTTCATTAAGGAAATAAATCAATTTGAGAAATAAAATAGGTGGATGGTGTATATATACAAGATGAACAATGATGAATATGTACAAAAAAATAAAGAACCTATCTCTCCTTACTTTATTCCTTATCGATCATGTCAGTACTTGACCTTCTCTCTGGATTTGGGTCAGTCTGTACTTATTACAGAATTGCAGTCTTCATTTATTTCTTTTCTTTTTCTTTTCTTCTTTATCCTTTATTTTGGAAAAATAGGTGTTGATTATACAATATTAACAAAGGTATGACGAATGATAATTTATTGGATTTAACACATATTTACAAGTGATTTACTAAGGATTTTTGCTAAAAAAAAGAATAAGGATGTTGAATAATGGATTCATCAGTCATCATATCCATCAAGAACTTGCATAATGGTGGTCTCGATGGTCAAGTTTTCCATCCCTAACCATTTTTCTGAAGATATAAGCACCAATATATCCAAGCTCGGCGAACCTATGTTGAGTTCCTAGCCAGGTTATGTGCAGTTAATACCAGAAGTCCGCACATTGGTAAGGAAATCTTTTCTAGTATCACTATCCTTCCTCCTTTCTTGCTTGGACCTTCCCCGATCGCATGCGACTAATTTTCTCTCTCTACTTTATTAAATATCAAGATGAAATATCATGAAAAAGGATCTCACTTTGATCTAAGTTATAAAAAAACATTACTGAGTTCTCTCGACAATTAGAATATATAATTGTGTATATAAAGCTATCTCTATTTTCATCCCCCTAGATATGTTCTTTTCATTCCCAAATTTCCTTATTTGAAAAATGATATAAAACAACTCAACTAGATAATATAGGAAACAATTATCTTCGATTAAATTATAGCTTTAACTGAAATTATAGCTTAAAGTTCGGAGGTTATCTTGGCCCCCAATAATGACATATTTCTATTTGATTTGAATTCGGGGGGACATGGTTTTTTGCTTTGCTTAAGGTCGTAGGGAAAGTATGTTTCATAATTGCATAAAAGGCTTCGTAACTCCTCCCTCCCTTCGTCTGGGACTACAGCTCCCAACTAGATATTAGGGCTCCATCCTTGCTTCGTCGACCAATTTGAAAAACTATATAAAAGGGGCGGAGCATGGTTTAGGATGTGCGAAAGCTTTCTGAGGACACGGGGACTGAGATTGAAGCCTATTATAGAGAGCTCCTCTTTCCGTGCGTTTGTAAATCCACAGTTAACTGAGCGGTCTAACTTGCACAAGGGAGCTAGGTATGTCGGGTCGACATGAGAGGGAAGGGTGGAAGGAGTGGAATCTGAGGAACTTCAGGATCAAAATATCTAAATCCGAAGAGTGTGTGGCCAAATAGTCCTAGCTGACCTGTGAAGTCTTGGTTCTTGCCAAGACCGCTCTCCTTCATCAACTCCTAGCACACTACTCGGATATATAGTGCGAGTTGGCTACTCTCAGAGAGGGTCAAGAGACAAGACCTTGTTGCGTCATTATCTGATTGATTAAGATGTTTCAGTGAGTAGAGGGAAGGACTTCCTCGCGAGAAAATGAGAAGACAAAGCCATTAATTGATGGAGTTTAAGAGTCATTGAGGTAGTTTCAGTAGTAGAAGGCAAGGAGTCGATTCCTATCCCTATTCTTGGTCTTCACCTTCCTTGCCGCAGGTACCAATAGCAAGAAGGTCAGACTCCTAACTAATAATAGTCAAGGACGGAGATAGAGAATCCTGGCCAACCTATTAGTAGGAAAATTAGCTATGAGGTATGATGAAAGGCTTGGTTCCTTCCTCCGAAAAGCCGCTTTGCTTTCCCTTTCCTTCTTCACTCCACTCACTTGGAACTGAAGACTAAAAAAGAGGATGTACCCCCTCCTTCTAGATTGATAGTAGGATCCCCAGAAGCTCCGATGCCCTTCCTCCCATGGGCCCTCGATGTATGAGGACCCTTGCAAGCTCCCCTTCTGTAGTCCTCTCTAATTGACACCATACAAATCGCTAGCCCTACCTAGACAAAGACCAAACTAGTTGGTTCATGAGGCATGTGAAGTCAAGTGGACACCAGGAGTTCTTTCGTTAAACCCCCCGTCTAGGGATACGTCTTTTTTCTTTGCCTCTTTTCTCATTCTTCCGGCCCAAGTGGGCCAGGTAACATCCGGATCCTAACAAACCCGAACCCGACTCGATTAGGGTCCGATTAACCCAATAAAGTTATCTGACAACTTTAGATAACCTAAATCGACCAATTAATCGTGAATCAAAAGTCGTTCGAGTGAAATCGACCAAAAATCGGTCGCTTCGTAATGCGCGTCGTGAAAAAGCCGCGACGCAAATTCAGAAACCGCAAAACAAACCGAGACCATCATTAGATCCGATTCGACGAATCAAGACCAACGGAATCAACCGTTCGTCAATCGGAGGTTGGTTGGTATTTTAATTTCGCAAAATTTAACCGTAAAACAAAATTGTATCTCGAAAAATTTGGGGATCCAAACCTGCTAAAAATATATATCAATATTATACTCATTTTGATCGGTGTTCAGAGACGATCAAAACGAGCTATGGCATGTCGGAATCCGAGGTCCGATGTGCGTCTGAGGTCAACTTTAAGTATGTGAATTAAAGAGAGAAATTGGTGAATAATAATAATAAATATATTTTTCTGACATGGCCCAGCAACCGTGAGTTCTGTTTCTCCCTTTTCTTCTTTTTTTTTCTTTTTCTTTGCTTTTCTCTCTTTATTCCACTTGTCCTCAAGAATACTACCATTTGGCAACTCTCCAAGCCCATCTCTTCATTATATATACACCAAACCATTCCCTTTTTTTTACAAACTTTTCCCGGCCGTGAGAAGGCTCCATTCCTTCTTTTTGGAGCTCTGCTACAGTTTCCATTGGGAAGCAGCTGCCGCATGCCCTGTTGTATGCAAAATCAATCCCATTTTCTTAAAAAATCTAGAAAGGTATGATCCCTTTCCCTCCTTGCTGCCATTTCCCTTGGATTGTTGCTACGTCAATCCCCTTCTGCTATTTTTCTCCAAATCAGACTGCTGTCCAACAATATTTTTTTCAGCTAGAGCTACATTTGAAGTCTCTCTTTACATCTCCAAATTAGAGAAAATTCAAGGTACAATCCCTAGCCCCTCTCTTTGCTGCCATTCATGTATATTTCATGCCAAATTATCACCATTTTCATTCAATGTTGTAGCACAACAGTAGCTTCTCAAATAATTAAAGCATGCGGCATGATTGATCATTGGTGCACTTTGACTCATGCATTTTACTTCATCTTCCCGTTTGTCTAGAACATTTATATATATTCTGGATTTTAAATTAGTTCCAGTTTAATCTTATTCATTATTCAGCAGCAGTACAAGTTATATTTCTCTATATAATCTTACTATTTATTCATAGATTAAAACCAATTTTCATCTTCTCCTGTTGCTAAAAAAAATATCTACATTTTGATTTCTGCTATTGACAGCAGACGAACAATATATCATAAAAAAATGATGGAGATTAATACTTCCACCATAACAAACTTCCAACCCCAGTCCAGTACTCAAATTCAATTATCCAGGAATCATGAATTTTATTCCTGGAACATCTGACAGATTAATCACGATTTCCGGAGCAGTCTATGTGATCCTCAAAGCAACCAAACTTGTTACTAAAAAGTTGTTTGTTGAGTGTATGCATAGTGAAGATAATGAGAAGCTTTGCCAAAAAAAAAGAAAAGATAATAAAGACGCTTTGAACAGATCAAAACTCAGACTGATTGTTCCTAATGGTTGTTGCGGTGGTATAATTGGAAAGGGTGGAATCATAATTAAGTCATTTATAAATGGCAAACTGCAATAAGGTAGAAAGCCTAAGAAAAAGTTGTGTGCTTCTCTACAGAAGGTCAATGTGAAATACTCATTCAACTTCCAATTATAAAGTTCCATTGAATTAGGACTCCAGCTTAAATCTCATGAAACTATTGGGATCTAATGGTGTCCCAAACCACACCCACATTAAGAATTCACAATTTAGTATAAACTAAATTTTGTAACTGCAGAGGAAACAAGAATGATGTGTTGATATATTAGGTATTCATGATTGTGTTGACTACAACTTCCAAGCCATGTATGAAAGGTCTATATATATACATACAATCTCACAAAAGGATCAAATTTCAGACCCTGTAGGACTTGATAACAGTGGAGATTTCATTAGAACTTCTTATTGAAATCATTTAGCTAACACAGAACCTATTATTGTTTAAATTGTTTAGTTACACAAAACTTCCTGTTGATGAAATTACTCAGATGTACAGAACCTTGAATGTTGAACAATTCAATTGCACCAAGACCGATAGTATTCTTTGATTGAGGAAAGAATTCATGTATTGATAGGTTCTTTGTTGCAGGACGGAGCATGTTGCGAGTTAAAAAAAAACTTTGTAATAACTTAACCACTAGCAGTTAGACCAAATTGGCTAGAATTTAGTCTTTAGCCATTCCAAGTATGCCCAGCTAGAAACTGCCTTAGGATCTTGGACATTTTAAATGACTTATACTCATCCATCTCTCCATAGTTTTGATGGGCTACTATCAAATTTTATAATCTGGTACATCCATATGGTTGAAAATCCTTGATGAGTTTTAATTTATAGTGCCGGCCATGGTGACCCTTACACCTGACTGTGCGAGGGCGCGGTGACCCTCAACTGGGCGGGAGATAGGAAGCCCAGTTAAGGCAGCGGCCGCTTAATGCGCGGGTCTAGGATCCCCGTCCTTTTCACGGTTTTTACGCGAGCTCGCAGTGTTTTTACGCCTCGTTGGGATCCTGACTTAGACCAGTTCCGCTGACCCTTTGTTTTAGGATACCCAGGTGGGGGATCCTTGATTTTAGTTTTTCGTACGAGCTCGGTTGCCCGTTACCGGTCAGGCTGTTTTTCTAGAGTGACTTTTCTGGAGAGTCTCTCTCACCCGTCTTAATGGCATAGTTTTAGAGTAGACCTATCCCTCTATTGGACCGCACTTCCAATTAGAGGGCGAGACGGAAGAGCCAATTGTAGGCTTCCTCACCGTTTGAGTTTTACTTTCGCCAACAGACTTCGCGATTCTACATCCACTATATCTACATCATCTAGAGTGACATCTGAGAAAATTGCAGTTAAGGTTGGAGGAAATTACAATTAAAATTGAGTTGATTGGAGGTGACTATAATCTGATTTGAAATCCCTATAAGTTAGTGGACGTGTTGGGAACTTAGTTAGGATACATTACACAACACCGCATGCCTACGGAGGCACCCCAACCCTAAGGTACTTTTAATACCATAGAGTCATAGTGTGAGGTTACACATAGACCAAGACCACAGACTATTTACTAACTTAAAAGGAGTAAATAGAATCAAGGATCAAATCCATCATCATCATATCAGTCCATTATCGAAAACCATGACATAATCTCAATGACAAGAAATTAGCATTTACATGTGCCATCAACTTCTACAACATGATTTCCAAGACCCAAAATCATGATCTTAAAACGTAGGAAATCATTATATATTAGGGTTTGTCATCTAAACTTTATATAAATATATATATGGGATGAATGGGAAAAAGGGGTGAACAAGTGAACTTAATACCAAACAGTTGAAAATCCTTTTACTTATGCAAGTAGATGTAAATTGTACTTGTTCTACCTTTCTACTTGCTCTCTTTTGCACATAATAAGTTACTTGATAATTATTTTTAAACTGCAGATTAGTATTCACAATTGTGACTCCTCTTCTTCCTTACACGCATGGCAGGCAAGGAGTCTGCTGATCAGTAGCTGTTCATGATTCCAGACGATAGGGTTTACACCAAACGGTATGTTGTTTTGTTTCAGTTTTTGGTTCGGTTGATAATGTAATATGCTTCTCTTCTGTTCAGTCAGATTTTTTTGGGATATTGTATGTACTATCAGACACTGTACATGTTATAAAATAAATGAAATTTAATGAAATAATATTTTGATGGCATTTGTCTCTATTAGCTTGTGGTTATGAATGTGAATGCGAATGTCATATGCAAATATAGCAGCGCAAAAAAAAAATCCCAGTTTTTCTGTTATTTGTGCGATCTCTAGCAAATGAAATGCCGCGAAAATGTCGGAAACGAGTACCCGGATCCTCAGGGTTCACATTTTTGGTATCAAAACAATGGTATCCCGATACGTACATTCGCAACATTACAATTTCGATCGCATTAAGTTCTCGGATGGAGACAGTCTCCCGACTTGTCGTGAATCCGAGAAGGGGAATATGACATTCGAATTAAATAACTACAGATGTCATCAATTTCATTAATTTTCATAGTATATCAATATTATACTCATTTCGATCGTCATTGAAAGACGATCAAAACAAGATATTACTCGTAAAAATCCGAAAATCGAGGAGTAAATGCGACGATCTTTAATATAAGTAATAAGTGAGGGATAAACAAAAGTAATAATAATTTTTTTAAAAAAATATATGGTACAGCAGACGGCTGTGCAACCACTTAGCCCTTTTAACCTTTCCACTTGGCTTCCAAAAATTCCACATGTCAAGTAAGGAGGCTTCTTTCCCTCCTTATTTATATCACCACAAACCCCCTTTTATTCTCTCAAAATCCCAACCGAATAGAGAGAGTTTCAGCCCTTTTCATCGGATGCAGTCTTACCATTTATTGGTAGACAGAAATTGATGAACTGCAGCCCTGTTCTGAAGGTCCTAACCACCAGTTCGAAGGCTGTTGTTGCTGATTTCAGAAATCCAAGCTGCTACAACCCTTTCTACTGGAGTTTCTTTTGGAAATTCTCCCCACTTCAAGCCCTTTCTCCTCCAATTTGAGGCATTCCAAGGTACACTTCCTTTTTCCCTCCTTATTGCTGCCATGCATGAGAATTTCATAAGATTTTCACTAACACACACACACACACCATATTTCAGTATGGATCACTCCCTCTTGATTATTGATTTATAATTAATTTGGGTTCTTCTAATATTACCAGATTTTTCCTTGCCAAAAAGACATCCATCTTACTATCCATACTGTTATATATATAATGATGATGATGACTAATGCACATATGATTATGATCTTAATGTCGATGAAATGACATAGTTAGTCCTTGATTATGCAATACATCTTCTATTTGTTTACACAAAATATGGGTAATATCCATCATCAATCGGATTGCAGTTTGTCTTTTAGTTGCCTTAGAAAGCTGGAGGCCATTTCTCTTTAAGTATTTTTTTGATATGTTCTTTTTGTTTTGTTGGCTTTTGGCTTACTGCTATGATTTGCTTACCTTGTTATGCGATATGTTGAAAGTAGAATATAAACTAATTACAGTAGTATTGTCATCTATCATAGCACATTTGCCAAGGAGGGAAAGATAAATGAGTCTTTAACATTTTTGAGATAGAGGCTGAAGGAATTACCATAAATTATATAATATACAGATACATGATGAATACCCATTCATCACTCTTTATTCTTATATTTTAGCTACAAAAATCTTTGCAAATACATGTAGATATGTGTAAATACAAATAAGTACCAAAAGCATGCATTGTGTAAAAACCTATAATTAGCATGTTTTTGTGCAAAAATAAAAGAATAAAGATTAAAAAGAAAAAGAGGAAAATATTTAGAATAAATATTGAGCAACCTAACCCAAGGGAGGGCTCAGCATGGGCCTGACCGCATAAAAGCCAAAGTAGAGGGAGATAGGGGCTCATGTGTAAATATTTATGTAAATATAATAAAGATATATTCCTCACCAAAAATATGCTTGTAAATACTTGTATATATTTATAAAATATAAAAAAACCAAAAGAAAAAGTTAAAAATCAAAAAGAATTAAAATACTCCTTTCACCATGTACATAAACCACATCCATGTATTTATTTAACCTTGTAAGTAAATAAAATTATTTTCCAAACTTTTTGCAAATATTCTATGTTATATATTGTAAATAAATAAAATAAAAACAATTAAAATCAAAACAAAATAAAAATAGCAAAATTAAAAATACAAAAAGACATTGTAAAAAACAGGACCTTGCCGGAGCTCCTGCCAAGGAGCTGCTACTTTCCTAATAAACAACTGGAAGCTGCTACCATTTCCTCCAAATATTGAGGATTTTGGAAGCTGCTACTTTCCTAATCTCTTCATTCTCTCTTTTCCTCTCGTTGTTTGGGATAAATACCTCAGAAATTATTGTTGGGAAATAGATATTTGATCTGCTGAAACCTCTCTCTTTGATGTCCTATCTTGCTAGAGTACCTTGTTATGCAGTTTAAGGGAGAGTACTGAGGAGAGGAGGATTAGAGTTAACAATAAAAGGAACAGTTTTGGGATGTACGGTTAAACACTTCCACCACTTGATAGTCTTAAATCCAACATTTCTATTATATTTTAATCTTTAATAAGTGTAACTCCTGTTATTATGAATTGAACCCCATGGAAGAAGTATAGATATTGCCTCATGGTTGCTATGTTATTTCAGTAAATCTACTTTTTAATATACGGATCTTTTGGTACAGCCATGTTGATACATGTAGGAAATCACTACTAAAAGCAAAATGTGGGATGCTGAGTCATAAGCTACCCAGAATCTAAGGGCATTATCTGATAGATATTTCACTGAAAGTGCATAACCTCACAATTAAGCTTCATTGGTTTGAAAGACATAATTAGTAATGATTTTTTTCATCTACCTACCATGTTTGTCTATATCGTATATATCAACAACAACAACAAAGCCTTTTCCCACAATTAAGTAGGGTCGGCTACATGGATTCTTCGCCCCCATTCAGATCTATCTTGGGACAATCTCGGGCTTATATCCACAAAACTAAGATCCCTGTGTACGGTCTCTTTCCAACACTTCTTGGGCCATCCTCGCCCTCTCTTAGCCGGCTCAACATCCCAACACTTGCATCTCCTAAGTGGTGCATCAGCTGATCTTCTTTGCAAATGTCCAAACCATCTTAAGCGGTTTTCTCGCATCTCGTCCTCGATCGGAGCTACACTAACCTTCTTTCTGATTGCATCATTCTTTGTAAATGTCCAAACCATCTTAAGCTATAAGATGTTAGTCTATACAGTATATATAATGTACCTTATTTGTAAGACATTTATTATTGAAGAATAGAGCGTTCAATTGAAGCTTATTTTCAAGCATTTATGATAAGTTTGACACAGACCATTGGCCCTATGCCGAGTTTGATAAACAAAAAAAGAATCTAGAGGGCTCACTAACGTTATTTACACCATAAGATGAGGGATTGTTTCTTTTATTATAGATAGTTAAGCATAAAGTGAAGTGGAAAATTGTGATTTAAAAATCCATATTTTTGAAATAGGATTTACTTTAGCTTGTTTCTGGATTGGTTAATGTGAAACAAAGACGTTTGTATCTATTTGATCCCTCTTTCCCCGTGACTGTTGTTGTTGATATAATATAGAGGAGCAGGTTATGCTCAAGGATTGATAGGGGTGCCCATATTTGGATCTTAATGAGGATCTTTGGTGGTGTCACCATTTTGATAGATAGTTGATGGTGGCAAGATCTATTGAGATGAACATCAATATACTATCAATGCAAAGTCATCTATCAATCTGTCAGACGATCTCCTGTTATTAAAGATTAATGGCATATCACGTTTTCAGGAACTGGGATTTCACAACTGCAAAAATAAATAGGCCATGAGAATACATGATGCATGTCGAACAAAACAGAATCTACTCAAATATTATGAAAAATTAACAGTATATAATGTTGATAGACATAAGCCTTGTGTTTGTATAGTTCCTAATCAGGTTATGGGGTAGACTGGTTACTGAAATAATCCTTAGCTGGTTTTCAAATGCAAAGGGTTACACGTACGAGATTTTGCTAAAAGAATAGATGGCGTCTAGCAATGGAGGAAGAAATGGCGGAACTTCAGTCTAGAGGAACTTGGAGTCTTGTTCCTATACCTGCAGATGTGTCCCCAGTGAGCTGCAAATGGGTATTTACAGTCAAGCAGAATGCAGATGGCAGTATTGACAGATACAAGGCCCATCTTGTTGCTCGAGGCTTTACACAGACATACGGGGTGGACTATCTTGATACATTCTCGCCAGTAGCCCGCCATTCCACTCTACGGATCTTATTGTCTGTTGCGGTTACTTGTGATTGGCCGCTATATCAGTTGGATATGAAGAATGCCTTCTTATATGGTGACTTACAGGAGGAAGTCTACATGCAACAGCCACCCGGTTTCGCTGTTGAGGGGGAGTGTTCCAAGGTGTGCAGACTTCATAAGGCTATCTATGGCCTTAAGCAGAGTCCCAGAGCATGGTTTCAGAAGCTCTCAGATCTTTTTGAGAAACAGGGATACAAACGTTCAAATGCTGCTCATTCTTTGTTTGTACAAAAGACTTCCAGAGGTATTATTGCCATCATGGTCTATGTAGATGACATCTTGATTACAGGTGATATGTACAAGGGATAAAGAAGGCGAAAGAAATGCTGGGTAGCGAATTTGTCACCAAAGACCTTGGAGTTCTTAGACATTTTCTGGGACTAGAGTTCGCCAGAAATCCGCATGGGTTGGTAATGTCTCAGAGAAAATATGTCACTGACCTGTTGAGTGAAACAGGAATGCTTGGATGCCGACCTGCTACCACACCAATGGATCCCAGTATGAAGCTATATGATGATGATACAGAGGAGGTGGATAGGAGAAGATACAGAGAACTTGTGGGCAAACTTCTATACATCACTATCACTAGGCCCAACATAGCCTTTGCTGTGAGTCGAGTGAGCCAGTTCATGGAGCAAACACGTCAGGTTCACATGGATGCAATACATATGATACTCAGGTACCTCAAGTCATCCCCAGGTGCGGGTCTGCTATTCAAGAAAGGCAAGGTGATCTCTATCTCAGCCCGTGCAGATGCAGATTATGCAGGGTGTCCCAAGGACAGGAAGTCCACCTCTGGGTTTGCTGTGTATGTTGGAGATTCCCTAATCTCGTGGAGGAGCAAGAAACAAACTGTGGTAGCAAGGTCTAGTGTTGAATCTGAATATAGGGCTATGGCCCAAGCTAGTTTAGAAATGATGTGGGTAAAAGCTATGCTTACAAATTTACATATAGAAGTCCCACTTCCTATGGCTTTAGAATGTGACAACCAGGCGGCCTTGTCTGTTGCAAACAATCCAGCATTCCATGAGCGAACCAAGCACATTGAAGTTGATTGCCACTTTATCCGTGACATGATTCATAAGGGATTCATTGCTACATCCCATGTTAGTTCAGAAAATCAAACTGCAGACATTTTCACCAAGGCATTACTGTGAGGCCCGTTTCAGAAGTGTGCGTCCAAGCCGCTGAGCATGATTGGCATCTATGCTCCATCTTGAGGGGGAGCGTAAACATATATATATTATCTACTTATGTAGTCTTTTATTATTTTCCATTCCTGTGGTACTCTTTATGTAATTTACCCAGAGGCTACTCTCCTATATAAGAGAGCCTAGGGCTGATGGAATAAATAACTACTTCTATTTTCCCAACACATAGGAATAAGACTATGATTCACATTTCAAACAAGTATGGATACAACATATATAGGATAACTTCCATCTTGAGAGTGATTTGTGGATTTGATAAGATATCCACGATCTCTCTTGATGTAATTCAATACGCAACTCAGTGGGTTCTGTGAGGTTAGCTATATGTTATGTAGTATCCACTATTTCCACAGACGTCGGAGAGAAGATATCTTGAGCGGTTACGTGTTTTGTACCTTTGATACAAATGAAAGCCTCTCGAACTCCATAAATTACTTCTCAATACAATTTTTTTGAAATTCATTCAAATTTCATGTACAGATTCTTCAATACCCGGTATCATTGAATATTCATGTGGTAATACCTATTTATCGGCTTGGCCTTTCATAAGTGGGGACAGAATCAAATGTTCATAATCAAGTTGTTTACATCTACTCTTGATTCAACACACTTCCACTGTAGTGTTCGGCAGTTCAAGTGGATCCTCCTACTTCCTCTCGAACCATACTAATATATTATTATTTAGATTGGTGAATCAATTATTTCTCTTGAAATCTGTTCAATTCTGATTTTGATACACACCTTTTTTAGGGGGTCTACATCCATTGTGTGGCATAGGGGTTATATCGCAAACGAAACTTGATAGTATAGCACTTCTACGAATAGCTCGTAATATTGCATCTCTTCCGAGATCAGGGCCCTTTATAATAACTTCTGGTCATTGCAAACCCTGATCCACCACAGTATGAATAGAGTATATTGTTGTAGCTTGAGCGGCAAAGGGTGCCCCCCTTTTTGCGCCTTCGAATCCAGAAGTACCAACATAGGACCAAGAAACCACCCGACCTCATACATCTGTAACAGTGACAATGGCCATATTCAAACTCACTTGAACATGAATAACTCCTTTCGGTACTCTACATCTATTTTTACGTGAACCAATACATCCATTCCCACATGAACCATTGTATAGGTTTTGTCAGATTTTCTTATCTCATAAATATGAGTCAGAAATCTACAGAGATATCCAATTCATGTTCCAAAACTATGATCTTTTATTGATTTTTTACTTACATTAGTCCGCTTTAGAAAGTCACTTCCTTTTAAGAAATAGTATCCTTGTCTTTGTTTATGTTTCGAATTGGAACAAATCACTATAATACGCCCCCTCCTACAAATCAATTGACATTTTGAACGAATATAAGGAGTAAATGAGAAGCTTGAGCTTATTGATGAAACTAAAAATGGAGTAAATGAGAACCTTGAGCTTTGGAGATGTGCCTTAGAGACTAAAGATTTTGTAGAAGTAGGTCTTAGACTAAATATATGGGTGTACATTGATGGAAGTAGTGGTGATAGAATCGATGTGAAGATCGGAGAAAATAACATTCAGAAGAAAGAGCCATTTAGATACTTGTGATTCGTTTCGATGGAGACGTTACTCAAAATATATACAGGTTGGCTAAAGTGGAAAGGAGCCTCAACTATTTTTTATGCTGAGAAAATTCCTTTGAAAATCAAAGGAAAGTATTACAAAGCAACTGTAAGACCTGATATGCTCTATGTACCTGATTGTTGGCTAATAAAACATATACATGTGCAAAGGACGATAGTTGTAGAAATGAAAAGGCTAAGATGAATGTGTGGTCATATACGGAGAGATCGGAATTGAAATAATTAGATAAAAAGGAAAGTTGTCGTAGCTCCGAAGAGGATAAGATGCGAGAAAATCACTTAAGGTGGATTACCATTTGCAAAGGAGATCGAGTGATGTACCGGTTAGAAGATGTGAGATTTGGGATATTGCGCCGTCTAAAAGAGGGCGAGGAAGGCCCAAGAAGTGATGTAATGGGACCATTCGAAGAGATCTTAGTAATTTGGATCTAAGCCTGAGAATGAGCCAAGATATATCTGATATGAAGCAAAGAATCCATGAAGTCAGTCCAACTTAATGTGGAAAAAAGATTTGTTGTTGTAGTATTTATTATCATGTTCCAACAAGTCCATGAGAAAGGGATGGAGATTCTTGATTAAAGCATTTCAAATTCAGCTCTACCATTGTAGCAATCTCCTGCAAAGGATGCTTATCAATGGAGTATTAAGTAGGATTAAACACTCTACCTACGGTCATGACCTCTGTCCATTTTCTTTAGAAGCTATCAAACGAGAGGTTTGTATTGAGAATTGCTTTGCTTCTTTATAATTTTAATTGCTAGTACTAGTAGTTCCAAAGTCCAGGGGAGGGGTGTAATCTTAGCTTGAATTAAAAAAGTACTCCTTTCTCACTCCATGGATAGATTCATATTCAAAAAAGCTACGTTCTTGCATGGATTTTGGATTTTTTAGAAATTTTAATATGTATTTTAGAGCCAAATTTAAACTAACTATTCGCAACATTCGAATCCAATTAAACCAAACCCAGCATGATTAAGAGTCCATATGGAAAATTAATATTCAATCTATATAGAGCAATCCTAGATCAACCTAAAAATCGCAAGACAAAATTCATTCGATCGCAATCGATCAAAAATTGATCGCACTCGTAATGAGTGCCACGAAAAAACCGCGACACAAAATCGAAAACCGTGAAACAAACTGAGACCGCCATAAAATCCGATTTGATGAACTAAGACCGACGGAATCGATTACTCGTCAATCGAAGATTATTTGATATTTTTTAGATCGCAAAATTTAATCCAAACCAAAACCGTATCTCGAAAATTTCGGTGATTTAAACCTGATCAAAAGTATATAAATATCACTCATTCTGATCGTTATTTAGAGACGGTCAAAATGAGATATTGTGCATCGAAATCCGAAACTCGAGGTGTGACTGCGGTCAACTTTAAATATGAAAAATAAAGGAAGATTTGGTTTTAAAAAAATAAAAAATAAAATAATTTTTTATTTTCTCTGTTGTAGCAGACTGCTACAGCCATACCAAGTGGGCTACAGCCATACAAAGTGGTTGTCCAATTTCTTCTCCACTTGGACCTCCCAAATTCTCTCCAATTGGCCTGATTTTCCCCTCCACTTGGCTGGATTTAAGACATCTCTTTTCCTCTATATAAACAACCAAAGCCCTTCCCATTTCTCCCAAAAGTTTCCAGCCGAAAGAGCCAAATTCTTCTTCCTCAGCCGATGTCCAGTAGTCTGCTGGAGCTACTTCTAATCCCCAGGAGCTTGCTGGAGCTACTCCCCATCCTCAGGGGCCTGCTGGAGCTACTCCCCATCCTCAGGACCTTGCCGGAGCTCCTGCCAAGGAGCTGCTACTTTCCTAATAAACAACTGGAAGCTGCTACCATTTCCTCCAAATATTGAGGATTTTGGAAGCTGCTACTTTCCTAATCTCTTCATTCTCTCTTTTCCTCTCGTTGTTTGGGATAAATACCTCAGAAATTATTGTTGGGAAATAGATATTTGATCTGCTGAAACCTCTCTCTTTGATGTCCTATCTTGCTAGAAGTACCTTGTTATGCAGTTTAAGGAGAGTACTGAGGAGAGGAGGATTAGAGTTAACAATAAAAGGAACAGTTTTGGGATGTACGGTTAAACACTTCCACCACTTGATAGTCTTAAATCCAACATTTCTATTATATTTTAATCTTTAATAAGTGTAACTCCTGTTATTATGAATTGAACCCCATGGAAGAAGTATAGATATTGCCTCATGGTTGCTATGTTATTTCAGTAAATCTACTTTTTAATATACGGATCTTTTGGTACAGCCATGTTGATACATGTAGGAAATCACTACTAAAAGCAAAATGTGGGATGCTGAGTCATAAGCTACCCAGAATCTAAGGGCATTATATGATAGATATTTCACTGAAAGTGCATAACCTCACAATTAAGCTTCATTGGTTTGAAAGACATAATTAGTAATGATTTTTTTTCATCTACCTACCAATGTTTGTCTATATCGTATATATCAACAACAACAACAACAAAGCCTTTTCCCACAATTAAGTAGGGTCGGCTACATGGATTCTTCGCCCATTCAGATCTATCTTGGGACAATCTCGGGCTTAATCCACACAAAACTAAGATTCCCTGCGTACGGTCTCTTTCCAACACTTCTTGGGCCATCCTCGCCCTCTCTTAGCCGGCTCAACATCCCAACAACTTGCATCTCCTAAGTGGTGCATCAGCTGATCTTCTTTGCAAATGTCCAAACCATCTTAAGCGGTTTTCTCGCATCTCATCCTCGATCGGAGCTATACTAACCTTCTTTCTGATTGCATCATTCTTTGCAAATGTCCAAACCATCTTAAGCTATAAGATGTTTTGTCTATACAGTATATATAATGTACCTTATTTGTAAGAACATTTATTATTGAAGAAGAATGAGCGTTCAATTGATGCTTATTTTCAAGCATTTATGATAAGTTTGACACAGACCATTGGCCCTATGCCAGTTTGATAAACAAAAAAAGAATCTAGAGGGCTCACTAACGTTATTACACCATAAGATGAGGGATTGTTTCTTTTATTATAGATAGTTAAGCATAAAGTGAAGTGGAAAATTGTGATTTAAAAATCCATATTTTTGAAATAGGTATTTTTTTTAGCTTGTTTCTGGATTGGTTAATGTGAAACAAAGACGTTTGTATCTATTGATCCCTCTTTCCCCGTGACTGTTGTTGTTGATATAATATAGAGGAGCAGGTTATGCTCAAGGATTGATAGGGGTGCCCATATTTGGATCTTAATGAGGATCTTTTGGTGGTGTCACCATTTTGATAGATAGTTGATGGTGGCAAGATCTATTGAGATGAACATCAATATACTATCAATGCAAAGTCATCTATCAATCTGTCAGACGATCTCCTGTTATTGGAGATTAATGGCATATCACATTTTCAGGAACTGGGATTTGTCACAACTGCAAAAATAAATAGGCCATGAGAAGACATGGTGCATGTCGAACAAAACAGAATCTACTCAAATATTATGAAAAATTAATAGTATATAATGTTGATAGAAATAAGCCTTGTGTTTGTATAGTTCCTAATCAGGTTCATGGGGTAGACAGGTTACTGAAATAATCCTTAGCTGGTTTTCAAATGCAAAGGATTACACGTACGAGATTTTGCTAAAAGAATCGGTAAGATTGTAATCAAGATAATTTTGGCGTTCTTTAGAATAGGTATAGTTTATTTTGGCGTACTACATTCCTTGGATAATTTATTTTATGAGAGTCAGTGATATCAGTAAGATCGTTTGATCAAAAGACCTAAGTTCTGTACATTAACCATGGAAGGGATTGAGAAAGAAATGAATAGTCAAGCAAGTGGAAATGTTGGTGAATTGTTAATGACTGATAATTAATAGTGCCGGTCATGGTAACCCTTACACTATATAGTGCGAAGGCACGATCGCGGTAACCCTCAACTAGACGGGAGTTAGGAAGCGCAGTTAGGACAGCGGCCGCCAAATGTGTGGGTCGAAGATCTCATTCCTTTTTCGGTTTTTACACGAGCTCGCAGTGTTTTACGCCTCATTAGGATCCCGGCATTGGACCAGTTCTGCTGACCCTCTGTTTTAGGGTACCTAGTCTGGGGTCCCTTGATTTTAGTTTTTTTCGTACGGGCTCGTTTGCCCGTACCGGTCGGGCCCATCTAGAGTGACTTTTCCGGAGAGTCTCTCTCACCCGTCTCAGTGGCATAGTTTTGGAGTAGACCTATCCCTCTAACGAACCACACTTCTACTTATATAGGGTGAGACGGAAGGGTCTATTAGAAGGCTATCTCACCACTTGAGTTTTTGGTTACCATTCAGCCAACAGGTTTGGCGATGACTACATCTGAATCATTTACAGTTGAATTTGGAGGACTCATACTTGAGCTTGGATTAAGTTATAATAGAGTTTGACTGGAAGATAAGATCAATCACAATGGAGTTGGCCAGATTTGAGATCAAGTACAATTGAGTTGATCTAGATTTGAGATCAAGTACAATTGAGATCAAGTACACTAGGCTTCGTGATTGGCACAAGGTTTTTGAGAAGGCGGAAAGGAGGCTCTTCGGGTGGAGCGCATCCATGCTCTCGCAGGGAGGCCGCCTCGTACTCATTAAGTCGGTTCTTGCTTCTATCCCTATTTACTATTTATCAAATTGGCTTATGCCGGTGGGGGTTCGGAAGCGTGTTGAGGGTTTGATGCGAAGCTTCCTTTGGGGTAGAAGGGGTCCCTCCTCGCGCGGTCCACATCTCGTGGAATGGGCGGAAGTGACTAAGAGGAAGTGCGATGGCGGTCTTGTCATTCGACATCTTGATCGGGTCAATGACGCGTTACTTCTCAAATGGATCAATAGGCTTTGGGGGAGTTCCAACAGTTTCTTCTCCTCCCTTCTACGCGATTTCCTGTCTATTGGGGTGGAGATGTTGAGGGATTTGGATGATCGCCGTTCTCGAACCCCCTACTGGCGTGGGATTTTATCGGTTAGTCGGCGCTATTCTCATCTCTTCGCTCCTGTTCTCGGGGATGGTAACTCCCTCAAGTTCTGGCTGGACAATTGGGCCGGTGTTGCCCCTCTCGGTGTTACCTTCCCGCGCCTTTGTGCCTTGGCGCGTGATGCTCGTGCGACTGTGGCCTCCTCTTGGTCGGGGGATGGGTGGTTCCCATCCTTTGTGAGCAACTTCTATGATCAACGTTTCGATGAACTTCTTGCTCTCCTGGAGCTGCTTAAGGATTCGCCCAGGCCTTCGAGTGGTCAGGATCACTGGGTTTGGCGTGATGGCGTCTTTTCCACGAGGCAAGCGTTCAGGGCTATCTCTCTGCAACCGATGTCGCACCAGGACCTCATGTGCAGGGATCTCAGCTTTCTGTGGCGTCAGAATCTTCCGGAGAGGGTTGCATTTTTTCTTTGGTTATTCCGCCGAGGAAGGATCTTAACTCGTGACCGATGCACCATGCTTTTCGCTGATTTTGCTTCGACGGATTGTGTTCTCTGCGGCGGCGGTGTGGAATCCTTAGAACACCTCTTCTTCTTGTGCCCCGCCACTACTGCCATCTGGGTGGAGGCCCGCATATCTTGGATCAACACCTCGAGTTCAGTTGGCTTCTGGGACTCTCTGAGGACAACCAAAGATAGGGCGCGCGGGGAACTCGTAGGTCTTTTTGCGTGCATTTGGGCGATTTGGCTGGGGCGTAATTCTACGATCTTTAGGGGACAAAGGTTCTACAAGGAGAATGTTCTGGCACATGCAGCTCTGCTTTCCCGTGACTGGTCGTTGATGTAGTTTGCTTTTTTTACTTTTGTTGGGATCTCCTCGATCCCCTTCTTCTGTTCAACCTTCCTTCTGTCCCGTTGTACCTCTCTCTCTTTTATTTCTACACTTTTTTAATAAAATTTTTGGGGTGAGCACCGTGCCGTGCCTCCCCCGAACTGTTGGATTTCAAAAAAAATTGAGTTGGTTATTTATAGCTAGATACAAAATCATTTATCATCTTTAATCATCAATCATCGACCATAGATCAGATCTTAGAACTACTACGAGTGATAAAGATAAGTTAGTTGATTTGTTGGGAACTTAGTTAGGATGCATTACACACCACAGCATGCCTACGGAGGCACCACAACCCTAAGGTACTCTTCATGCCTTAGAGTCATAGTGTGAGGTCACACTCAAACTAAAACCACAGACTATCCACTAGACTTGAGAAGTGATACAGAATTGAAAACCAGATTGGAAACTCATCATCCTAAGTATCAACATCTATCAACCTAACCCAGAAACAATAAAAGATATAAAGTTATAAATAAACTATATATATGTATATAAAGGTAAATATGGAAAATCTTGGGGTGATGGGTGATTATGGGCATACACAATGCAGTTTGGAAACCATTTTCTACGTAGGTAGTTTGTGAAAATTTAAATATCATTGCCTTTCTACCGGCTTTCTTTTGCACACATTAAATTCTTGTTATTATTTAAAATGATGGATGTACCAACAATTGTTTGTCTTTTCTTCAGGTAAAAAGCATGTGTCGCGGTAGTTGATTGATGATCCAATGCATATGCACATATACCAAACTGTACACTTTTGTAGCTTTGTTCAGTTTATGAGGTAAATGTTTTCCTTTCTCTTCTTTACACTTTTAAGAATGTGTATACAATGTCATCTTAATTTGTTACGTATTGTGTGTAGGTGTATACGGAAATTAATGACATGGAAATTTGGTGGTACATCTTGTTGTTGTTATGTGGTTGTGTATATCATGACCTCGATTTTCGACGAAATTCGGATGAATTTCGACCGAATTTCGATATTTTGTCGAAATCGAAATACGACTAAAATGATCGAAATGACCGAAATATGGGGATCCTGGTACAAACAATTACCTAAATGATTCCGTCAAATTTCGACTGAAATTCAACCGAAATTCCGTTTCAATCAGTCACCGAAATGGTGCCCAAAACTGGCATTTAAGGCTTTGGTGTATATTGATATGGTTGTTATGGCAAATGCGAAGCGCGAAAAATTTCCCCTAAAATTCATGATATCTAATGCGATCACTTGTGAATATAATACCGTGAATGTCATGCAAATGGATACCCAGGTCCGGGAGTGTCACGCTATTACTTAAAAAATACTAAATCATATATTAACCAAAGAAATCTAAATAAAATAAAAAAGGAGGAATTGAGATATTCTATTAAATAGAAATTAACCTAAATTACCATGATATATTAATGTTTGAATCAAGATAAAAATGCAATGCTCAAACACAGTTTAAACCAAGATAAAAATGCAATGTTTACCAAGAACCTATAAACTTTGTAAATTACCTTCTAGACCATTGAAACAAAGTAATCCCCCCCTCGACCCTGTAAACATGCTAACTCTTACCCAAGGAACCATGCGGTTAATATGTTTGAAGCTCGTGGGGGTTCTTGGGCTAATTTACGGGGTTGGTGGAGTAATTACATTGTGCAAAAGTTTGCGGAGCTAATTTAACAAGTGTCCTAGGTTCGAGGAGTAAAAATCCCTAATAAAATGCACGAAGAGAAAATAAATTTGCAAGCAAAAAACAACAAAAAAAAACAAAAATGAAAAAAATGAGAAACAGTGTCGATGTTAAAAATGACATCATCCGTTAAAGTTCGGATGATACGTGCAGGCCCACTGCAAACATGTTGTGCAGCCAGACAGTAAGTTGCCTAATAGAACATGGGTGTGGATGCTCAATTGTTTACATTCGGTGATGGTGTGATAAATAGATGTTGATGGCTATAGCACAATACAACATAAAGGGGCATGTTTGATCAACAAGTTGGATTGGGTAGCAGCAAGATGAAGAGGCGGCACCTGATGCAAACGAATAGAGAGAGATGAACTGGACTACCGAGTTCTCATGGTAACACTTATGCCACCAACCAGACTACCGAATAATACTTATGACCTACCAATTACTTGGTGTTCCTTCTTTTCCCGAACCGATGATAAACGTTGGGGTATACGAGTAACCCATCCCCATCTTTTTCTTCTTTATCATAAACAAACTCAATTAATCATTAACTGCATATACAATAGGAATTAAATATCAAGAACCTCATGCTATCGTATGACAGTTAGAGAATATTCTTTGTGGTTATTTATTAAGAGAATATTCTATGGGGAATATCCTATAGAATATTCTCCCTTGAGCACCTATATAAGGATCGCCAAGCCCCCTGTACTCATTGAGAACTTCAACAGAAGAAACGCCCAATTCAGGGGCTTCTCCCGTGGTTTCATCCCGCTCCTCTCGGAGTAGGGTTCCACGTTAAAATCCCGCGTTCTTATCGCTCTTTATATTTTTCCATGTTTTCGCTTCCGCTTCATATTTTCTACATGGTATCAGAGCGGGTTCGATTCTCGAAGATTTGTTAATTTTTTTTTCGAGAGTTGATTTTGATGAGGATTATCAGGAGATCAATTAAGTTCTTGTTTGTTGAAGAATCATATAAATTATTTTGTCATCTCGACGGCTGTGCAAAACTCCATCAGATCTTCAGGCGACGGCGCATGCTCCTGCATCAGATCTTCACGCATGCTTCCCCAGTGCACGCATCTCCAGGCGTCGAGCACAGCGCCTCTTCCCCATCGACCAGGCGCGCGCTCAACGTGCAGGCGCATCCCATGCGCGCGGGCGGCGCAGGCTGCTGGCGGCAGCCCACTTCGACCAAAGGCGGCGAGACTGGTCGGAAAACATGACCCTGCGTCATAGGGTCTATCCCCATCATGTCCAGATCCAGGCAGAGGCATCACGTGCGCACCCCAGCATCATGCGCGTGCCCCGACCCTCGTGCGCCTCCATCGGGCCCCAGGCGGCGCAAGTTCCTTCTACAGGCGGTGCTCCCAGGCGGAGCACATCGTAGCCCTATTCCAGATAACCTGCGGATCCCAGGCGGCGCCACTTTGTGATTCTATCGCGTCGCCATTCTGTGCGATCGCACAGGCATCCCCTTCCCCGATCTCCAGCGGTGAGGCCTCGTGGCTCCCATCTGTTCTCTCCCCACAGCGGCGGCCCCCCTCTGCACCCTCTAGCGGCGCCGTCGTGCACATCCAGGCGCATCCACGCGGAGCTCCTCCATGGCGATCCCCCCCTGCAGGTAGCGGCGGCGGCAGAAGATCTTTCTCCAAGGGGCGACGTCCCATCGCAGCTCTTCCTGCGAGGCCCAGGGGCGACGTGATCCCCCTCCCCGCACAGGCGGTTCTCTCCCATGAGGCGGTGCAGGACTCCCCCAACGGGAGGCGCCTGGCGATAAAAAAAAATTTAAGGGGGTTCCCAATGTCGGAACCCTAACGGGCCGTGACTTATCAAAGAAAAAGGGGGGAGATTTGATTAAGCACAATTTTTTTTTAAAAAAAGTTGGCCGTATATGAAAAAAAAGAGGGAGGTCTTGTTGGGCACGTGATGTATTAAAAAAAAAGGGGCCCAGCATGATTATAAAAAAAAATGAGAGAGTTGGGTCAAGTTTGGACAAGTGGGTTGTTTTGTTTAAAAAAAAAGAGAAGAAAGAAAGAAAAAGAGACGCGTACAAGAAAAAGCCGTATGCAAATTTTGAAAAAAAAAGAAAAGAAAAGCCGTACAAAAAAAAAGAGGGAACGGCTAAGCAAAAAAAAAGAAAAGAAAAAGGAAAAGGAAATCATGCAACAAAAAAAATGAAGCAAAGAAATGCATGTTTTGATTTCTCCCAACTTGATGTTTCATGATCTTTATTCTATCAAGTATGGGAGAAAGGGGGAGTAAAAGTCATATACATCCTACATCATTGACTGACAGACCGAACACTCCGGATTTCACAGAATATCAAGCCATCTTCACTGTGCATCGATCTTCGTCGTGGTGTCTCTATCCTCGACATCAACTCCGCACTGGATTTGTTTTCTTCAAGGCACGACAGAGACAAAGTCCGGTGACCCGCAGGCACGACTGAGACAGAGATCCGGTGACCATGCATGCACGACAGAGACAGTCCGGTGACCTTCCAGGCACGGCAGAGATACGTTCCGGTGACCTGATATACCCGTCAGCAAGCGGGTTTGTCTACCAGTTGCGGATACATGTGTTTATTGTGTTGATTTCAAGTGAAGATGTAATGATGTATATTTTTCTTTATTGTTACAAGCTGCAGCTTTTTCAGCTCCAGCTTGAGGGGGAGTGTTAGAGAATATTCTTTGTGGTTATTTATTAAGAGAATATTCTATGGGGAATATCCTATAGAATATTCTCCCTTGAGCACCTATATAAGGATCGCCAAGCCCCCTGTACTCATTGAGAACTTCAACAGAAGAAACGCCCAATTCAGGGGCTTTTCCCGTGGTTTCATCCCGCTCCTCTCGGAGTAGGGTTCCACGTTAAAATCCCGCGTTCTTATCGCTCTTTATATTTTTCCATATTTTCGCTTCCGCTTCATATTTTCTACAGTTGAGACCTGCAACTAAAGACCATTCACAATCACAAATCACATTTAAAGCTCTAATCCCCTTTAAATCAAATTAATCTGACAATTGCCCGTAAATTAACTCACTCGAAAACCCAAATTCAAGATAACGACCAAAAAAATCATATCCATCAGATGGTTGGAGCTCATATGCCACCGCCCATCTCCCGGGCCTCCCACCCACCCCCTAACTTCAACATTGTTGTAGTCACTTTCATGATTAGTCCTCTTCCTCGGCTATACGACGAGAAGAGAAGCTCCGCCGAGGAAGGGAACCTGGGGTCATGGAGGAAGGGGAAATGGTGAAGAAACAAGAGGAGGTGGAGAGAACGATAATAGTAGAGGGAGGCCAAAAAAGGGTAGCAGGAGAGGGAGAGGGCATATGGTGAAAAATATCAGGGCGCAATTGTAATATAATCTTTCTTAGCCAAAATTTTGTATGAACAAACAAGATCTTATTTATGTAAGACGACCAAACTAACAAAAGGCATGGCATGAAATATCAATAAAATTTTTCCGATATTCCGATATCAAAAGGGAGGTTGATGACCTTTTTCCGATGAATTTGGTTAATTTGTAATTCATTCCAACCATTTCATCAAAGTTGCATTCCCGTTAAACAAAAATGGTAGTCAAAATATATATTATACAAGAAAATACAAAACTAAACACATGTTTAGATGATGGGTTTCACCCGCCAACATTCAAGGTTGGACATTAAGCTATATAATGTGTCTAATGAACATGCAACAATGCAGGTTACGATTTAACGTGTCTAGAGATTCTTAAATTAAGTTCATGACATATACAAGGCTGCAAAACTCAGTACTCGGTCAGTTGGGTCACTGACTAAGGATTAATCGTCAGTCGGACAGCTAGTCGGGCTTTAATCGGCTTTGTTTTTAATTATTTTAAATATATAAATCATTTTTATATGTAAATTTATATATATTTACATAAATTTGTACATTTTTTATATTATCATAATGAAATGGTTGAATTTAAATAAAAACATTAAGCGTATTAGAATAAGTTTGCTTTTAAAAAAGCACAAAAAATTAAAAAATATATATAATATCTCGAAGCAAAAATTGATCAACTAGTCGACTTAGTCAGAGTTAGTCAATACTCGGTAGGTCACCCCACTAACTAGAATAGCCGGACCTACTAGTCGGGCCAGTCAGGAGACTTTTACAACAGTGGACATATATAATAGATACAAAATTCAGTGAGCATGTGTTCAATATAGGTTTTATATTTTGTTATTTTTACTTATTTTTTGCATTTTAAATGACTAAACTTTTTAATTCATGCCTTAATGGGTACAAACAATCTTCATTGGCAATGATAATATTGTTATAAAACTTGTATATAAAGCTCTATATTAGATGAATTCCTCTTAAAGGTCCATGGGAGGGACTCCACAAGAAGTGGTGCATGCATGACTCCAAGCGATTCTGGATCCCCACGAGAAGGATCCTCGAGGAGATGAAGAAGAATGGTATAACCGCCAGGACTATATTAAGAAGCACAGCCCCAACCCCCACACCCCGAGAGAGACAGGAAGCCTTCCACACAGCTAGCTTTCGCTCTAACATCTCAATCACCAGCATCCAGTCGAACTGTTTCAAGCGTCCGCTAGTCAAAAGTAGCCTAAGGTAGATTATGGGTAACGATCCATGTGAGGTCGCCAATAACACCGAGCACTCCCCAATCTATGACTAAGAAAGGTCGAACAAAACAAAAGAAGAGTTTGATCTGTTCACCTCCAACCCAGAAAGCTCTCCAAACACTTCCACCATAGTACTCATGGCTCTAACCTCCTCACATCCACCGTTAATGAAGAGGATGGTATCATCTACATACTGAAGCAAGGGTACGGAGAAGGTCTCGTGTGCACTCGCAACAAGGTTCAAAATATCGATATCGTATCGGTAAGCTCAAAAAGAGGTATATAGAACATATATCGAGGCATATCCACGATATCGGTGGAAATATTGGAAACCATGCAAAAAAAGATGATTCTTACGCAAATTAAGCTCATATTGGTTTTTAAAACAATAAACAACGCACAAATACACACTTATATGCAAGAATGGTGTGATTTAACATACCAATACAGATTATGTCGCACATAACATTGTTTTCAAGGCTAACTATTGACTACTAAGAGATATTAGAAAAGAAATGATGAAATTCAAACTATAACTTAGTGGCATCGAGGAGGTGTATTTAGCACATTAAGTCTATATCACATTGCATAGTATATATAAACAAAATGAGGAGCTATATCATATTTCATATGAACAAGCTAATGAGCATAATAACACATATGCACGGAGACATACCTTAATGAGCTCTAGAGTTGTTTCATCTCCATCACAAAAGGGGACAAATCACAAAAGGGGCGACGCCCCCGTTCAAGCGCACACAACTTGAAAAAATATAAGACATAATGTGTTTTTAGTGTACCCACCTCAATGGTATGGTGGTATTGATGTGTGCCTACCACTCAAATGACCAGTGATCAAATCCCTCCTTGTGGGGGTTGCTTTAGGTAGCCAACGTCCAATGTAAAAAATAGTTCGATCATTACAACATGGATTTGAGCGAGAATCCATGGAGCCGACCATACTTAAATTACGAGAAGGCTTTGCCATTTCATTCCAAAATGTGTTTTAAATACTAGAATTAGATACACAAGGAAAATCCCAAACAAATCAATGAAAAAATAATAAATGGGTGATATTGAGCAACATCGACACCACATAGACAGTATCGGTTGATATCAACCAATATCTAAATAAATTTGTACTGAAATCATTAATTTTTAATTGATATGAGACTAATTATCAATATTTCATCGATATCTCATGAGCTATCCGTGATATCTAGTGATAACGACATATCGTCAATATATCGTTGATATATCACAATAGGGGGTAAATCACAAAAGGAAGCGAAGCCCCCGTTTCAAACGCACGCAGCCTGAAAAAATACAAGTCGTAATGTGATTTTTAGTGTACCCACTTCAATGGTCTGCTGGTAATGATGTGTGACTACCATGCAAAGTTTCGTAGGTCGTCACATTGAGAGGATTTGAATGAGGCCTTATGTTTTAGTTTTCTATTAATTTTCTAGCAGAAAAAACATGTCATATTATTTTTAAAATTGGTGTTTCCCATTAAAAAGAACATAATTAAATTAAATATATGACCTTGACAATTTTAGAAAAAATTAAGGAAATATGTTTCGAGATTAATACTATTATCACATTATTTATAAATAACACATGCAACATTTGGAACAACGAACTGGGTCCATAACAATGATCATCTAAGATGATGTAGTTACATTATTTCAAATATAAAATAGATATTATTCGCCGTCAACTGCATGCAAATATTCAAAGTTTCAAGTAAGAACAGATCTTTCATGGTATATTTCACATTTATACCCTTGAAAATATTATAATTACACATGTATATTGTAACTCTTACAAAATTCTACCAAGAACTATGTATATATGATATCAATCCCAAACCAGATGTAAAACAATTTATTAAATTTATTTGTTTTAAGTACTTAATAATTTTTGAAAATATATTACTTCAAACATGATCTATAGCGTATGATTATTGAAATCATCGAAAAAACTCACGAAACATTACCTGACACAAGAATGTTCTTGCGTGATCCATCCAAATATCCTAAGGCTCTGCCCTCTTGCTCGATCTGTATAGCATGAAACCCTAGATATCGTAAAGGATCGCTCCCGTACTACGGACACTATGAAAATCAGAGAGGAAGGAACAACACTTCCGTATTGGGTCATTGACACTCTTTTTGGACACATTCTCATGGTGCAAAAAGGAGGATAAAAAACAAATAAAAAAGATTTTTTCCCATATGCTCCCTAATTCCGTTTGTATTAGAAGTACACCCCATCTTTTCTGAAAATTACAAGGGGGCCCAGCTAATTTATATTGTTATGCATATATGGCCCGATGTGTGTTTTTAACTATAACAAACTACTTTTATCGTTGGTTCGTGAAATAGAATTGAGATAAGACCCTTATCAAGCAAACAACAATGTCTCAAATTTAGGAGTTCAATCAGGGTGCCATGCAGTGGCACGAGGATAGGGTTAGGCCAAATATCCCTCAACCGGTCACATCTCTTGCCACACACCAACTATCTGCTCTTGGCATCCGCCATGTCCCATAAAAACACCAACGCATCTCACAACCTTCTTCCTTAGCGCATTCATCACCCCATCAACTAGAACACCATTGACCTCCATTGACCACCATATCGACGGCGTTCCCTCCCTCTTCAACCACCCCTCTTGCGCATCCAACCATCGTGTCATCTCAGCAGAAGAAGTATATGTCTCCATTCAACCCTCCATGTACTCATTGATCATCATTGACTATATGCTCCTCTATCCAATGGTTAGGTTAGAACAGATTAGTGATTACAGAACACGTCCACGGGAATATCACTTGTAACAGGCTCCTCATAATACTCTGTAGTGGCATACCACTATCGTTCAACATGTCTGACAAGCAAAAACAAATGAGAACCAAGACTCATCAAGTGCTTGGATCATCCTAAGAACTTTCGATAGAGTGTCCATCCACAACTCAAGCTCATGTAGCATACTTGTACCTAAAAATTGCGCCACTTTCAGCCTCTAGTATGTTGCGTAAGTCATCTAGTGCTTTTGGAGAGCATCCAAATCCTCATATCATAGGACAAACACTACCCTCTTCATCATAACATGAGTGATCGGAAGAGTCATCCTACTATATAGGAGCCACTACTACATAGCGTTTTGATGATGATGCATGTCATGCATTGCTTGTATAAGTAAAGCAAGTTGTTGTGTCACATTGGTGTCAACACAGTGCATCATGATTATGCAAGAATCATTAAATTAAATACTGCTTTTATACTTGCATGGATAAAGGACACATTTAAAAAAGTTAGACTTATTCTTCTTGAACTCATGTCGAAATCAGAAGACTTCAACCCTCTTATATATTTCAACTTCAGGTAAATCCATACCAATAGCTAAGGAGAAAAAGAAGGGGGATGGGTGAGTGAAGTGGGGGAGGAGAGAAGCAGCGAGATCAAAGGGTGGCTCGCGGTGTGAGTTGAGAAGAAGTTGGGCGCAAGGGGGATCGAAAAGCCAGCAGCAAGGAGAATGGGTACTGTGGAGCGGCGACTTGTGGAGTGGGTGAGGGGGAGAGGGAACTTATAACATCTGGGTCCGAATAAACTCGAACCCGACACGATTAGGGTCTGTTTGATTCAATAAAATTATCTATCAATAGTAAATAACATAAATCGATCAATTTATCGTAAATCAAAAGTCATCCGGTCACAATCGACCAAAAGCCGAGCGCATCGTAATGTGTTTCATTGAAAAGCTGTGACGCAAATTGGAAACTGCAAAATAAATCGAGACCAGCTAAAAATCCCATTCGACAAAATAAAACCAACGGAATCGACCGTTCATCGATCATGGGTCGTTTGATATTTTTAAATCATAAAATTTAGCCATAAACCAAAACCGTATCTCGAGAATTCCGGTAGTTTATACTCGATCAAAAGTATATAAATAATATACTCATTTTGATCGTAGTTCAGAGACGGTCAAAATGAGATATTTTACATTGAAATCGGAGACTCGGGCGTAAATACAAAGGACTTTGGTATATTCGATAAGAAAAATCTATATATATATATATATATAATGTTGTCATCCGTGAGGTCATCCATGATGTTGTCATCCGTTAGGGCGTGAGGTCATCTATGATGTCATCCATGATGTCATCTGTGAGGTCATCCATGTTGTCATCCATGAGGTCATCCATGATGTCATTCTAAAATATCAAATGGCTCCCCGCTCTACTCTAATTCCAACAAGAAGGAGCTCTCCCCTCTACCTTTCTTCTCTCAAAAACCTCCCAAAATCCCAACAAAGGAGCTGTTGCCCCTCTTGTTCTTGAAGCTACAGCAGTTTCTCCTCACTATCGACAGCCCTGCGTGCAGTTTATTTTCAAGTTTTGAAGATTTTAGGTATAATCCTTAGCTCCTCTTTGCTGCCATGCATGTATTTCATGCATCAAATTGACTAATTGGAAGTGGTGTTCATACATCATAATTAGTTTTAAGTTAAACCTTCAAGAACTGCTCCTGCATGCCCATTTATGATCTCTATTCTAGAAGATTTAAGGTCCAAGTTAAGCTATCCAGCGTTACCCTTCGTATATTCCAAACATTTTTTGTTATTTAAGATTGGACAGTGGTTAACAACAGTAAGTATAACATGATAAAAGACATTTAAATATTTTTTAAGACATGGGGATCTCTAGATCAAGAGGTGGATTTCCATATCAGGTTGTATCTTTCTACTTAAAAAATTTATATTTAAATTTAAGTTATGTATTCTGCTTTGGAACTGATGCTAAAATAAAAAATAAATTGAAATATCTGCTGCTTAAAAAAATAATTAATTTTGGATGAATAAAAATTATGGTTCTGCATATACTGTAAAATATAAATTATGGTTACTATAAACTGCATATGCAGTAAAAAGTCAAGGTTGCAAAAGCGGTGTGCGGTATTCGGTCGGTAGGGTCACTGATTACTGATTAAATAGTATGCAGGACTTTAAACGAAAATTAAACGGATTATGAGGTTTTCCATTTTTAATTAATAAAAAATATTACATATATAATTAATAAAAAGTATAAATAAATAAGAAAGATATAATCACATATTCACAATATAGATCAAATATTGTCAAATCCAAGGAACATTTCATCCAAATATCAAAACAGATAACATAAACAACTAGAACTCATAGCCAAATGTCAAAATAGATAACATAAACAATTACAATTCATAACATGAATCCAAAAATTCATGGATAACGGTGATTCTTTGAAGAAAGCATATACATGTTTTTAAAAAGCCATTTAAGGCCGTTTAAAAGATCATTTAAGGCCGTTTAAAGAACCATTTAAGGTAAGGCCGCTTATGCGGCCCACCCGTTTATGGACCCGTTTTTGCTTAAACGATGCGGTCGAGCACTGCATGCGTTTTTTGCATCCCTGAAAAAATATAATATAGTTATATTTAGCAAATTTCTGCTACATAAATTTAAGTGAAAAAATAGATGATCAACATCATCCTAAAGAGATGTATAGAATTAATGGTACCTGATATCTATAGTTTACACTTGGATTTGGGATTTTTCCCAACCATATCCAATTTTATCATAAGAAAGTTTTATTTCAACTATCATTGGATTATGGATCCGAATCATCGTTTTATCTTAATTAAGATCTCAATCTCTATTTTACCAATGGTCCCATACACTTAGGTCACTAAATTACTAAAGAGGATATTATAAATATAATAATATGTATCAATACCAGTTTTAAGCCAATAAATGATTTCCAAACTATCAAAATATAAAGTATAATGTGCCAATGATTAGATCATCATTAATAAGACTTATTGACAATATATTTAGATCTGAAAAGTTAACCACATAAGAGATAGTGAAAAGATTAAATAGCCAAGCAAGTGAAAATCTTAAGAATCAGTGTACATTGATAACTATGCCAGTCATGGTCAAGGTTCAGGAAAGCGGTATCCATATGCATTCGGACAGGTCACTAAATAGTGCTTAAGCGGTATGCGGGGCATATGCGCGGTATAAGCATTTCTACGCGATTTCCTAATTTTTTATTTAAAAATAAAAATATATATATACAAAAGTGACTACAACAAAACTAAATTTATGTATAATTGTGGTCCAACAAAATACCTAAGAAAAATAACTTTCATATAGAGGTCAATACTCCAGTAGAAAAATTAGCACATATGATAATTAGCAACAATCACCAAAATATGTAAGTATTTGAAAGAAAACTGAAATTCAAAGCAAATAACATTAGCAAAAGTACTAATTAAGATAGCATAAGAAAAATGAAATGTTCAAGCGACAATATTCTACAAAGTACAAAGCAATTCTAATCTAGTCATCATCAAATTCCACTACGATATTGTCTTCATTTTCATTCTCTTCATCGGACAGGAGTTCTTCCTCATTCAAACTCGACAATGAGGTTGTAATCGACTGAAAATCGAGCTGATGATGGGTAATCGAAGATGTGAGGGTTTAATCGGGTTGTCGGATCCGATACGGGTGAGCCTCTGAGCAATCGCACGGTCCGCATATGCGGACTTATAGCCCGCATATACAGTCCGCACATGCGCTAGGGGCGCTAAGGGCCCCAATTCATGAATGTGACGCGCCTGAGGGACCACACATGTATATGTGGCCGCTCCGAGCGCTTTCATCAACACAGGTCACGGTGGTCCTTACACATGACTGTGCGAGGGTACGGTGACCCTCAACTAGGTGGAGAAACGAAAGCCCAGTTCGGGCAGCGGCCGCCAAGTGTGCACGTATAGGATCACAGTCCCTGTACGTTTTTTTACGCGATCTCGCATTGTTTTTATGTCTCGTTGGGATCTCGACTTTTGACCAGTTCCGCTGAACATCTCTTTTAGAATATCTAGGATGGGGGGCCCTCGGTTTGAGTTTTTCTTACGAGCTCGTTAGACCATACCGGTCAGGTCAGTTTCTAGAATGACTTTTCTGGATAGTCTCTCTCAACCATCTCGGTGGCATAGTTTTGAAGTAATATATCCCTCTAATGGACACATCCACTTAGAGAGTGAGACGGAAGGATCTCTTAGGAGACATCTTCACCGCTTGAGTTTTGGTTACTTTCCCGCCAATAGGCTTGGCGATGGCTACATCTATTTACAGTTGAATTTGAATGAGTTATAATTGAGCATTTAAATGTATTACAGTTGAATTTGGCTAAGAGATGAGATCAATTACACTTGAGTTGGGCTAGTGTTGAGATCGAACACAGTTGAGTTTGACTAATAGTTGAGTTTAGTACGAAATCATCATTTATGTAAATCCTCAATCATTGACAATTCATCGGATCTCAGAATTACTACTATGAGTGATAAGATAAGCTAGTGAACATGTTGGAAACTTAGTTAGGATGCATTACACTTCACTGCATGCCTATGGAGGCACCCCAACCCTAACGTACTCTTTACACCTTAGAGCCATAGTGTGAGGTCAACCACATACTATCCACTAGACTTAAGAAATGATACAAAATTGAGGACCAGATCAAAGATTCATCATCATCAATACCAAGATCCATCAACCTTATCCTTAAAGTGATAAAAAGGGAATAACCTATATATATATATGGATCATTAACTAATATATATATGTGTGTGTAAATCTACATATATGGAAAATTTTGAGGTGATGGATAATCACAAGCATACATACAAAGCAATTTGGACAACATTTTCTATGCAGGTAGTTTGTTAAATTTTAAATACCATTGCCTTTCTACTTGCTTTCTTTTGGACCCATTAAATTCTTGTTATTATTTAACATGCTGGACGTACGCAACAATCGTTGACATCCTTTTATTCCTTACTTGCTTGGCAGGCAAAAAGCATGTGTCGTAGTAGCTGGCAGATGAACCCGAACTTCCATTGTTATACCAGACAATACACACTTCTGTTTTTTATGTATGGTTAATAAAGTATACATGCTTTTCTTTCTCTTTTGTCACTTTAGGGAATGCATGTACATGATGTAATGTTCTTTTTTCTTACATGTAAAATATATGGAAATTAATGTAATGGAAAGTTGGTGATATTTCTTGTTGACTGTGTGGTTGTTTATATTGATTTACAAGTCAAATGCGAAATGCGAAAAATTTCCCTTCAATTTCAGCACTCCAATGTGATCTTCTAATGAATGTAATACTGTGAATGTTGCGTAAACGGGTACCCGGATCCTAGGGCTTCACAGAACTACGTTGGAGGGTTCCACGGTGAGGAGGTTGCATAGAGAGGAGGAGGACAAGCCTTGGAGGGAGGATTGATGGCAAATGGTAATGGGTGATGAATTGGCGTGGTGCTTTTGGTGCGGCAACAGTGAGCAACTATCGAAGGCATGCGTTGCGATAGAGGCGCTCTGCTTTCTTTATGGGCAAGCTGACCACCTTCAGAGGTCTTATTCGAGCAGGAGTTCTTCATAGGATCAGGGGGTAAACGCGAGGGAGATGCAACATCGCGTTTCTCCGAAGGGAAGGAGTTTGTAGCCCATTTTCTCTGCTTTATCGGAGAGTGTGGCACCTGAGCTTCAACTGGACGGTACGATGATAGGGGAAGGCGACAAAGAGGCTATCCGTGTGATTCTCTAAGATGTCATCTTAGCAAGGGATAGCAGGATTGTTGTAGACTTCAACACGCTCCCGAGAGGTTTTATATGCATCAGGGGCTTATCCAGCAACAGGGTTAACGAAGATACTAGAGGGGCTTTTGAAGGCTACCTACCTTCGGAATTGAGGGAGAGATGCCTCTGTCGGAGACTGTGCACGATGGATGGCGCTCCGAGTACAGTGGCCACGTAATGGAAGATGAAACTTGTTGGTATCTTGATTCATTGTAGAAAAATAAACCTCATTCGGGAGGCGTGGGGCACGCCGACAAGGTAGCAAGGTATGTTGTATTGGGCTCCACCCAGGGGAATAGGCGGAGGTAGTGGTCGAATGAAAGGGATGAGTCCCCACTTACCGATTAAGACCTCTATTTTGGTTGGTCGGAGACCCATACACATTTGTCTTGTCATCTTGGAGGAGAAACCACATGTTGTTATCCCGTCAGAGTTGTTGTCGATGAAGCAGGCAACGGTGAGCGAAGGTGCTTCTCCGACAAAGGATCTTACGTCATCGAGATCTCCAACAGTTGTTTGAATGGGCGGGAATTTCAAAAGGTCGGGCCTGCTAGCTCAGGTCTGGAGGGTCGAACGATGCAAGCGCACTGCCTCTCCAAATTCCAAGTATGGCCCACCCTATAAGGTTGCAGCACCCTTTATAGTCTCGTGACTCGTGCCTGTTTGATACGGGTCTTCATAATGGTCGTCAATCGGATCTGGGTGTGAATCCTACTGATGCACGACCGCTTTAATTCGGTGATACCCGATTCAACCAATCGAACCCATGGATGTCCATATATGATTTTGCTTCGACGGGGGTTGCTGGCTCCGAGATCTCAGATATCAATGAGTTCTTCGACTCGATGGATGGGTCCCTAGCTGCTTCGATCTTCTGGTGGAGGGTGGTACTGAGGTGCCTCTGCCTCGGGGGAAGGATGTGGCCCTCTCGAACGATCTCGTAGCGATGCCGCCTCCCGGGGGGTCTTGATGACTTTGCTTGTAACATGGAGACCTCCCTCCAACCTAGGGGTATGGCCTCCGATTGGCGTTCTGATTCATGAAGATGTCAAACATCGGTGGGGGATGGTAGGCGGCATATAAAGGTTCTTGGTGGCGTCGACTATCTTAAAGCCGGCAAGAGAGGTTTGAGTTCTAGAGGGGGTTGTGTTGCTTTGATGGGGAAGTCACCCATAGCTCCTCTATTTCTCTCGAAAATGCCGTCGTGCTGACGCATCTAGCTGGGAGACATTAAAGTTCACAAAGAGGAAGTGACAATGTTGTGCGCGGAAGAGAGGTTTCTGTTAGCAATGTGAGCCCGAGGCGAACCATTCCTGTGATAAATGTTATTGTAATGTTTGATCTATCAATAAAAGTTATTTGTTTATTTCACTCCCTATCTGAGATTAAATGAATAAATGCACTATAAGGTCCCTTAGTACAATCAGGGTTATGTACCATGGTCATCTTAATGATCATACAACTGTTCATTCAAATGTTGAACCATAGAGGTTGGTGCTTGAATGAACATCTAAAGAGTTAGATTGAGGCCAAATCAAGTACCGTCAAATGATTATTAAGAGATGATCTCCAGTCTAAGATGGACGTGACAATCCTTCCCTAAAGGCTGATATCTGACTGAGTTCTTGATGCAGATCCTATGCATAAGAATAGAGATTCGGAGGTGTCAGATAAGTCAGGACAAGTGTCGACTTAATGAGATCGATATAACCAAGACCTATGTCGGATACTGTCACGGTATAGGCATGCATCCTCTGACCGGAGACAGATGTGTTACTATATATCTGAGTATGTACATTTGGTAGGTCGATGGGTTGATGCCCTAATCAAGGTCTATGCACCGGTGAGTTGCTGTGCATATTAGGGTATATGAGTAATAACTAATACGGTCTCTCAAAGGGATCATACAAGTTCACTTATGAACCGGAAGGCATGAGCTCACTCGTGAGGTATTGGGATCAACTAAATTTCATGCATGGTTGTCTCGTTTTGAAAGCTTGATAGAATTTATAGCTATGATATATGCTTTTGGAAAAAATATGATCGATACTGACTCCCAATGACCAAATGAGAAACTTAATGATAAAACCCTGAAGGTGACAGTCTAAAAGAGATCAAAAACTTCGTGTTTACTCTAGGTCTTTCAATATGCAGGATGTATAGGTATTAGGAATACATGAGGGTGATGTGATCGTAAATAATTGTATAACCTTGACGCTTCCATTCCGAGGGAGTGATGAAATAGGTTTGGATTTTAGTGACTCCTCTCAGTAGAAAAGTAATCTAATCTTGGTCCATATGTTGGACAATAATCTGAATGTGATTCAAATGCAATAAGAAAATTAGATTTACGGTCTTGATTCCATCAAGCATCTAAAGAGGTCCCTGAGATCTGGATTAGAGATATGATCTCAATATCCAAGTTACTATACATGCAACGTACAATTACCTTATCTGTATCTCCAAGTATCCGCTGAGAAAGTGCATTATTCTTGAAAGAGTTCAAGAATAATTCCATTATTAATATATCCCAGCATTGAGAAATGGCTAATTAAATGTGGTTTAATTATCATAAATAATGTGAATAAGATTCATCTTATTTGAGTGCATGAGAATTGAGATCTTCGATAACTAAATATGATTTAATTATCAAGGATATAAATAATGTGGATAGCATTATCTGTATTATTTATATATATTATAAATATGATTTATAATATATTAGAGAGAGCATAATTGTATCTTGTATTTATGTATTAATTGTTGATGTGAATTGTATTCACATTGAACAATTAATTGGAAATACAATTTACATATTATTTTGGATGTATGAAAGTATTCATATCTTTTCAAGGCTATGAAAGAAATATTCACAAATTAATTTGAAATTAACATTGTGAATATATTTGCAATAAATGTTGTTGCAAATATTTAGAGCATTATATGAGATATAAAATCTCACATAAAATAAAAAGGATGAGCCACCTTCCATGGATGGTGGACGCCCATCCTTGATCTGCTCAAGAGTAGTCATCCACTATATTTTTAGAAGGTGGACTCCCCATTTATCCCCGTATCTCTATTGATTTAAGTAAATTAAAAAATATTGATGATAATTCAATATATATTTAATTTAATGTAAATTAATTATATGAGTGGTGGACGACCATCCTTGATATGCTAAAGAGTGGTCATCCACTATATTTTTAGAAGGTAGACTCCCTCTTTATCCATGTATCTTTCGTGATTTAATTAAATTAAAATATATTGAAGATAATTCAATATATATTTAATTTTAGTGTAAATTAATTATTGTTGCTTTGATTAAGCAACAAAGATCATGGCCATTGATTAAAAACACAAATCAACCTAACCGTTGATTTTGTGTTTCACATGGATTGTGATCCATGGATTCCAAAATATTATAAAAGAGGAAGCAACCACTGCTCTTCATTTTTAACAACTATTGTGCTCTCTATCTCTCATTCTCGAGCCACGCGTCACCCACCCTCTTCCTCTAGAGTGACCGTCCATTAAACTCTAGAGAGAAGGTCGCCTTCGTCGTCGCATCACCGTGGTGTTATTGCCTCGACCGTTCGTGGATCTCTGTCTCCTTCGGAGCGCCTCGCTCGTAAAGAAGACGTTTGATATCTGACACGAGATCAATAGTTCTACTACTTGGATCAATACCTTGGATTGCGAGAAGCATGCGATTTGTCTACTCGCTCGAAAGCGTCTCTACCGTCAGGTCGGACTTGAGATAGGAGGTCTCTTTTCTTAGACCCTTGATCACAACCATGGTACAAGAGGTATCCCTTTATCTAATATGTGGTTTAGATGAAACAATTCTTGGATCATGTGATTTCATCGTTTGAAAATTTTTTAAATTTCGTCGCATCGAGCAACTACTACGACTAGTCGCTTACGATCGTATATAATGGGATCCCCACGCTTCCGTAATACGCTTAAGGATTTGTGCATATCCTTCAGTTTTAATACAGGGCTCACCAGCTATTGGTGAGAATGGGGATTTGTTGACTGCTGGGCGGCAGCCATGTATGTCGGCGGCTTGCGTCAGATGTCCAGTTCCCGATGCAGGAGTTGACAAGGGCATGTCTTTTGAACAACATGTTGCTCATAAGGTGGAGGTGGTCAGGGCGAGGAATCCCCCTTCCCCTAATCAATGAAGATTTTATCCTAGAACATACGAGGGATGGGCCAGTCTGACAAGCGGTTGGCCATCGCCTCTCTAATGGGATCCTGGAATATTGGCATTGCATGTCTTCAAGAAACAAAAATTGATTCTTGGAATCGTGTGAGATGGAGCTCCCTCTCTGGCCCCTGTCTTACTGATTTTCGTGTGTTTCTAGCTAATGGTACCTTGGGGGGTATCGTGGTGGCTTGGAACGGAGGTTTGTTCGATCTTCGATATAATTGACGAAGTTGAGATGGTGCACTTTGTATGTCCTCTTGGAATATAAGGCAAACAATTCGTGTGTGGTGGTTTCTTCGGTCTATGGGATCTCAGGATCATCGACAAATGACGTGATGTGGGATGAGCTTAGAGACATCAGGGTCCGATTTACGAATATTGCATGGGTGGTGGGGGTGATTTCAGCGTCACGCAGAGGAGCGCAAGACCATGGTTCTGAGCGTTTCGCAGATACAATTGAGGAACTGAACTTGAAGGTCATGGATGCTGCAAACTACAAATATATGTTGAGGAACTCGTCTTCACAATCATGTATTGACAAGTTCATGTTGTCAGTTGAGGCGTTGGAGATGTCCTGTCTTGCGGATGTTCAGTCACTCCCTAGATCGAGATCGGATCATACCCGTTATGCTTTGAATAGTGTAACGGTAGAAGCTCATCATCATATTTCTGAGTCGAGAAGAGATGGTTGATTGAGGAAGTGGTTTTGTGACTTGGTCAGCTCGTTTTGGTCGATAATGGAAGTGGATGGCTCAGCCATGACAGCCACTATTGCTTTTGCTGCGAAGCTAAAGGCATGGAGAGCCAGGCTCATCGAATTCAAACGGGTCACCAGGGTAAAATGTGGTCTACGAAAGAGCCAGGCTCAAGAGAAGATGATAAGGTTGGACTCGATATAAAATGAGAGAGATCTGGACGTAGACGGGCTCAATAACCATTGGGTGGTAAAAAACACTAGAGGAGGAGGACGTGAAGAGGGAGGTGGAATGGAGATAGATATCTATGCAGAGATGGCTGAAAGAGGGTGTCGAATAACATATTTTTCCATAAATGTGGAGAATGGCAAATGGGGGAACATGATATACTCCATTGAGGTGGGCGCGAAGAGGTCCAAGGAGAGCTGGAGGTGGCTAGGATAGCCACAGCGTACTTCAACAGCATGAGCAGGAGGAGGCCACATGATGGCGCTCAGTGGCTTGGTCTAGGCGTGAGGAGCATCGATGAGGAAGACGTTGACGAGCTCGAGGAACCTTTAGGAGCTAGGGATGTTCGTGAAGCCCTGTTTGATCTGAACCTTGATGGTTGTCCCAAACCGAACGATTTCCCGGCCTCCTTCTACAGGGAGTTCTGGGATCTCCTAGAGGTGGTGTTGAAGGTAGTAGAGGAGTTCATGGAGGGGAATAGTGGTGTCAAAAGGCTCAATAAATCGTTTATTTTCCTGCTTACTAAGAAGGAGGGGGCCACGAGGCTACAGGATTACAATCTTATCGCCCTCTTCAATGTGATCTACTTGATAATCGCCAAAACGTCGGTGAATCGATTAAGGAGGGTGCTGAACAAGGTGGTCTCGCCGACGCAGAGTGCCTTCCTCCTAGGCAGGAAACTGACGGATAGCGTGGTCCTTTCTTCGAAAATTGTGGCAGACTGACACAGAAACAAAACAAAAGAAGTGTTGTGGTAGGTCGACTTCTCTAAGGCCTACGACTGTGTTGATCGGCGCTTCATTTGGGCTTCACTGCACATGTGGGGTTTCCCATATGGATTGCTTGGATGAAAAGGTGTATTACGACTGCCTCTTGTGACGTGCTGTGAACGGACAACCAAGGGGTGGTTTTTTCACCCCTCCTTAGTAGGGAGTCTATCAGGGATGCCCCCTTGCACCCCTCCTCTTTGTCCTCGTTGTTGATGCGATGTCGGTTATGGCTGACCGGGCCACCTCAAGGGGCTTTTTCATAGGGTACTCAAAGGATGAGGTGAGTGTTCCAATTCTGCAGTATGTTGATGATACTATACTCTTTACCGAGGGTGAATCAACTAGGTGTCGTGGGCTCTCTGCGGTGTTTGACCTTTTTGGGTCTGTTTCGGGTTTGCGGATTAATCGAGAGAAGTCAAAGTTCTTCACTTTCGGGAAGATAGATGACGAGGTTGGGCATGTGGTGTTTGTCTACGATCCCCGTGTAGCCAACTTCCGATACGTAACCTCGGGGTGTCGTTGCTGGCATGTAGGATGAAGGCGATGGAATGGTTGCTAGTGATTGAGAAGATTGAGCAAAAATTAGCTGGTTGGAAGTCGGTCTACTTTTCCAGAGGTGGTAGACTCGTGTTGTTGAAAATTGTCCTCATGCAATTCCCAATTTTTTTCCAATCTGCTAGACTGCTCCCGACAGGCATGCGAAAAAGAATAGAGGGTATCATACGTAGATTTTTCTAGGTCTGTGATGGATGCCATGTGGTAGCACGAGGATAGGGTTAGACCACATATCCCTCAACCGGACACATCTCTTGAGACACACCAATTATCTGCTCCTGGCATCCGTCATGTCCCATGACCAAACACCAACACATCTCATAATCTTCTTCCTTAGCGCACTCATCGCCCCATCAATTAGAACACCATTGACCTCCATTAACCATCATCTCGATAATGCTCCCTCCCTCTTCCACTACCCCTCTTCCGCATCCAACCATCGTGTCATCTTAGCAGAAAAAGGAAGTATCTATATCCATTCCACCCTCTTGTGGCTAAGGTATATCTTGCACCAATAGCAACCGTCGAAATTGTGGAGGTAGATGATTTGTCTCCATTCAACCCTCCCTGTACTCATCGATCATCATTGACAATATGCTCCTCCATCCAATGGTTAGGTTAGAACTAATTATAGAACTCAACCATGGGAATATCATGTGTAATAAGCTCCTTTAAGCACTCTGTAGTAGCATACCACTATCGTTCAAACTTCAAAATGTCTGACCAGCAAAAAAAGGAGAGCCAAGACTCATCAAGTGATTGGATCATGCTAAGAACATTGGACAGAATGTCCATCAACAACTCGAGCACATCTAGCACACTTGTGCCTAAAAAAGCGAGCCACTTTCGACCTCCAGTATGTTGCGTAAGTCATCTAGTGCATTTGGAGAGCATCCAAATCCTCATATCATACTCTATCTAAAACATCAAAGGACAAACGCCACCCTCTTCCTCATAAAATGAGTGATAGGAAGAGTCCTCCTACTATACATAAGCCACTACTAGATAGCGGTCTGACGATGATGAGTGTCATGCGTTGCCTATAGACGTAAAGCAAGTTGTTGTCTCACATCTGTGTCAACACAATGTATCATGATTAAGCAAAAATCATTACATTAAATACCGCTTTCATACTTGCATGGATAAAGGACACATTCAGGAAAAAAAAGTCAGACTTATTCTTCTTGAACTCATGTCGAAGTCAAAAGACTTCAAACCTCTTACACATTTCAATTCCACTGATAATCTAACACAATAAGAAGGAATGGAGTATCATACTCCTATTCATCTGCGACGTTATGCTCCTCAGGGCATTGCACTTTTTTTACTAAGAAAGACGGGGGTGCCCTCCCAAGGCGGGAGTCACCACACCAACGCATTCATTAATAAGCAAGAAGATACAGCAGTTGGAAATCCAGAATTTGTACAAGGAGTAGTGAAACGGTCGTGTCATCCAACTTCCACTACCCCTCTTCCGTTATGCTCCTCATGGCATTGCACTTACGGGACAGGAGTAGTGAAACGATCCAAAATCGACCTTAATCTCTAATACTCGATAAACCAACTCATGCACTTTATAACATTTAAATATATGATAGCAATAGAAATAACATGAGATGGAACTTTTGCATCCATTATCACTAATTATATGTAAATATCTAATATAAGATACATAAATCTAACTATATAAGTATAGCAAAAAACTGTCCAATATATCTCACTATAATGTCTCTTCAGAAAATAAAAAGTATGTGTAACGCAAATAAATTTCGATATGCATGGTCTCCACCAGATTTGCATTTTTGGTCAGTATATATTTTAAATTAAATCATACGCAAATAAATTTCAGTATATGTGGTCTCCACCAGATATAGAATTTTTGGTCAGTATATATTTTTACTAAATCAATAAATGTCAATTCCATGGACTTGTCCATGTAGAGTTTGGTAGGGCGTCACTTTAATAGGTTTGAATGAGGCCTTGTGCTTTAGTTTTTAATTACTTTTATGATTTCAAATATAAAATAGATATTATGCATCATTAATTGCATGTCAATATTCGAAGTTTCAAGTAATAACATATCTTTCAAGGTATATTTCTCAATTGTACCTTTGAAAATACTATAATTACACATGTACACCGTAACTCTTACAAAATTCTACCAATAACTATGTATATATGATATCAATCCCATACAATATGTAAAACAAATTATTAAATTTACATGTTTTAGGTACCTGATGATTTTTTAAAATAAATTATTTCAAACATGATCTATAGCATATGATTATCGAAATCATTGTCAATAATCTACAATATAGAGAGTGGCTACACTGTGCATGACATCAAGACCGGGATACAAATGGTCAAGATACCAATAAGGATATATGTGTTACCATATTGTAATCAAGTTTAAATATGAATAATGATGTGAATACATATTTTGACAAGTAAGAAAAATATATTACCATAATATCAAAAAATAAATACGATCGTAGAGTGGAAACGGATCAATTACATATAATAAAAATTAAATATCTCAAGTGCATTGCACCGCTGACAGACATGTTGAAACTCTCCTAGCATATTGTGCATGAGACCTCGCCAATCGAGTTCTTCATGTCATTGTAACACGTATTTAACATAGCAAGTTATTTGTTACTTACAAATTGAGATAATCCATCATGATTAACTACTTCCTAGACCAAAAAACAATAACGGGCCAACAAAATATATGTATAGCAAACTGATGCATACATGCGGCATTCAAAACTACGTCCATGGTTGCAAAAAGAACAAGAGAAGACGGTCTCGAGCTTGTCCATTCTCTTCTTTGGTGGTGGCTTCACACTGGACTTTCTTTTCCCCATCTTTCACATGATTATTTTCTTCCGTCGGTTGTACACGATGGAAAGTTTACATTTAAAGAATAACACGTAACATCCAGATCTAATTAAACCCGAACCCGACCCGATTAGAGTCTGTATAATTCAATAAAGTTATTAATCAACATTAAATGACCTAAATTGATCAATTAATTGTGAATCAAAAGTCGTTCGATCGCAATCAACCAAAAGTTGATCGCATCGTAATGCGTGCCAAGGAAAAGCCGTCATGAAATTGGAAACTGCAAAACAAACAAAGGGAGTCATAAAATCCGATTCGGCGAAATAAGACCAACGGAATTGACCATTTATCAATCAGAGATCATTTGCTACTTTAAAATCATAAAATTTAACCATAAACCAAAGCTGTATCTCTAGAACTTCGGACATTCATACCCGATCTAAAGTACATGAATATTACATTCATATTGATCGTCGTCCAAAGACGATCAAATCGAGATATTGTGCATCGAAATTCGAAACTCGGGGTGCGATTACGGACAACTTTATGTATGACAAATAAAGAGAGTTTTTTGTTCAATAAATAAAAATAAAATAAAATTTCTGCTACAGTAGAGTAGACTGTAACAGACTATTCTCTTGCAAAATATAAAAATATAATAATGACATCAGCATGCTGATATCAGATGTTATGTCACTAATTATAGCATGAATGATATCACTTAAGTGACATGATATAGGAAGCTTCTTTCCCTTTCCTTCATCTATTTTTCCCTAAACCTCTCTCTCTTCTCATTCCTAAGGGTCCAGTCAAGAGGAAAGCCATCTCATTTCTCTTTTTGTTGTTGGGAAACACAATTTTCCATTCTTCTTGTTGCTGCCAATTGCAGCAACTACTGTTGCTGATTTCCAGCATTTGAAGGACTACATGAGCTGCTGGAACCCTAGTGCATGCAACTTAATTTCTCCAAAATTTGAGACTCAAATAGGTACAATCCTCGACCATTTCTCTTGCTGCCCTCCATGTAGATTTCACCCAATTTTCATGATTCCACCCTTTTATATCGTATGGATCACTCTCCCTAGAGTATTGATTTATAATTATTTTGAGTGACCTATCCAACTTGGTGTAGGATTTCTGTGGCCTGATTCCTTCTTAGTTTGGGCTCTTTGCATATTCTTATAAATGTTCTAAAAATGAGATATGTGTAGCAAAGTATTACCCAGTCTACGTACTGCTAGATGCCTGTTGGATTAAAAAATGGAATTGAAAACTTTATATAATGTCCGAATTACTAGTGTTTAAACATTAATTTTAAAAATATATATATATATTTCATTGATAATTTACTGGTTATTGTTCCCTGTAAAAAATAATTAATGAAATTAAACTTTTATTTGATTAAAAAGAATTAAATTTTAATTGATTTGAATTTAAGTTCGAGATTATCTGAATAGCAACATGCCTTAATTAAGGAATTTATTGGGTCTCTGCTTATATCCTCTTACGAGGGCATCCTGTTGGGAAATTCAGGTCCATCCACTCAAATCGAAGTGTCCAAAAGTTGATCTTCCTCTATTATATCCCCCTATCATGTCGGATTGAGATAACCAAACCTGGGTTTCCCTTTGTTGTATTACAATCAAATCGTACTATAAGTATCATATCACGAGTCTCCCTCTTATTCTTTTCAATCGAGGCAGGTCAAGGCATTCCAGGGACCTTTCAACTATGTTCTTTCATAACAAGTGAATTTAAATGGCGTGAAGAAATTAAATTAAGAGTTAGGAATACTTCTTTGAACTTCGAATCAGATCCAAGTAATAACTTCTACTCTCAGGTTTTTATTAAAGAATATGAAATACAAATATCAATATATTATTACCCTTCTCTTATAAAGTCAATAAATGATTTCTCAAGGTCATTATGACTACAAATCTTTAAACATGAGATCTTCAAGTATACTCTATTATTTACAAATATATCATTGGGTTAGGTAGCGATATTACCTGAAGTTGTAAAGCTGACCAAGAGATCATTGACCAAGAGAATTAGATCTGAAAAGCAGACCATAGAAAGATTTTTTTTTGAAAGTCTGCTGGTCAGGGGGCAATGCTCGGTGGCACCCTCCCCATCTAAATTTTTTTGCTAAAAGACGAAAAGAAGGAAAGTATAGAGTTAAAAAGTAGATTAACCCATCCTTACAAAAAGCCAAGAAACCCACCCCAACAAAGCAAAGGTGCTACAACATCCAGTCCTCGACCAGCCTTTTCGCAAGGAATGCCACGTTCTCCACATAAAATCTTTGCCCGGAGAATAGAAGGTCGTTTCTGCCACGCCAAATCGCCCAAAGATAAGCCATCGGGAGAAGGTGATCCGATCTCAGTCTGTCATTGTTCAAGTAAATCGAATTCCAGAAGGATTGGAAGTCATCGTAGCGGCACCAAGGAGTCTCTGAGTTCAACCAGATCTGAGATACCACAAGACAAGCAAAGAAAAGGTGATCAATTGTCTCGATGGCATTGTCACAGATCAAACATCTGTCTGCAATTATTCCCAGAAGCTTGACGCACTGCCACGAGTCATGAGCCGCTTGCGCCATAGGAGCCACAAGAAAATCCCCACACGTTCCGGAGGCGAAGGGACCAAATTGTTGTGCAATCCCTGATCAGGGACTCCGAGTTCGCCGGCGGTGGTCTGCAGATAGCCCCATAGACCCCCTTAACCGAGAAAGGACCAGCTTTCCAGCCCCAGTGATCTCTACCCACGTTGGGAGCACCCACATTCCTCAAGGTCTCGAGGAGATCAAGAAATTCATCAAATCTTCTGTCGGAGAAATTGGTGGAGAAGGTGGGGCACCAAGTACCATCAGCCCAACAGGTAGCCACTGAACAAAGCTTGTCAGTCGCCAAGGCAAAGAGGCAAGGAAAGCGAGAAGAGAGGGTTCCCGCCCCCGACCAATCGTCCATCCAAAAAAAGAAAGTCATTTCCACCCCCCATAACAGCTTGAACAGCGCAAGATTTTTCAAGAAAGATTTCATGACGCCCCTCCAGAAAGGCGTAATATTGTTGCTACCAATAGGCTCGGTATGAGGCATGCCCTTCACCCCATAAATCTCGCGAATAGCCAAAACAACGAGGTCGTTACCCGGGCCCCAAACCCTGCTAGCCCATTTGAGCAGGAGTGCCTCGTAGAAATCCTCCAGTGATCTCACATCAAGCCCGCCCCAGATCTTGGAGCGTTTAATATCCTCCCAACTTACTAAGTGGATGCCCCCCCTTCCATTGGCACCGCTGCCCCAAAGAAAGCCGCACATCTTCTTTTCTAACCTTGCTCGTATTCCCTTCGGAATCTTGCGAGAAGCAAGAAAATAAACAGGAATGGCCGATAGCACGGCCTTAAGAAGAACTAATCTACCACCTCTTGAAAGAATGTTAGCTTTCCAACCAGCCAATCTCGAGTCTAGTTTCTCCACCGCTTCCAGCCAATCACGGAGTCGTGCCCTCCCCAAAGTCAGCGGCATCCCTAGGTAGTCAATAGGGAGCTCAACGCTCGTAGACCCCAAAGCAGTAGTCAATTCATTTATCAAAAAGTTTTCAGCGCCAAAGGGAACAAAAGTAGATTTGTTGTCGTCTTTGCATAGGCCCGAGAGTTCAGAGAAAATTTCAAGCGTTGTGGCCATACCGCTTGCCTCCTGGACCCCCCCCCTCAATGAGGAAAAGGGTGTCATCCGCATACTGGATAATAGGAATTCGCATATCGCCTCTGGTGTAGCAGCCAGAAATACCACGATCGATCACGCCGTTGGCCATGTCAGCGAGGATATCAGCCGCCAGAATGAACAATAAAGGAGCGAGGGGGCAACCTTGGCGCACACCCTTCTGCGGTTGGATCCAGCCCCCTTCCGGTTTCCCATTGATAAGAACTGAAAACGAGGCCGTGGTAATACAATGCCTCATCCAGGTAATCCAAACATCAAGGAAGCGTAATCTCTTTAAAACTGACCATAAGAACCTCCAATCTAGGCTATCGAAAGCCTTTGCAAAGTCTACCTTCCATAAAATGGCGCTCGAGCCCTGCCTGCGCCAATCCGCGATGAGCTCCGACGCAAGAGTAGTGCAATCCGATATCTGGCGACCCGGGATGAAGGCGGATTGAGCAGGCAAAATCAAGTCGCCAATGACGCTGACCAATCTTGTGGCAAGAACCTTGGCCACAATAAGATAAAGTGCATTTGAAATTGCAATTGGGCGATAATCCCCAATCGATGTCGACGAAGCCCGCTTTGGGATAAGTACAAGCAGCGCCCTGTTAATGCGATCAAAATCCCGGTTCCCGCGACAAAATTCAAGCGTCACTATAAAAAGAGATAGGAAATCCGTCAGGGCCGGGGGCGGCATCAAGGTTGAGATCCCAAACAGCATCTTTAATCTCCTCAATGGAAATATCACGAATGAGAAAGCCAACGGAAGGTGTTTCCAGTAGTCTGGAGTTACGGCCCAACCATCTCCAAACCCGCGGGATTTAGTGGAAAGTTTGTCCATGAAATGATCAGCAATCGCGTTTCCCATATCTTTGTCTCCCTCGGTCGTAATCCCGTCAATAGTGATAGAACGGAGAGCATTACATCTGCGCCTACCATTAGCAATACGATGGAAGAATGCGGTGTTCTCATCTCCCTCTTTAATCCACGAGGTCATCGAGCGTTGGCACCATTCAGTTACGTGTTTCTTGTCCTCCAGAGCCACCGTCTTCTGAGCCGCAAGACGCTCCTCCAGCTCGAGAGAGGAGAGGTTCCTCTCATCCTCCAAAGCATCCAACCTACGAATGGCATCCTCAGCATTCAATCTTGCCGCACACCTAGCAGACCGAGAATCACGTTTGAACGTAGCCAATCTTTTCCGCAAAGAGGTTAATTTTTGAGAGAATCTATTAGCCGCAGAACCAGATGCCTTCGTGGAAAACCAGTGCGAATTCACCATCTCCCTGAAGCCGTCCTCCAAAAGCCAGCACTTCTCGTAATGAAAGAAACCACGTTGGGTCGGGGTCGACCCAGAGGACCACATGATAGGGGTGTGATCAGAGTAGGACCTAGGCTTGACCAACACCGAAGCCAAAGGATAGGTCTCCAGCAGCTCATTTGAGGCGAAGAAGCGGTCAAGTCTCGAGCGCGATCTGGAATTTCGCCAAGTGTACTTAACATCGGAGGCGTCCATGCATTCAAGGCCCAGCGAGTTAATGGTGTCCATAAAGAGATCAGAGCCAGAATCCTGGCCACCAACCCCCCCCCCCCCCCCGGGACCGATCGGAGGAGAGCAAAGTGACGTTGAAATCGCCCCCTACCAGCCATGGGGTCCCATCTATGGCCCGCCCAGCATCAAGAAGATCATGCCATAGCTCCCCTCTCAACGCACCATCACAAGGACCATAGACGCAAGAGACCACCAAAAGGAAGGAGGAGAGGGAGTTAGCCAAAACGACCGTTAGCATATGCTGCCCCCGAGTTTCGGAGATAAAAGACCAAGAAGCCGAGCGCCATGCCACAAGTAAGCCTCCCGAAGCTCCCGATGCCTCCAAATATTTGAACTGGTCCAGGCCCCCAGCACCGCAAGAACGCCAAAGAGAATCCGATAAGGAAGGAAGCTTTGTTTCTTGAAGAAGGACGATATCACAGTCCCATTCAGAGAGTCTAGAGCCCATAATTCTACGCTTGTCCTTGTCCCCCAATCCACGGATGTTCCACGAAAGAATTTTCATTTGGAAGTTTCGAAGGCCCCTTGCAAAAAGGCAACACCAGTCGCCGCCGCCACATTGCGCTTGAGTGCTGACTCCAAATGACCTAATCTTGCTCTTGATCTTCTTCTATATCTTCTTCCAGCCCTTTTATCGGTTGGACTAGCAACCACTTCATTTGACGACGTGCCGCCAACCCAAGCTGAATCTCCCTCGCCGTTTTCCAAAGATGATGCGTAGCTGGCAGCAGGTAACAACAAACTGGATGAGGCCACCTCCTAAGGTTCCTGAGGCTCATCGGGGGGAGAGGGCGGAGGGAGGAAGATATTCTCTCGGGGGGTCAAGTTTAGAAGGCCATAGGTGTTCGAATAAGAACAGAGCACGTGAGAAGGGATCGTGCCCGATAGAGCGCTAAACGGATCCGAAGCAAGCCAAGATTTGCCCGCCAAAGAGTCTGAAATAGAGATCCGACTCGGGAAGTTGAAGGTGGAACCCGCAAATCGCCCCTCGGAGGAAGAGAAGATCATGTTGTTGAACACGTCACCATGCAAAAAGAACGATTCTGACAGGGGATCTGGCTGCCGAGAAAAATCCACGAAACGCCACGATGTTTCACCTCCCGAGGCTCATCCAGCGAGGGGGTGCCTCGGAAGATCAACCGCCATCGTAGAAACCACCGCATCTGTCGGTCTAGCGCCAAGCTCCGGCAGGGAAGAACGTCGTTGTCCGGCGGAGGTGGCTGACCGACCGAGCCCCGGTGGGTCATCAATGGAAAACTCGATCAGGAAGGAGAAACGACCCACATGCAACTTCGTGAATTTGTTTATGCCGCCAAGCTCGTCCAGAAAGGACCTTAAACATTCGAAAAGAATCTTCGTCTCCTCCATCACAGAACCAGGTCGAAGTCCATAGTCAAGCACTTCTTGAACGAAACCCCAACGGTCTAGCGCTCTACGAAGGAGAAATGGCGTTCGAGAAAGAAGGGGAACTCCTCTGACTGTAGCCATGCAGATCTCCATCTGAGAGCAACCTCCATCCGAGAAGCGTGGTCTTCTCCGAAGAACATTTTCGACGTCTCCGTTTCGAAGCAATCGCTCCACCTGAGGTTTCGTCAAGCCCCTAGCACAGCAAAGATCGTCTTCGAGCTTCACGATGTCGCCCGTAAAAGAAGGGCCCAAAAAGTCGCGAACATGTGATAAGATCTTTTCCAGGTGAATAGGACCGTGTAAAGATTGACCTATAGCAAGATTGAAGAAAGGAATATTCAAGCAAGTGAAAGTGTTGATGATTTATAAATAATTAATAGTGCTGGTCACGGTGATCTTTACACCTGATATTTACACTATGGATCATTAACTATATATAAAAATGTTATATATGGACGATTATGGGATAAGGGGTGAACATGTTGCATACATACAAATCAGCTTAAAAACCATTTACCACGTAAGTAGTTTTATTAAATTTAAATATCTTTTCAAGTCTACTTGCTCTATCATTATCATTCTACGTGCTTTCTTTTGGACACATTAAATTTTCGTTATTATTTAAAATGTTGGATGCACCAACATTGTTGATGTCTTTTCTTCCTAACATGTTTCGCAGGCAAATTGCATGTCGCTCAGTAGCTGGTATACGATCCCGAGCTTACGTACATATACCAGACGGTGTAGTTGTTGTATTTTTTATTTAGTTTATGAGATACATGATTTCTTTTCTCTTCTGTGCATTTTTGGGATACATATATACATTGTCAGCTTATATTGTTACATGCAGTGTTCACGAAATCAGTCGCACGGGCCGCATATGCTCGTACGACATGTAGACCGCACCGGTTACTTGAATCAGTGCATTATGCGCCCTCCCCGCATATGTGGCCCGCATATGCCCCGCATATTGCTCCAGCAGCTCCAACTTTTCAATCTTCTCATTCAGGTCCTTAATTCCGTAACTCTGCCTCTTCATTCAATTGTTAGAATATGACATGCATTTCTATACAAATGCAATGCATTATACCATTATGTATATGCAATGTTTATGTTTTTCTCATGTATTGTTTTCACGAGTATATGCAATATATCATTGAATATTTTGTATATATGCCGATTGAGCTTTTTCTCATGTAGTGCATGTATGTGTATTGAAGTTTTGTTATTACGAATCATATAATGTGAAGTTTTTAGGGTAAATACGAGGCAATTAAAAGTATATATACACACCCATCTAACATGAACCATTTTTCTTAGATCTTCTTTAACTCCACTTAGAGACATAACTTCAGTGGTAATGTTATTCATAGATATTTTTATTTTTAAATTAAAAATTAGAAAACCGCTTAGAACTGCATATACCCTGCATATGCCCCCGCATACCACTTAATCAGTATTCGATGACCAATCCGAATGCATACGCATACCGCTTTCTTGAACCTTTGTTACATGTTGTATATATATGAGAATTAGTTAAAAGCATATTAGTGGCAATTGTTGTTCTGTGGTTGTTACATTGGATTTGAACATCATGGTAAAACACGAAAAATTTCCCCTCAAATTTCATTGTTTAATGCGATGTTTAGTGAATATAATATCGCGAATGCAGCGTAAACGGGTACTCAAATCCAAGGACATCACAATTTGGTATCAGAGCAGTAGTACTCAGCTATACACATTCACAATATTACAATTCCGACCGTAATAAGTTCTCGGATAGCAACAGTCTTTCGACCTGTCGCGAGTCCGAAAAGGGATGTATGACACTCAAATTCAATAACACAGATGTCACCAACAGCATTAGTTTTCATATTAGATGATGCAACAAAATGCAATACGAAATGACAAGACGGTGTGATGCCGGCAAGTTCCTTAAATGAAAAAAATATGATACGAGAAATCAGACTTCGATTGGACCCAAAAAATGACTAGCAGATCAGATTTAAAGGACAGATAAAACTATAGAAACATCACTGCATATCCACGGCATGGCACCAACCAAAATAGTTAATGGCTATTGGAAATTTATAGCGATGTTGCGGCAACCGGAACCTCAATATTTCACCAAACCAAATAGTAAAATAACAATCCACAAATCTAATATCATACGGATAGGATAATAGGCAAATATGCGCTCGTACCACAACCTGCGAGGGGCTTTCGACGTGCTTCAGACCTGGTCGGCGGTGAGAAGTGATGCTGGGAGCCTTCGACAACACGAGGGGGGCCTGCGTCAAGGGGGAAGGGTGCAGCGAGTACACAGCAGGTCAGTCGGGGATGGGTGGCAGCAGCAGGGGCGGTGGGGTAGGTTGGCAGGATGTCGGCAGGGGGTGGGATGGGGTTGGTGATGAGAGGGTGGCGGCGGAGCAGGGGGGACGAGGTGAGGGGGAGGCGGCCCGCAGAGGGGGGTGGCGATGAGAGGAAGGGGGAAATAGCGCGGCTGGCGCGCGAGAGGGTGACGCGGGGCTGCGATGGGGTGCGAAGACGAGATGAGGGGGAGGGGTGGAAGAAGGAGGAGAACGAGGGGGGGGGGGAAGAGAAGACGGCGACGTGGGGAGGGTTAGGGTTCGAAGGGGAAGAGATGCGGGTGTGGGAAACAAGAGAGAGAGCGAGAGGGAGAGAGAATAAGAGATGGGGAAAAGATAACTTTCATTCAAAAATTAATTATCCCTTCCATAGGTGGGGTGCCTTAGGCTAAATCCCACTAAACAAGCAACTATTTTACTATAAATAGAAATAAAAAGAAAAGATGATAAGGCCTTATATAATGAGCCCTTTACATAAATAAATAAAATAAGAAAAGCAAATGTTCGACTAAAAAAAAGAACATTATCCATAGCATCATGCTGCATCATCTCCATCCTGCTGAGAAGAATCTCGCTCCGTCGAGATGGCGTCGCGATAATTCTGAAGTATATCAGGGAGTTGTCGAAGTTCATCCTCGTCAATCCATGTGCAATCTGTCAGAGGTCGTCCCTTCCACTTGACTAGATAGCGGCGGAAGAGACCATGTCTAGTCATCATATCTCGTATGTCGGCAATATCTTCTATCTGATCGGCATCTGTCGTGGCTGGTGATTGGTGTGTATCATCAGCGGGAACTACTGGTGTGGTTGCATCTGTGTGCTCATCTCTGTGATATAAGAAGAGATCTGTAACATTAAAGACTAGCGACGTCTTGACATTTGGCGATAGATCAAGTAGGTAAGCATTTTGCCTAATCTTCTGGAGGATTCGAAATGGACCAATCTTTCGGACACTCAATTTCTAGAGGACGCTCAAAGGAAACCTCTCTTTTTTTAGGTGGACCATCACTAATTCTCCAACTCTGAACTCGCTCTCTCTCCGATGGAGATTGGCTTGGGTTTGGTATTTCTGGGTCATGGTTTGAAGTTTGGCTCGGATTTCAGTATGGATATGGGTTAGGTGTTCGACCAGGTCCTCAACGGCTGCACTACTCCTCCCTTGCATGGTTATGGGTGTAAGGTCCAGAAATTGGGTAAGTGGAAAGCCGTACACACTCTCAAATGGCGATTTTCCGGTGGATCTATTAGTGGAACTGTTATACGCGAATTCAGCTTGGGGAAGAATTAGGTCCCATTTGAACGGAGAGTAGTCCCCTGCAAGACATCGCAATAAATTCCCTAAAGATCTATTAACTACTTCGGTTTGCCCATCTGTTTATGGATGATAAGCAGTGTTGTATTACAAACGAGTACCACGACGAGACCAAAGCGTGCGCCAAAAATGACTCAAAAACCTGGTATCACGATCCGAAGTGAAAGAACGAGGAACACCATGCAATTGAACAACATCATGAAAAAACAAATCAGTGACATGAGATGCATCTGAGGTTTTTTTACATGCAATGAAGTGTGCCATTTTAGAAAATCTGTCCAAAACCACAAAAATAGAGTCAACTTTCCGTACTGTGAGGGGTAAGCCTAGCACAAAATCCATGGAGATGTCTTCCCAGGGTCGCAGAGGGATCGGTAGAGGCGTATACAATCCAGTGTTTTGCCTATGGCCTTTGAATCTCTGTCATATTTGGCATTTTTGTACAAACTTTGTAACATCCTTCCGCAATTGAGACCAATAAAATCGCTCTTGGAGGATTCCCACAATACCCGATTTTTGATCTCCTCCTCTGTAGAAAACGCTCATTTTGGTCACTCCTAGCCCCGCGGAACACTCCTTTCCATGGTTTCATTGATTGCCAGCGTCGTAGGCGCCCCCGCGTCCCACTAGGGCAAACCAGTTGTTGCGAAGATTTGGACTTGGTAAAAAATTTTCTTGAGTTATTTTTTGTATCATATGCATAATATTTTCATTTCTTGAATGTATGACGTTTGCTTGTAGGTTGTATCACGTATTAGGTTAGAATGGAGCAGTTATATTGTATGTGTCATTTGAGGGGTACACTCATGTGCGGATCGTCGACCAACGTAAGGGGGTTTGTGCTAATGCCTAATATGACGTTCGACGAGATGTTGAACTTGGTTTACCGTAAGTTCAACCTAGATGCCGATAGTCAAAAAAACCGATTATTACATCGCATCCCTCGAGGTCCAGGGGAGGAACCATCATTTTCATCTATTGTCGATGATGATAATGTGCAAGCAGTTCTTGTGTATGCTCGGACCATTGCAAAATCAATGCCTACCGACATTTATGTTGAATATGCATCTGTGAGCGAAGTTCCCACTGATGTGACTAACAAGGGACCGTCTGTAGTCCCGAGCACACAACCAGCGGTTGTCCGTAGCACACAACCCAGAAATGTTCCAACCATGGAACCCTACTTTGAAACTGATGCGCCTGTAACGCAGCCATGCACGGATCAGGATTCGGTCATGAGTGAGTCGTTGCTGCGAGAGGTTAACCATTGTTTGGATGATTTCATCCCTTGGGGGTCCGATGATGACCTGGAAGAAGGTAGCGAAGATGTTGAAGATGATCTGATGGACGAGGAGATCCCAGCTGATGAACAAGGCACCCATATTATTACACCCCGTATACCTTTTTTGGGGTTAGAGGATCAAATACTCGTTCGACATATGAAGACGACATTCGACGGAAGTCTAGAGTTGATGGTGTCGCTGACGAAATTCGCAAGGGTAGGACGTTCAAATGTAGGGAGGATTTGGTTTACGCTATGAAGAAGTTCCACACTTTGTCACATTATGACTTCATTGTCAAGGAATCCACCAGCTTCATATGGTCGGTTTTTTGTACGCAGAGATCGAATGGCTGTGTTTAGTATTTACGAGGACATTTCAGAAAATTTGATGGATTGTGGGTGATCTCCAAGTTTGTTGGGGCACACACTTGTATAAACCCAGCAGTAAATCAGGATCACCCTCAATTGGATTACAAATTCATGTCCAAATCATTGTTAACTCTTGTTAGGGATGACCCTAATGTTCGTGTATCAAGTTGTAGAGCTCACATCCACGAGATGTACAACTACTGGGTTACAAAGAAAAGGGCCTGGGATGCTCGGAGGAAGGCCATCGGAATTGCATTTGGTGACTAGAAGAAGTCATACGCTGAAATGCCTTATCTATTGCATGCAATGAAGGATGCTATTCCTGGGACTGAAATTGATATTACATACAGCGACCATCCTGATCCCCGAAAACCGCTTTGCGCAGATTTGAACGGTGCTTTTGGGTATTTGGGCCTTCAATTGAGGCATTCAAATATTGTCGCCCTCTGATTAGTATTGATGGTACACACCTGTATGGGAAGTACAAACAGAAATTGCTCATTGCTTGCGGGATTGACGGGGATAAACATATTGTTCCCCTTGATTCGGAATTGTTGACGAGGAATCCGCTCCTTCATGGAGTGGTTTCTATCGTTGGTGCGCATCAGGGTAATTGGCATGCGAGCAGGACCAATATATATCATCTCAGATCGGAACGCTGGAATAAAAGCCGCTATGAAAGATGCTGACGTGAACTTATTAGAACCCTTTGCATATTGGCGGTTCTGTACAAGGCACGTCGCGAGCAACTTCAATAGCGTCTTTAAAAATGGCTCCATGAAAGCCCTGGTTCAAGCAGCTGCATTACAAACGACAACTAGGAAGTTCGCTTACTTCATGAGAAAATTACAAGAGTGGAACAATGCAACAGGTAGATGGTTTTCTACTCATGATTGTCGCCGTGAGCAATGGACCTTGGCTTATCCTGAGTTACGTCCGGACCTAAAGCGTAAACGCGGTAAAGGTCGTCCACGTACAACAAGAACACATAATGAAATGGATGTTAGAGATGTGATTCGGCAAAATACTTATTCCTTTTGTGGGATATTGGGTCACACACACCGTGGATGTCCCAACAAAACCGCAAGGGATTCTCAAGCATCCACATCAAATGCACCGACAACGACCAGGAATAAGAATAAATGTGGAAATTGTGGTGGCATAGGTCACAACCGACGTAAATGTCCAAGTTCGAGTAAGTGTGCTTCCATCCCTCGTATATTATTAATTTTCATTGTATGTGGTAGTTGTGGTAAATAGTTGTTGCTTTTGTGGGATATTGTTGTTTTTTACATTGTATAGTCTAACATTGAATATTTAAATTTGCAGATGGATCCTGACCCAATTGACCCTTCCGTTTTGCATCTTCAGGAGCGACATCGTTCACGTCGTGTATGGGCTGGCGATGTAAGTAATTTTAATTTCTTCCTTCCTTCAATTTTTTTCCTAACAATTTTCTTGTAGGAATCTTCATGGTTGCGTTGCCGACGACGAGAGACCCATGTACGTCGGATCCCGTTGGATGATCGGCTACAGCCTTACATAGCCGAAGCAGGATTTGGATGCATTTCAGAGCTCGAGTTCATTACCCTAGACTGGCATCTGGTGACCGCGTTGGTTGAACGTTGGAGACCCGAGATGCACACCTTCCACATGGCTAGTGGGAAGATTAACATCACATTGCAGGATGTCGCATTCATCATGGGGCTGCGAATTGATGGGCCTGCGGTTACTGGGTAGACGACACCTGGAGCGACATGGGCAGATACTTGCGAGGAATTATTGGGCGTTAGGCCACTGCCCGCAGACATTGTTGGCAGCAGGGTGTCAGCAAGCTGGTTGTCTACCAATTTTGCAGAATTGCCAGAAGATGCAGACGAACTGGTAGTACAGAGATACGCTCGAGCCTACATTTTGCAGTTGCTTGGTGGAGTCATATTCACGGACAAGTCAGGCTCCTTGGTATCACTTATCGCTCTACCACATCTGCAGGATTTCGAGTCCTCTGGGACACTGAGCTGGGGATCCGCAGTACTTGCATATCTTTACAGACACCTATGTTTAGCAGCAGACATGGCGACCGAAGAGATTGGAGGCTCGGTCATAGTCCTTCAGCTATGGGCATGGGAGCATTTCCCCCACATTGCTCCAGTTGTGAGGGACGGTAGAGAATGGTACGGGCGCCCGTTAGGAGTATTTCCTCCACATTTCCCCCACATTTTCGCATTCAGGTATTGTGGACTCCATATACCGATGACATCCGCGCCCGTCTCCCGGCCAACTCTCTTGAAGGCGAACGCATTTGGATGGCGGAAGTACCGTTGATATACTTCCACATTGTGGAGTACTACTACCCAGACCGTTTCTTGAGACAATTTGGGGGCCTTCAAGATATTCCACGTCCTTGCTTCACCTTTCAGGACCTCCATGCAATCGATTTGAGGGGGAAAGTGCATGTAGATTGGAGGGCAAAATACTGGTTACATATTGCCCACTGGGTTGTGCGGGAAGATAGAATTGTTGGTATCAATCGGTCCAGAGGGATATTCGTGACGCCCGCATACGAGCAATGGTATCAGACCATAACTCGAAGATTTGTCGGACGTTTAGGTGCAACTCTGGCAAGCAACGTAAGTGCTCCAACTAGAAGTTTGTGGTAAATTAATTAACAAAACTGCTACAAATTTACCTCTACTTTTTTTCCTTGGGTACAGCTCGCCAAGTGGAGCCGTGTGTATGACATTAGACACGAGGAATGTCGCGAGATTGCGGTACAAGCGAAGGCGGAAATGACGGAGTGGCTGTCGTTTCAATTTGCAGATGCGGTCACGTTACATGACTAGCGTGCTGATGTGGCTAGGGACGAGGCAAGGCGAGGAAGGGTAAGAGGACGGGGAAGAGGAAGAGGTCGAGGTAGGGCGCGTGAACAAGTGGCGGAACCCATGGACTATGAAGAAGCCGCTGCGGAAGATGAGAACCTTGCGCAAAGAGACTTCTTCACACCTGCCATCGAGCGACCACGGGACGACTTGCCAACACCTCAGGCACCGTTGAGGCATGGATTGGACGCCAGCGAGACACAACCAACTTACTGCACACTAACGCCGCCGCCGATGCCAACCTTCGAGGAAGATGTCCCAGGGCCCTCTCAAATCCACATGATAGATGAGGCGAACCGGTTGTTACCGTTCCATCCTCCTGATTCTATGATTACATACCAGCGGAGGAAAAAGCGTTGACTTGTAATCATTGTAGTTTTTAATATGACACAAAAATGTGATGTATATTCGTGGACAAGTCTATTTATATTAAATGTTTGGAATCTCTTTCTGGATCACATTATTTATCTGTGTTGTGAATGTCTGTGTCCATAGCCTGCTTTGGTGATTGTCTATACATTTTTGAATGCGTGAATGCGATGTCTATTTATATTAAAGACATGAAATTGGCCATGCTTTTTCAAGGGTTTTTATGATTTGTCGCATGTCACCCATCGGACAAGTTGCAAGATGACTAATGGCCAAACCCACAACTTCAAAAGTTCATATGTCCCAGACCTGACCATGTATTTTCCACGGTTTATATGATATGTCGCATGTTGGACATGCGACATCTGCGACATTCCCTGGAAACAGATCAGGACCGTGGCCAGTCATTTTCCAGGGAATTTCTTATATGTCGCAGGTTGGACATGCGACATCTGGGAAATTCCCTGGAAACAGACCAGGACCACGGCCAGTCATTTTCCATGGTTTTTCTCATATGTCGCATGTCGAACATGCGACATGTGAGAAATTCCCTAGAATGGTAAGGCTGATTGGCGTCGGCCTTATTTACCCGCAATAGCGCATTTTCAATATGCGTTATGTGTATCCCACATTTAAGATGCGATATATATGTAGTTCTTGAGTAGAAAAAAATTTAGATGTGTCGCATGTTCAACTAGGTATTTAAGTAATTCCCAGGTACTACTTAGGAATTTGACTCTAGCAATTATATTAAATATGATGAAAAATGGTATAAAAATTATGTTATACACAGTTAAGCATAAATCTAAAACTCTATTCACATGTGAAAACATGTATATATGTATACACATGTATTTGAGGATATCAAAGTGATTTCCATACCAAGAGTCCATTTTAAAACAAGTACAAATACGGTAATGGCATATGGATGTATCCATATCCATTTGCTTTGCATTTCTAATAGCAATCCACCTACATCCTTCTCGATTTTTCGCTACCTCACTTGGCGACATCTTTTCCTCACTTTATTTTAATTAAGATCTCTTTCTTCAAATGTTATTTTCTCATATTCGATGCTCAAAGGTTGTTTATACAAGCACTTATATCCGATGCGGACACTTTAGTTCTGAATGTATACACATCGAGCACATGAGCAACCATGACGTAAGAGTGAATTAAATTTTCTATACACCATCTAATATTTTAGACCATTAGAGATTATTGGTATGAGCATTCAGTGGAAGAATGTAATAGAGTTTGGTTCATTTATGAGAAGATCTGTTATGTAAAACTGTGATCGTTCTTTTTAAGAACACTTCGAGTGGAATAAAAAGACATGGGAATGAATAGAGAACTTAACACATTTTTAGGGTAAGTTTTAAATGTATCATATTTATAGTTTATAAACCAAATATTAAAATGTTTGTAGAAAATAAAATACTCTCTTCTCTCATTCACGTAGTAACCACCCCCATCTTCCTTAGTTCTTCTCCCATCGATTCCTCCTCCAGCTCGCCCTTACCAGTTACCATTTCCAAGTAAGATATCTTCTTTCTATGTGTTGTTTTCCTAATCTAACGCATTAGAATTTTGATCGATGTTCATAGTGTGAATCAAGAGAGAGAGCAACCTTGATGGGGTTATTTGAATATGGTGGTGCAGTAAAATTAGATAGACACGATCGTCACCAAGGGTGGTGGGTGCTAGATTAGGACTTTGAATTGTTTATGAGAGGAGCAGTATTTAGGGTTGTAGGTTTTTTTTGGATTGTGTTATATTCTTATTGCAATCTGCAAGCGATCTCGATCCACTGCATTGTTATGATTGAAATGTAAACTTTCCATCCGCGTACAACTGAAGGAAGAAACAATCACGTGGAAGATGGGGAAAAGAAAATCCAGGGCGAAGCCCCCATCAAAGAAAAAATGGACAAGCTCGAAACTGTCTTCTCATATCCTTTCTGCAATCATGAAAGAAGGGTTGACTGTTGCATGCATGCATCAGTTTGTTATACATATATTTTTGTAGGCCCGTTACTTTTTTGGTCTAAGTGCAATTAATCATGTTGGATTATATCAAGTTATGCATAACAAATATGCATTGTACCATTGGCGATCGTGCTGAAACTCTCTTGGCATATCCTGCATTAGACCCAGCCCATCGAGTTCTTCATGTCGTTGTAACACGTATTTAACATAGAAAGTTATTTGTTACATACAACTTGAGATAATCCAGGATGATTAACTACTTTCTGAGCTAAAAAAATAACAAGCCAACAAATATATATATAACAAACAGATGCATACATACGGTATTCAACACTACTACTTCTGTAATTGCAAAAAAGACATGAGAAGACGGTTTCGAGCTTGTCCATTCTCTTCTTAGGTAGTGGCTTCGTATTGGACTTTCTTTTCCCCATCTTTCACGTGATTGTTTCTTCCTTCGGTCGTACGTGGATGGAAAGTTTACAATTAGATAATAACAACGCAGTAGATCGAAATCGTTTGCAGATTGCATCAAAACATAATATCAATTCAAAAAAAACCTACAAAACCTAAATACCGCTCCTCTCATAAACAATCCAAAATCAAAATCTATCACCCACCACACTTTTTACTGCACCACCCAAATCAAATAACTCCATCGAGGCTGCTCCCTTGCTTGATTCACATATAATTAGAACTACGAACTCCGATCACAACCCAAACGCGTCAGATCGGGAGAAAAAGCAAAGAGAGCGAAGATATCTTACTCGAAAACGATGACAGGGAAGGAAGGCGCTGGGAGGAGGAACCGGCGAGAGAAGAACTGAGGAAGATGGGGAGGTTACTATACGAATAAGTAGGAGAGGAGAGGAGGCACATAGAACTTTCTTTCTTTTGACGGTTAAATAGGATTAGGAGAGAATTAAACTATAGAAAAGATAGAGAATTCCAGTTTTTACAAATGATTTAATATTTGGATTTAAATCCAACTTGACTACCCCTTATTTTTCTTATTTCATAAGATAATTTTTGAGAACATCTGACTATATGACATCGTGATTTCATTCATATTTCGACTCAATTCGAGACTCTTATCCAAACCATTACGCCTGTCAAATTTTGATGATGGTCTCAAAATTATTGGAATTGACCACTTACAGATGAACATGTTAGGAATGTTCGTTTTATATGATATTTAAATGACTATATGTTGTGATCTAATGGACAAAATCTATATGGTGTTTTCAAAAAAATACCTTGTGAAAAGTGGAGGTAGATATGTTGGTTTCCTCGCAAGGGAGTCTCGTTAAATCCTTAATATTTATAACATACTTAACCTTTAATTTAAAATTAAAATCTAATTATATTTTATGTGTACAAATTTGTACTCATCTTAAAGATCTTATATTTTGTTTTGTTTTTTTAAATTAAATTTTTAGTTCATTTTTATACTTAATGGTTCTTTAAATGTCAAATTTTAATAAAGTACTACAGAATTTATAAAATTTCTTGAAATTTTAATTTAGTACTTGATCATACATCAACAATTGCAAAGTTTGATCATACCTCTAAAACATCAGATCAGATGAAACAGCATATAAAGAAATCTTGCTAAGAAACAAAGACGGGAAAAGAAGTGATGGGAGGAGAAACCAACGAATAAGATCCAAGGAAGATAGTGGTGGTTACTGCATGATTGAGGAGAAAGGAAGACGCGGAGAACTTTCTTTCTCTTAGAGGAAATGTTGGGAAAAAATTAAACTATAAAGTACTTAAATAAGGTTTTTATAATCCTCGACAAACTTGTCACAATGTATTAGTTATTATGCATTAGTCAAGAAATAAATTTGCTGATAAATTTATTTTAATCATGTTGTGTTTTTTATAATATGTTATAAAATTATTATTCTATAGTATGCAATTGATCAAAATGATATTAATAAATAGTAAGTTTTTTTCAAGACTATCTTCATCTTTCTGAGATGGACATGTTATAAGAATCTATAAATCGATATTTAATATTAACTCTAAATTTTTGTAAAGAAACGAATATTCTATCATGTCATGTAGGACCAAATGAATACTAGTAACACATACTTTTACAAAAACTTTATAATGCAATTAATGTAGTACAAACTTTAAATATGATACATTTAAAAATTACCATAACAATATGTTAAGGTCTTTATTCAATGTTCAGAAATGCGGCCCATGCGTCTGCATATGCGTATGCGGAGGGGCAACTGCACAGCATATGACATATGCAACAGTATGCGGCTCTTACGCACATGCAGACCGCATAAACCGCATATGCGGTCGAATATGTGGTCCGACCCCATTACTAAGATCCGGTTAAAGGATCTTAACCCGACAAGCCAAAAACCCAATTATTCCCCTCTCGACAAGCAGATGTACGCATACCCGACCAAAACCTTTCCCAACCTCAACAAACCCCCAACCTAACCGCTCGAAGCTCCTCCTCCTCTGTCGTATAAGCTCCGCCAACCTTCCGACCTACCGCCTTTGCCGTGCGGCAGCTCTTGCGCCTCTACATTCCGCCACCAACAACTCCTACAACACCACCTTCCGCCTCTGGTTGTTCTTGCACCACCGGCTTTGTTGTACGATAACATTGCCTCAGCTTCGATTTCTACCTGCAACTTGATGACATGCTGATGTTACTTCTTTGGTTTGTTCTACAAGTTAAAACACTACATGTTCCAACTTCGATTTGCTCAGCAACAATGACATGTTTTTATGATTTTATTAGCTTCTTTTCTATTGTTGGTGACATGTTTTTTGTGTTCTCATTTTGTGTTCAAGGGGATTATTGAAGTATTGCTGGATATTATATTCAAGGAATTTCTATTTATTGAATTGCATGTAGAATTCTAATGTTGCTCACATGTTTTTTGTGATTCTATTAGCTTCTTTCCTATTGTTGATGAATATTATCAAGCTACTAATCATCATTGGCTATTTTTGATATTTGCATATATGTACACTACTGATGCCAGATTCTTATACTTGCACATGATTTTCATTCCTCATCTCGAAAGGCTCGATTATATTTTTTAGTTGATTCTACTTTACTTGATATGTGTCTAGAGGTTATTCTACTGTGATATCTAAAGCAACTATGTATGTTTTTATTGTGGTGCCTTTTTCTATTTTTAAAAGTACGCTTTTGTAGAAATCTAAAGGAAACATGTATTTTTTTGTCTCTAACATCGCAATTTAATATATTTCTTTAAAAAATTAATTAAAAATGTAAGCTGCATAATCCACATATACTTCCGCATATAATTCTGCATATCCGCTTACTAGATGGGGACCGCCTGACCAAACGAATACTGCATACCAACTTTTTGAACCTTGTCTTTATTCATTCACATGCATACTTATTCCACCCCAAGTATTCTTAAAAAGAACGATCACGGTTTTACATAATAGATCCTCTCATAAATGAACAAACTCAATCACATTCTTCCACTAAAAATATGTGTCAATGATCTCTAATGGAATAAAATATTAAATGGTGTATAGCAAATTTAATTCACTCTATCGTTATTATTGCTAAAGCGCTCGATGTGTACACATTCAGAAATACAGATGCCGCATCGGAAATAAGTGCATGCATAAAAAACCATTGAACATCGAATATGGGAAAATGGTATTTGGAACAAAGAGATCTTACTTGAAACAAAGTAAGGAAAAGGTGTCGCCAAGTGAGGTAAGGAAAAGCCAAGGAGGATGTAGGTGAAATACTATTAGAAATGCAAATGGATATGGATATATCTATATCTTATCCGTCGTCATTGTATCCATACTCGTTTTAAAATGAACCGTGATATAGAAATCACTTTGATATCCTAAAATATGTGTATGTATATATAAGTTTTCACATGTGAATATAGTTTTCGATTTATATTTAACCGTGTATAACATAAATTTTTTTACCGTTTTTCATTATATTTAATATAACTACTATGATATAAGTAGGTTTACTATCTATTTATAAATAAATATGATAAATAAGACATATAGATGCAGCTGATTATTTGCATCCTGTGTTACTACGTAGTTGTGGGTAGTTGTACTTTTTTTCTCTTAGCATAAAAGGGAATGTTTCCAAATTCTGGGAAAGTCATGATAAACTTACTTTCTACAACTATATGAAGGTTATTTTAATTTTAATTAACTTATTCAGTGGTAGAGTAATCAACTGAGTTGTTGATCATACATCAACGTCGTTCAAACAAAAAAATGTAAAGATCTGAATCCTAAACTATTTTAAAAGTAACATCGTGGTCCCTTCTTGATTCCAAAGATGTTGCGAGAAATAATTTTCATAACATTGTGATCCTTTCTTGGTTTCAACAATGTTGCGAGAAATAATATTCATACTTAAATCATCGCATTTGTAAGTTTGGGGAAACATTATTGATATTGTATCAAACAGGTCTTTGAGTCATATTAATCAAAATTAGACTTATATTGAAAATAGGGTTATCAAATCTGAGATATAAATCAAGAAACAGGTTCTCACATCTCACCTTGGCCCCGCAACCTAGCCACCAACTTCAGTAGTAACGCCATATCCATATCATCCGTAGGAGGATGCCAAGCATCCGCTACTCCTTTGGCGAGGTAACCAGCTCCCAGTTTACCAGATGGATTCCTCTTGACTGTCCATGGGAGGGGCTCCACAAGAAGTGGTGCATGCATGACTCCAAGCGATTCTGGATCCCTATGAGAAGTATCCTCGAGGAGATGAAGAAGAATGGTATAGACGCCAAGACCGTATTAAGAAGCACACCCCCCCTTCCCCCAAGAGAGTCAGGAAGCCTTCCACCCAGCTAGCTTTCGCTTCAACAGCTCAATCACTGGCAACCAGTCGAATTGTTTCAAATGTCTGCTAGTCAAAGATAGCCTAAACTAGATTATGGGTAACGATCCATGCAAGGTCTCCAAAAACATCGAGCACTCCCCAATCTCTGACTAAGAAAAGTCGAACGGCACAAAAGAAGAGTTCGATATGTTTACCTCCAACCCAGGAAGCTCTCTAAACACTTCCACCATAGTACTCATGGCTCTAACCTCCTTGCATCCGCCCTCAATGAAGAAGACGGTATCATCTGTGTACTGAAGCAAGGGTGCGGATAAGGCCTCGTGTGTACCCACAGCAAGGTTCAAAATATAGATATCGTATCGGTAAGCACAAAAAGAGATATACCGAACTTATATCGAGATATATCAACGATATCGGTGGAAATATTGGAAATCGTGCAAAAAAGGTGATTTTTTCGAATTAAGCTCATATTGGTTCTTAAAACAATAAACAATGCCTAAATACACACTTATATGCAAGAATGGTGTGTATTTAGCATACCAATACACATTATGCCGCACATAACATTGTTGTCAATGTTAACTGTTAACTACTAAGAGATATTAAATAAGAAATGATGAAATTCAAACTATAACGTAGTGGCATCGAGGAGGTGTATTTAGCACATTAAGTCGACATCACATTGCATATTATGTATAAACAAAATGACGAGCTATATCGGATATCATATGAACAAGCTAATGAGCAAAATAACACATATGCATGGAGACATACCTTAATAAGCTCTAGAGTTGTTTCATCCCCATCACAAAAGAGGGTGAATCACAAAAGGGGGCAAATCCCCTGGTTCAAGCGTACACCGCCTGAAAAAATATAAGTTGTAATGTATTTTTAATGTACCCACTTCAACTGTCTGGTGGTAGTGATGTGTGCCTACCACTCAAAAGACACGGGTTCAAATCCCTCCTTGTGGGGTTTGCTTTAGGTAGCCAACAGCCAGCGTAAAAAATAGCCGCCCAGATCTTTACGGCATGGATTTGAGCAATAATCCATGGAGCCGACCCTACTTAAAGTAGGAGAAGGCTTCGCCATTTCATTTCATAATGTGTTTTAAATACCAAGATTAGATACATAAGCGATATCCCAAACAAATCAATGAAAAATAAAAAATGGGTGATATTGAGCAACATCGATACCACATAGATGGTATCGGTTGATATCGACAAATATCTAGATAAATTTGTATTGCAATAATCTATTTTTAATCGATATGAGACAAATTAGTGATATTTCATCGATACCTCACGAGATATCCGTGATATCTTGGAATCCAGTTTACACTCAAATATTAAAGTAGGAGAAGGTTTCGTCGTTTCATTTCATAATATATTTTTAATACCAGGATTAGATACATAAACCAAATCCCAAACAAATCAATGAAAAATAAAAAATGGGAGATATTGAGCAACATCGACACCACATAGATGGTATCGAACGATATTGACCAATATCTAGATAAATTTCTACTGAAATCATCGATTTTTTATCGATATGATACAAATTACATGTATTTCATCGATACACGAGAGAATTCTGTTTACACTCGAATATCAGAACTTGCTCTCTAGCGATAACGATAAATCGTTAATATATCGTTAATGTTGATATATCACAATATTTTGAACCATGCTACAAATCATAAATTCGGTTAATTATTAATATTGGATTTCTTTCCAAACGTGTTAATACAAGAGGCGGTTAGAAAATCTCAAAAAAAGCAACTTTTAAAGCTTAAAGAATAAAAAATAAATTTCCAAGCTTCTTTCCTTACAAAACAAACAATGAAGTCAACTAACAATGTTGATGTTGATGATGGAGCATCGATATCAACATGATATCAATGATATAACTCTAAATGATGGAAAGTTTGTATTAAATATTTAAAATTTCATTAATATCGATATCAATGATAACAGATGACATATCACTGACACATCGCTTGATATCGGTTGATATCAAGACATCCAAGGTAAAATCAGCATCCTTGACTTGTCGATATGGACATATCAAGGATATAGCAGGATATTTTGATACATGCCTCGCAATCCTCCCCCAAAGGACTACTTGGTTGATCATAATGGCAAGGACATCCATAGTAATCACAAACGACAACGACACAAGCAAGCATCCCTCACGAACACCCTGTTTAGGTTGGAAGAATCCCCCCTCCAAATGTCCATTGATCAACACAAGGGAAGATGTAGTGATACACATCTTCATCCAAGAGATGCACAAGTCAGGGAAACCCTGCTTCACTTAGTGCAGACCAAAGGAAAACCCAATCAACACATTCATAAGGTTTAGACAAGTCGAGCTTCCAAAGCAGGCCTATGATCTCCCTGCGCTTCCAATCACCAACCATCTCCGAGGCCAAAACCACACTGTCCATCATCAACCGATCTGGAATGAAAGTAGTCTAAGTAGGAGCGATCAAATCCTCAAGAACAACGTTGATACAAATTGCTAAAATCGATGAAACAATGAGATAAACCGCTCGATTCTCCTCTCCCCCTCTATTGGTAAAGGGAAAAGAAGGGCCTTATTATTCATGTCGAAACCGTGCTTTCCCAATGCAAACTCGTCTAAGATAGCCATCAAGTTCGACCGGATCACACTCCAGAGCTCCTTATAGAACAACACAGGAAAGTGATCGGGGCACGGTGTCGCATCCACGTTGAGCTCTCAAAATCCAATCTTAAGCTCATCCAAGTGAAAGTCCCTAGTCAGAGCAGCATGTTGGGCTGACAAAAGAGAAAAGGCACCCCTGCCAAGCAATTGCCAGCCACCACTCGAGGACCTACATAAGACTCAACGAAGGTGCCCAAACGCAGCCTTACCCACCTCTCAAACATCATTCTTAAGCTCATCCAATTGAAAGTACCTAGTCAGAGATGCATGTTGGGCTGACAAGAGAGAAAAGGTGTCTCTGCCAAGCCACCGCTCGAGGGCTTGAGACACAACGAAAGTGCCCAATCACAGCCTTGCCCACATCTTTATCCCCCTCCACATGGGCGCCTCCCATCGAAATGCCTCGAATGAAATTTCGGTGTGGCCTCCCATTAACCACTGCATAGAAGAATCTCATATTAGTGTCCCCCTCCTTGATATCGCGTGACTTGTATCTCCATTCCACCTCCTGCTTTATATCCTCAAGAAGGGTTCATTGCATATCCTCTGTCTCCACCAACTCCAACAAGAAGAGGTTTCTATTGTCCTCCACACAATCCAAATTGGAGACAATCCTTTGCGAAAATTGTGTCGTTGAAGTCATCCCCAACGAAAATTTGACGTTGAAGTCATCTAAAACGAGCCAGGCCTCAGAAGGAAGAAGAGCTTGTCATCCCACAGGTCCACCCAAAACTTCTGACAACCCCCCCCCCCATCAGTGGGCCACAAACATATAAGAAAACCGCAAGGTGTCCCAATCTCTTGTTCTAGAGGAAAATAGAAACCACATGGTTCCCCCGGAGTTCCAACTCCATGTCAAATTGATCACCAACCCAAGCCACTAACAGACCACCCGCATTGCCCACTAATGGTAGGGCCATATGCTCCGATAAACGAGGCTCCTTTACAGAAGTCCAGGCATGCGTCGACCAGACCTGCACCTTTGTTTCGTGGAGGAAGAGAACATTCATATGCCACACTGACACCATTCTCTTGATTGTGCTTTGTTTCTCCGAGTCAACCAAACCTCTCACACTCCAAGATACAATCTTCATTTAAAAATCGCTTTCCTTGTGTCCATGCAACTCGAGATGCCTACCACTAAAAGCACACCCTTCGGTTGAACCACAACAATATCTAAGGACGTAGTGGAAACTCCACCAAGCTCCAACCTTGGTTTTTTATGGACATAAAACCATAGGACATCACTCTCTTCGATACACAAAGACGATTTCAACAGAGGGGCATATCAAAAAATGAATAAATGTTATATAAGTGAAATGTAATAATCAAGGAGGGGTGATGGCCCACCTAAGATGTATACAAGTTCCACCCCTGAGTGTTCTCAACTGAGAGCAATATATAGGAATTTGTATATGGATGTTTTATGCAGGTTGTCGACTACTAAACGCAACCCTCCTCATTTACCAGGCTTGGGGCCAACCATGTTTGATTTAACGAAGTTAGTCCAAAAGAGGACGTAAAAGAAGTTATGGATAAGTAGTTGAAATATTGGCACTTTAACTAGCAAATCAATGGAAATAATAGAGTATAGAAAAGAAAAATGATTCGGATACTATGTCTCCAAGAGACAAAATGTGGAGAGAAACAAGGGAGATCGAGAAGACAAGGATTAAATTATGGTATTCATGTAAAGAGAAGTGCAAAAAATGTTGATTGGGTGGTTATTCATAAGGATTTGAAGGATAGTGTGGTTGAGGTGTAAAGATTTGGGGTCGGATTATTACCATTAGGAAGTGATTCAGTCATTAAGCCTTCATGAATAAATTTGTATTCTTTCGTTCCGGGTGACCGCCCCTGAAAGTATCAACTAATGGATTGCTAAAATTGATGGGTGAAAAAGAAATTGTGAATAACAGCTCAGTTTGTGCATCCGCAAATTGGTTTAGATGACAGGATTAAACATGCTTTTTACGAGGATTTGGATTGGATTATGCAAGTAATCTCAAGTATTCAAGCTTATCCATTCTCTTCTTTGGTGGTGGCCTCGCAGTGGACTTTCTTTTTCCCATCTTTCACGTGATTGTTTCTTCCTTCGGCTTTACGAGGATGGAAAGTTTACATTTAAATGAAAAACAACATAGTGAATCGAGATCGCTTACAGATTGCAACAATAACACACAACAACAACAAAGCCTTTTCCCACTTTAAGTAGGGTCGGCTACATGGATTTTTTGCCTCCATTCAGATCTATCTTGGGTCATTCTCAGGCTTAGATCCAAAAAACTAAGATCCCTTCATATAGTCTCATTCCAACACTTCTTAGGCCTTTCATGCCCTCTTTTAGACGGCTCAACATTCCAAAACTCACATCTCCTCACCGGTGCATCAGCTGACTTTCGTACTAGATTGCAACAATAACACAAATCCAAAAAAAACTACAAACCTTAAATATTGTTCCTCTCATAAACAATCCAAAATCAAAATCTAGCACCCACCACCCTTGGTGGTGATCATGTCTACCTAATTTTATTGCACCACCCTAATCAAACAACTCCATCGAGATTGTTCCCTCGCTTGATTCATATACAACCGGAACTACGAACTCCAATCACAACCCTAATGCGTCAGAAATAGATAGGGGAAAACAACATAGCGAGTAAAGATATCTTACTTGGAAATGGTGACAGGGAAGAGCGGTGTTAGGAGGAGTAACCGATGGAAGAGGAACCAAGGAAGATGGAGGTTACTGTGCGAATGAGAGGAGAGGAGGCACAAAGAACTTTCTTTCTCTTGACAGGGTAATAGAATTAGGAGAAAGTTAAACTTTAGAAAAGATGGGCAAAGAGGATGATGGGAGAGAAATTCAGTTTTTACAAACATTTTAATATTTGGGTTTAATGGGGCTACCCCTGAAAGACCTGGCCATAATGCAGGTCGGGCTAAGAAATGTTTGTCCAAAGCCTGCCATGGGCCAACCCATGGGGTCATTTTATATTTTTTCCATGCACTTTTTAATGTTAGTTAATAAGTATAAATGATTTTATTACCACCGTTTATACTTTATATAACTAATATAAGTAGTTTCCATATTACTTGTCATGTAAACTGTAAACTTGGTCATCTCTCGGATCCCATGTCATAAGATTCGGCTCGTCAAGAGAAAACCAATGAAAATTGTTTCTTGCAACTAATAACAAAAGGGTAGATCTCATTATAATCATGATAGCATTTAATCATGATTAGCACTAATTAAACAAAGCTAAGCCCCAAGTTATGGTTCTGGAAGAATCCAACTTAAGCCTTTAGTTTCCAAGAGGAGCTCGCTTAAGCTCTAAGTTTCTGCAAGGAGCTAACTTAAGACCTAATTTTCCAAAAGGAGCTAGTTTAAGCTCTAAGTATTAGGAAGGAGCTAACTTATAAGTCCTGAGTTTCCGAAAGAATCTAGCTTAAGCTCTAAGTTTCAAGAGAGAGCTAACTTAAGCCCTAAGTTTCTAGAAAGAGCTAACTTAAGCTTTAAGTTTCTGGAAGGCTCTAACTTAAGCCCTAAGTTTCGGATAAGCTTTGGTTAAAACCATGATCCAAAACTATGGGCTACTAACCACAGTTAAATCATGGATTAGCGATTTTATGAAGCCTATATACAGCCCCTCACCCGGAGGTGTGAGTGTTGGGATGTTGACCCGACTAAGAGAGGGCGAGCAAGGCCCAAGAAGTATTGGAATGAGACTATTTGAAGGGATCTTAGTTTTTGGATCTACGATCAGGATTTACCCGAGATAGATCTAAATGGAGGCGAAAAATCCATGTAGCCAACCCTACATAATGTGGGAAAAGGCCTTGTTGTTGTTGTAGATATATGGTGTGAAACCCTGTCTTTTTCTAACCATCAAAATTTCAACTCAAGTCAGCCTAACAAAAATTCGTAGTTAGAAGTGTCTCAACGACATGCTTCCAATAAGACCAAGATTGTATCAATAGAAGCAGCCTAGCTCAAGATACTATAATTTTAGTATAAATAGGTTGCGATTCATTTAGGATCCACCAAGGATCCGAATTAGACTTTTGCATGTATAAGAGTGGAGTCTCAAATGACACTTATTTCCCTAAACTTAAGTCCTCCACCAATTACCTCACAACAGTTCCATTGTAAGTTGTAAAAGGCCTTCTCGTTGAAAAAAGCTAATCAACAATCCAAGGGCACCAACCTATAGGGGAAGCCAAGACCACCTTGATGCTTAGACATCAATCCACGGTCCTATTTTCCCACAATTGATTGTAACTCCACCAACACCGTATGAATCATCAAGTGAGTGATATGGGACGAGGTGACTAGGTATATGTGGATCATCCCTGAAGGTAAAAAATCATTATGCCTCACTTACTATTGGCTCCACATATTTTCACGATCCCAGATAATTGGGCACACTTAAAGCCATAAGGTTCTTTTGTAATTTTGGGTAGATGATCATGGGAGTATGAAGAAAGACTTATTGCGGACATGAGCACCTTGTTTCGCATATTCTGTAAACTATTCATACCAAATGAGGGTAAGGTTGTCACCACTGAATTGGGATGGCCCAAGTATCATGGATATGAACGGGATTTATGAATTCTATCCTTTAAATCGAGTGGCCAAACACCTTGAACAACTTGATTGATAAACTTAGGCCACCGTCCGACCTTTAATCGATCAAGTTTTCCATTTGCTTGATTGAAGTACCTTACGTTCAGAAGAGACCAATTACCCATGGAGGTTTGAACGGATCCACTGACATATGAATTGACATGTGAAATAAATTAAAAAGGATGGAAGATTCGAACAGGAACAATTGACCTGGTTGATCAATCAACTAGAAAAAAATTGATCAATCACTCCATAACTCTGGCTAGGAACATATTTCTCCAGTGATTTTCGAACCATTGATTACAAATAGTACCAGAACTACTGGCACAGTATCTCTTGATCAATTACGCCCACTAGAGCAATCGAACGATCCATATCTCAAGCTTCTCGCAACACCATTAAACTAAATCCCGAATTTCTCTACAACTAACCCAATCGACCCAGTAGACTTGAGTCAATTAGTCGACCACTATACCACCTTCTCCAAAACAAGGCCAGAACTCTCTGAAATCCCATCAATGCCCTCATTCAAGATCTAATCTTTCGACTGACACGCATTAATCAATTCGTCCACATCCAACTAGCGAATAAGCAAGCGATAAAAACATAGGAGAATCACAACGCACATATAATGCAATTTTACAGTATCGTGAGGAAATTCTCATCAGCAAGGAGGATTCCACTAAAAATTGATCCGTTCACAAAGCAGATCGTAAGTGCGATGAAACGTATTCATATCTTCATAACAAAAAAAATCTCTCGAGGCATTAAAAAAATCTCACTAAACATTACCTGGCGCAAGAATGTGTTCGCGTGCCAAATTTGAATATCCTCAGTGTTGTCCTCTCGCTCGATCTGTACAGCAGGAAACCCAAGATGTCGCGAGCGATCGCTCCTCTTCTTCTACCGGCGCCATAAAGTCGGAGAGGAAGGAGGAACACTTCCGTGTTAGGTCCTAGATGTTCTTTTTGGACAGATTCTCTGAAGGAGGATAAAAAAACAAATCGAAAAGATTTTCCTACATATGCTCCCTAATTCTGTTTATATTACAAGTATACCCCAATCTTTTTCGAAAATTACAAGGGGGCACATCTACTTTATATTGCTATGCATATATGACCCTATGTGTGTTTTCAACCATAACATGCTACTTTTATCGTTGGTTCGCAAAATAGGATTGGGCAAACAACAATGTCTCAAGATTAGGAGCTTGATCGTGGTGTCATGTAGTGGCACGAGGATAGGGTTAGGCCACACATCCCTCAACCGGCTACATCTATTACCATACACTAACTATTTGCTCTTGCCACCTACCTGTCCCATGACCAAACACCAGCGCATCTCACAACCTTTTTTCTTAGCACACTCATCGTCCCATCAACTAAAACACCATTGATCCCCACCAACCACCTTCTTGACATTGCTCCCTCCCTCTTCCACCACCCCTCTTCCACATCCAGCCATCGTGTCCAGTAGACGAAGGAATTATCTGTCTCCGTTCCACCCTCTTGTGGCTACCGTATGTTTTGCTTCAAATATTGGAAATCGATTTAAACTAATTTAAGAAAACTGGCTACCGTATGTTTTGCTTCAAATATTGGAAATCGATTTAAACTAATTTAAGAAAACAGGGTACCTATATATTTAAGATCAGAAGGCTTCAAATGCATGAATATGCGTGGGGAAAACACCATATAGAAGCAATGCACATTTAAAACAAGAAGCACACATAGAAATTGCTTCCAGCTTAATCGAGTGACACAGCCAGTTTTGAAAGAAAAAATGCAAGGTCAATTTACTCTAATGCAAAGAATAAAAAATCATTCCTAGAAGATCTTGAGATCTAAATGCAAGTCATCACGTACTATTCCTCTAGATCTTGAGATCCGACTTCACCATGACTGAAAAAAAATACCGGAAAGGGCGGATCTTGCGGAGATCCAGGACGTGAAGACCTCAAGGTGGCAAAGAGCTAGAGAGAGGAGCGAAAGCTGGGCTGCAGGCGAGCGAGCGACGGTGGTGCGCAACACGTGCAGAGAGCACCGGTTGGGGGAGAACGCAGTGGAGGGAGCGAGCGTTAAGGGTCGGCGTAGGATGCGGGAGAGGCGTTAGGGATTTGAGGGGGGTGCGGGGGGGATCGAGGGTGTTACGGGCGGCGTGGGCGGCGTGGGCGGTGGAAGGCGTGGTAGGTGCGAAACGAGCATGGCGCTACTAATCGTTACAGTGGGCAAATTACATTTCTATGAAACATAGATAGAGAAAATGAACGACACGCTCCTCCCCGTCCTTCCGAGTTCCGACTATTATATTTTAATAAGGGATATTTACACCCATAGCTCTGAGTAGTTTCTTAATTACTCTAAAAACTCTCCGTAATCACGAATTACATCCAGAACCCCGAATAACCATTCCATTTTACATCCATAACCTTCCGTTAGTTTAGTCTGTTAACTCAACCAGATGGCTGAGTTAATCTAACCATTGAGCGATCTAACGGCCAATATTAAAAAAGAAAGAAAGAAAGAAAGAACAAACGAATAGGAGGAGGTCGACTACTAGGGGGAGGGGGACGGTGGTCAAGCTTCCATGGGCGGCGGGGCTCAGTGGAGAGGGGGGGCTTCCAGCAGGGACATGTGTGTGGGGGTGGGGGCTTTGAGGAGGAGCATGGGCTTGAGGCTCAGCGGCGGGACTCGGAGGGGCAGGATCTTCGATGAGGAGCAGGGCTCCTCGGCGGCGGGGCTCGGGGGAGATTCGAGCACAGGGACGGGCGTGATGGGGGTTGAGGAGGAGCAGGAGCATGGCGCAGGGCTCGGGGGCGGGAGTCGGAGGAGCAGGGCTCCTCAACGACGGTGGCTTCCGAGGAGGAACTCCGGGGGGGCTTTGAGGAGGAAAGCGGGGAGGTGGGCGTGTTTGGGTTTTGTGTGGGGGTTAGTGAGGGCTTTGAGGAGCGGGAGCATGGCGGCATGACTCGAGGGGGTCGCTCAAGGAAGAATGTGATGTGGGCTGGCGTTGGGGGAGGAACAGGTTCCTCGTCACGGGGACAGCAGGACTTGGAGGGGAGGGGGCTTCGATGAGGAACCTGCTCCTCGGCGGTGGTGGGTTTCAAGGAGGAACTCCGGGGGCTTCGACGGCAGGGGGCTCAAGGAAGAACGTGGGGTGGGATGACGTAGGAGGAGGAGCAGGTTCCTCGTCGCGGGGACAACAGGACTCGGAGGAGAGAGGGCTTCGACGAGGAACCTGCTCCTCGGCGGCGGTGGCTTTCAAGAAGGAACTCCGGGGGGCTTCGGCGGCGGGGGAGGGTGCTCAAGGAAGAACACGGGGTGGGTCGTCGTTGGGGGAGGAGCAGGTTCCTCATCGCGGGGACAACATGACTTGGAGGCGAGGGGGCTTCGACAAGGAACCTCCTCCTCGGCGGCGATGGCTTTCAAGGAGGAACGCCGGGGGCTTCAGCGGCGGGGGGCTCAAGAAAGAACGCGGGGTGGACCGACGTTGGGGGAGGAGCAGGAGCATGGCACGGGGATAGCAGGACTCGGAGGGGAGGGGGCTTCAACGAGGAGCTGGGCTCCTCAGCGGCTGGGGCTTCCCAGGAGGAACTCGCGTGTGGGGGAGGGGGGGGGGTCAACGTCGAGGGCGAGCAGGAAGGCGGAGGCGCAGGGAGGGGGAGTGCTGGAGCTCACAAGCGGGGGAGCAGCCGACATCGGGCATAAGGCATGTCAGGGGAGGAGGCATCATTTTGTTTGACCCAATGGCACGTGTTTCGAAGGGCTAAATGGTCAACATATGACGTTTTCCATTCGAGTTAACGGAGAATTAAGACGGAACTTGACACAGGATTATGTCATTAAAGGTTAAGCATTGTTCGGGGTTCTATATGTAATTCGTGATTATAGAGGGTTCCTGGGATAATTACGAAACTACTCAGGGTTGTGGGTGTAAATATCCCTTTTAATAATGTGGTTGAATTTCTCACGATCAGGTGGAAATGTAAAGTGGCGTTGCGTGCTATATCATGTACTAATATTAAAAAGAGTAAATTACTAATAAAATTCTGAACAATACACCCGATTTCAATATCATACATGAAATAGTAGCATCATGGTATCCAAACTTTAGATTTCTTCAATGTAGTACCTAACTATTGAAATTTAAGGCTAGAAAGACGAAACAAACAACTAAAATTCAATAGTGAAAGACTATATTGAGATGAATCTTAAAGTTCAGGTACCATATTATACCTTTTAAAGTTCATGTATGTATTAAAATCAGGTATATTGTTCATGTATGTTTTTTGTAATTTACTAACAAAAGAGACCATGTGTATCAACTAATTAGTTAACAAGAACGCAAACTAACACACTGTAACTTTGATCTTACATTTCATTCAAGGACGCTTTAGCTTGCGATGCATGTGTAGGTGAGTTGCCAATTCTTACTTTTACATATCTTGTCCATAAATTTAGGAAACCTCTAGAAAAAAAGAGAGAAGGTATTATTCGTCGTATCTTTTGGAAGATTGAGTTGAATGTGTAGATCTGCAAAAGTTTCATGGTCATTAGTGGTCAATGATAATGATTAAACACATAAGCATGACGAGGAATCTGAGTATACTCGAGGCGACCGATAAATCAGATATTTATCATATTTTTTTTATATCTTTTGTTGAGCAAAAATAATGTTTAATCCATGCATTTTTCGTAGTTTTACACATAATTTTCATTTCATAATTTTTTATGATCATTGCATTAAAATCATATAAAAGTTGCTAGCAAAAGAAACCAAAAAATAGAATAAACAATTTTATTTGTATTTTTGAACATGGACTCCAAGCACATGTTAACAATTTTATTTTTTTTATTTTTCAGGTTTGTCTTAAGAGAGGTCAAGGGATTCTTATTTACCTTCCTCTTCATTTGCAAAAAAAATGGAAAAATGCTACAGTACAAAATAACCCACATCAACGACATAAGTATTTTGAAAAAAATGGGGCGTTGACATCAACATCACGATCCATCAAGGGTGGCCACCACTCCACCTTCACCTCCAACGCTACTACCATCGTTCTCCTGCCCTTCGTGTAACCGTTGCCGTGATGTTTGGCCTCCAATCCCAACGCCAACCGTCGGCGGCCGATCTCCTCCATCCTGAACTATAAAAGGGGAGAGGAAGAATCCGTCAAAAGGAAAAAATGACCTCATTGCAGGCCGCCGAAGCCAATAGCCCCTTTGGTCGCCAACTTTCGTCCACCACCATCAAGCTCCGACCATTGTGCTCAACCTCAATGCTATTTCATCGCAACGTTTCGCTATGGAGGAGCATCTCTAAGCTAGGAACCCGTCTCCAGAACCATCGGAGGGTCAAGCACTAGCACCCCTACTGTAGTCTCCCAACTGCATCGTTGCCATCCTCTCTTACTCATCGTCGCCATCTTCCCTTCGGCCTCCAATGCCTCCGTCATCGTTTCTATGATGTCTAGAATCTAATTTCATAGGTTTCAAAGGGTTCCAGAATCTATGTCTAGAATTTAATTTATAGGTTTCGTCCATGGGCAATTGCTATTATGCTACCTTTATGTGAAACCAACAAATGTGGTAGCAAGGATCCTCTGCTGGCCAGCAGAGGCCTGCTGTACCACGTGGGCCGCTCGATCATGATCGAGCGGTTCACACGCAAAGGGCCACTTTAACCCTGAATTCGTGTGAACCGCTCGATCTTGATCGAGCGGCCCACGTGGTACAGCAGACTCTGCTGGCCAGCAGAGGAGCTGCTCTCCAAATGTGGTGATAGTGGGCGTGTCTATCGAGACTTCTGAAATGTATTTGCACATAACATGGGCGAGGAGGGTATCGAGGTAATTTTCTCTAAGTTATTTTGTCAATATTTAACATTTTACTTGTTAGAGTCTGATGGACTTCATTGGTTGCTTACTTTTAAGGATCTTATGCAAAAATGCTCCTGCAAACTCACATTTCATGAAATATTCTTAAAAATATTATATTGCATTATAAAAAATGGTTTAGACAAATTCTAATCAATATTAGTCATCATATCTTCCATCATAAAATTTATAAAAACGAACATTATTCGATGTTTCATTCTTAAAATTCGCAGCAAAAAATCATATCAAAGAATTGTGTAACGATGGTAGCTATTGACTTTTTCTTAAAATTGTTGTCAAACTAGTTGTATTACTGATTTTAGATAAAAGTCAACCAAGCAACAATTAATGTTCTTTGTTATGAATTTAAATTTGAAATATATAACAAGTAATATTCACACTATTTGTTGACAAGGGCTAATTCTATGGCCGTATTATAAAATAACATCTTTGCAAAATTCTTCATTCTACAAGAATAGACATAAATAAATACCAAATTTTACATTTTGAAACAACATACAATGCTTTGTGTGCATAGATAAACATGTGTAGATATATTTGTATCTGATTACTTACTGAATCCTCTATATATGTATTATGTTTTGTGCGTGGGGATGCAAACAGGTGTACATATATCCTTTACCGAACCCGTTTTCTACGTATTTTTCCATTTGCATCTCTATTCGTTGAGAAATGGATACCGATAGACATGTCAATTTAATATCGGCACACATTTATCTATGTTTACACAATTCCATTTTAGATGTAGAAATCTTTGCAACTCTTGTAACGATTTTTTTTCTCTTCTTCACTGTATTAGATAAAAATTCTATGAAATAACACATTTGGTGTATCTGTGATGATAAGTCATGCAATTTATAGATGTGTAAGTTAATATGTAAATTATTTTTCTAATATATATAACTGATATGTTACCACTCCGCGATCGTATCTATTTTTGATAATATGGTTACATATTTTTCTTCCTCATCAAAGTATGTATCTACATTAATATTCACAATTAAACTCAGAAGCAATATGACAATATTTCTATAAAGATTGATTTCCAATCAACTTCTTGATACAAGTCCTTTACAGAGAAATATAGACTCAAAAGTGTTGGAATAATCAAGTCAAAGAGTTGACTTGATGAGGTTGAGATGAACTAAAACCTAAATTGTAACTGTCACAATCGAGGCACGCATCTTTGACCGGAAATTGTGACGCCCCTAGGATCCGGGTACTCGGCAAACCAATCCACACACGTAATTCCACATTCGAATATTTGACATTCACAAAAGCAGAGAAAAAGCAACATGCAAAGGAAATAATTTTTTTCTTCTCATTGCATTCAACATGTTCACAAGCATGTGTATTTCTATTCACCAATTCCATTACAATCTATTATCCATTTCCATGTCCAAAAAAATTACATGTAAGCATAAATACAGATGTCCACAATTATACATTACATGCCATGTCTCTCAAAAAGAAACTACAAGTAAAGAAGACAGTAAAAACTACTACCAACTGTGATACAAGAAGTGTAGTGAAGCTGCACTAAAGTGATGTCTGCAAACTGCTCACTGTTGAGGACCTACGGATCCACACGTAGGTACGTTATGAGCAAAGTTGCCCAATACGAATTAGATAAAACTATACAACAACAAGCAGGATATAATTTAAATGTGTGCAAAAGAGAAAGAAAATAGGTAATCAGATCTCACAAGAATCACATTTTTATTTTGGTTATTAGATATGGATATAAGTAACCAAGCTTCGTGGATAGTTTGTGGCCTTGGTCTGGATGAGACCTCACACTATGACTCTAAGGCAAAAGAATACCTTAGGGTTGGGGTGCCTCCGTAGGCATGCGGTGGGGTACAATGCATCCTAACTAAGTTCTCAACACGTCCACTTAGATCCACTTCACTATTGTACTTCTGATTCACAAAATAGATTCCAACCCGTGAATCTTCACGACTAGCCCAATCCTCCTTATGCACAGGAGATTCACATCCCATTCCCAACTTCATTAACCACATTTTCCCGGAACTCCCCTCTTAGCGCTCCCACTCAGAATACCGACCAATGTGGCCTACATTGGCCTGTAAACGAGTGTGAACTCTAAGTGACAAACGAAACACTAGCCGACCAACCATGACTACTTGGCCCACGCTCGAGCACCGGGCTAAACCACACAAGTGTCGAGGCCAACACCGTCAGATTAGCACCTCGGTGTGCCAAGCAACATGTCCCCCAACCATCGCAGTTACAATAGCAGCTGGGATCGCGGTCGTCTAGGCTTCTACCCGGGGCCCCAAGGGTGCATGCCCCTCCCTTAGCGGCAACTAACTCAATGTACCCGATCGTAGATGTAATATGCATATCTAGAATCTATCTTATTCATCATATTCTACCGATTGGTCACATGATGCGCTGTCCACACTTTCTTTTTCAAACCAAGAGTTAGCTTATGACATTCCACCGCTTACTTGAACAAAAAATCCTATGAGCTATAACGCTCAAGCCTTAATCGCAGTATCATAACGTCCATATCCTGTGATGGGGGCCATTCTGACACTGTCAGTATGTGTTACTTGTGTGAAAGCATTGAAATTCCAACAATCCAAAGAGGCAATATGTTCACTGGAACTGTTACAGTAAATAAAAGATATGACAACAAGATCACAGTATTAACATGTTGAGAAGGCCAAAAATATATGTATGTTTTTGGCAAGGAAACTGCTTACATAATAAGCATCTCAACAACCAGGTGACAGGTGAATATGTTCATTTCTAAATGAAATCAACAATAAATGACCCTAAACAGATCCTGCTCCAGACCGTGTCGATTGCTAATTTGGGACTAACCACTTGATTGCATACCATTAAAATATTTTGGCAATAGACAAATGGCTTCGCTCAGAGTAAAAACAAGGAGCATTAAAAAAAACTCACATAACAGCTCAACTGCAGTCCTACAGATGCTACTGGATGTAATTACGTGCAGCATCAGCCAATCATGCAAAACAGTATGATCAAGATAGTGACTACACAAAATAGCCCGATCACTTGCCAAGAACACTTTATTTTGGGACTTGCCAATTTCTCACATATTCCCTACAAAACATAGCATCATGCTGAAGCTTAAAATCCACTTCCAAACAATTTGATGAGAATCTCACAACCCTTCTATTTGACCCAGGATTTAGGCAGGAAGGTAGATCTCCGACTAATCTATTGGATGAGATGTCCACAAAACCAAGCTGGATGTTGCAAATTAGCCACTTAGGTAGAGAACCATTAAACATGTTGTTAGCTAAATTCAAATAACTGATGGTTGGCAGTGAGAAGAGTTCCGTAAACACAGGGCTCCAAAAAAAGTTGAATGATAAATCCAGGCCCTGGAGATTATTAAAGTTCCCTAATTGCAATGGAATCACACCGGTAAAAGAATTTCTACCAAGCGAAAGAGTCGACAGCCGATCAGGCATTGAAGGTATCACGGAATCCAGTTCATTTCCATTTAAGTCCAGCATCTCCAGGCTGGTTGAACCACTCGAATCAGGCAATTCAACCGAAACCAAATTATGTGCCAGCGAAAGATTCGTAAAGGTCCTGATTGTTCCAAGAGATTGGGGTATCGGATATGTCAGCCTATTATCCTTCAGGCTCAGAAACGTGAGATTGGTCAAAGAATTGAACCAGTTGGGAATTGTTCCATTGAAGAAATTCCCATCCAATGTCAAGGTATGGAGCATCCCATGGCAGAAATCTTAGGAGAGATGATCACTGCAAGGACATTATACAAATTTATCTACACGTCTCCTAGAACAAGAAATATATCCAACTTCAACTCCACGTCCCTGATTCCAATCGTGATCCTCGACCCCAGCAACTATGCATGTGCGTGTGTGCACAGATCAGAGCAGCGGAGGTCAAACACCATACATATATCCCCTTTATCTCATGAAAGAAAAATATAGGGAGTGGTTTAGATGGGCCGGTGCATGGGATAAAGATCGTATGGAAATCGCAGCAAGAAGAGGGGACATCGTACCTCAAGAACACTCACACCTCGGTTTCTCCGTCGGTGAAGCACGACGCGAACGACACTTCGTTCACGATGGGAACCACACATGGGATGACCCGGACCTTCTCTACTCGATTTTGGCTTTGGATCGTCGAGCCGAAGTGCTCCGACGATGCTCCGGTGAGGGAGAGGGAGAAGAAATGGAGGAAGGAATGCTGCTGGTCGAAGGGGAATGATTTGGGGGCGTTTTGGGTGAGATGGGTTGGGTTTTATTGGGTTTAACCCGGATTCGGATCCGGGTCCGGATCCTTATATGGTCTGAACCCCCTCTCACTAAAATGGCCATAACTCGAGCTCCCAAACTCAGATTTTTGCATTCTTGGACTCGTTGGAAAGCTATCGACGAGACCTACACAATGGACTACTCAAATAAATTTTTTTGGACCGTGCAATAAAAGCAGATTTGCAATTAAACTCAGATCCAGCTGGGTTTTGTATTTTAGTCCATGTTCGGTTTTCGGAGTTTTCACATCATAAAAATTTCAAAAGAAGTCTCGTCCCTGAGACTTAGGATGGCTCTAGTCAATTTCAATGTCCGAACCCTATTGTGCCCAAGTCTCACAGAGAAATGAGCCCATAAAATTACAAAGAGAGCATAATTCATAAAAATCTCAAAAGAACTCGACTACGGTTTCGGTTCCGTACATGCGAATAAATGAGGGGATTTCTCCCTCATGTCCACCTCAGGTTCCCACGTCGCCTCTTTAATATCTTGACTTCGCCATAGGACTTTGACTAACGGGACCTCCTTCCGCCTCAGCTTCTTAACCGCGTGATCTAATATCTGCACCGGCTCTTGTGGGAATGAGAGGTTTGGCTCCACCATCAAGTCCTCGTAGCTGATCACGTGTCGGAGATCTCAGATGTACTTCCACAGATTCGACACATGAAACATGTCGTGGATTCCCTCGAGGTGTGGAGGAATGACCACCCTGTAGGCTACCTTCCCAACACGGGCCAAAATCTCGAATGGCCCCACAAAACGCGGTGCTAGTTTGCCCCTTTGCATCGAAACGTTATACGCCCCTCATTGGGGAGACACGTAAGAACACGAAGTCCCCGACCTGTGATCATAAGAAACAGTTAGTCATGCGGGTCGTACTAATAATTGCCTATTTTGGTATGGATGCATGACTACATACCTGAAACTCGAGGTCTCTACGTTGTCGGTCAACGTAGCTCTTCTGACGGCTCTGCACGGTCAACAATTTCCTCCTAGCAGTCTCCACTACTCTGGATGTCTCCTCAATGATCTGCGGGGTGAACATAGTGTTGTCACTCACATGCTGCCAACACAAAGGAATGGTGCATCGCCTCCCATACAATGCCTCAAATGGTGTCATGCCTATACTGGTGTGGTAGCTATTGTTGTATGTAAACTCAACTAGTAGGAGGTAATCCTTCCAAGATCTCTTCCACTCAACCGCACAGACTCGTAGTAGATCCTCCAAGGTCTGAATGGTCCTCTCAGACTGCCCATCTGTCTATGGATGGTAGGTTGAACTCATATGTAGCTATGTCCTCAAGGCTCTCATGAACTCTTCCCAGTAGTGTGATGTGAAACGGGAATCTCTGTCTGGCACTACTTCCTTGGGTATCCCATGCAACCATATGACGTGATGAATATATAACTTGGCTAGTTGCACTGGTGTATATGTCATGTTGACCGGGATGAAATGGGCTGACTTGGTCAATTGGTCAACGGTGACTCATTATCGCATCAAGCCCTCTAGGGGTGCACGACAATGATGTGACAAAATCCATGGAGATGCTCTTCCATTTCCACACCGGAATGGGAAAAGGCTGCAGTAAACCAGGAGGCCTCTGGTGTTCTGCCTTCACCATCTGGCAGGTAAGACATCTGCTAACATGTTCGGTTATGTCCTTCTTCATGCCTTCCCACCAAAAGTGTTGGTGGAGGTCCCTGTACATCTTGGTGCCACCTGGATGTATGGAAAGTATCGAGCTATGCGCCTCATCCAGGATCTCTCTCCTCAGCTCCTTGTCATCTAGGACACACACACGGTCCCCCTTCCATACGATAGATTCACGGACTCAAAATCCGTCGAATTCGTCCTTCAAGCATCTGTGGTACAAGTCTTGGATCCTCTGATCTGTCTCTTGCCCTTTGATGATCCTGTCCCACAAGCTGCTATACTTGGCTGGCACTGTCACTGCATCGGATGTGCCCTCGAATGGATGCCACTCACTAAGTGTCGTGAGCACATCCCAAGTCTGCAACCAGGCTATCGAACCCTCAGTGTATGGTCGCCTACTCAAGGCGTCTGCCACCACATTCCTCTTACCAGGATGGTCGGAGACGGTACAATCATAATCTTTTAGCAGTTCCATCCACCGCCTTTGCCTCATATTTAGTTCCTTCTGATCAAAAATGTATTTGAGGCTCTTGTGATCTGTGAAAATCTCAAATATCACCCCATACAAATAGTGATGCCATATCTTTAACGCAAAGACTACGACCGCCAACTCCAAGTCGTGAGTGGGATAGTTGCGTTCATGGTTCTTTAGCTGTCGTGACGTGTACGCCACAACCTGTCCACGTTGCATCAACACTGCACCCAATCCCTCCTTGGAAGCATCTGTGTACACAGTGAAGTCCATGGTACCAGAAGGAAGGGTGAGGATGGGTGCAGAAGTCAATCGCTCTTTCAGCGTTTGAAAGCTCAACTCACATTTATCACTCCAGACAAATGGCACATTCTTTTGCGTCAACCGGGTGAGGGGTAGAGCCAACTGAGAGAACCCTCTAACAAACCTCCTGTAGTACCCGACAAGGCCAAGGAAGTTGCGAATCTCTATAACTGTCTTGGGCCACTCCCAAGACACCACCGCCTCTATCTTGGCGGGGTCAACTGACACCCCCGCTCCAGAAACCACGTGGCCAAGAAAATCCTCCTCAGACAGCCAAAACTCACACTTGATGTATTTGGCACACAAGTGGTGCTCTTGGAGCGTCTCTAGTACAGTGCGAAGATGAGACTCATGCTCATATTCATCACGAGAGTAGACTAGAACATCGTCAATGAACACGATCACAAATCTGTCCAAATACGGATGGAACACCCGATTAATCAAACCCATGAATACGTCAGGTGCATTCGTGAATCTAAAAGGCATCTCCACGAACTCATAGTGGCCAAATCTAGTGCAAAATGCAGACTTCGTCACGTTAGCATCTTTGATCTTCAATTGGTGATATATCCTGACCACATGTCAATCTCAGAGAACACTACTGCTCCATGTAACTGATCAAAGAGATCATAGATCCATGAGAGTGGGTAACGGTTCTTATCTGTTCTGTTGTTTATCTGTCTATAGCCTATGCATAGCCTCAAGGATCCATACCTTTTTTTCACAAAAAGGATTAGTGCTCCCTATGATGATGTATTGGGACTGATGAATCCTTTCTCCAATGGCTCGTGCAACTGCACTTTGAGATCCTTGAGCTCAGCATGTGCCAACCTGTATGTAGGGATAGAGATCGGTTGTGTATCTGGTAATAGCATGATCCCAATCTCTATCTCCATCACTAGTGGTATCCTAGGTAAGTCATCTAGGAAAACATCTGGAAACTCACGTACAACTCTAACATCCTCTATCATCTGGTCTTGTGCCGCTGAGTCTACTACGTAGGCAAGGTAGCCTACACTACCCTAAATGGTTTTCGCCATCAGATGTGCTACTTGAATTTGAAGAGACATATGAACATGGATGTAAACATGCTATTCTCCAGTAGACTCGTGTTGGGTCAGAAGACTCACACTATCCAGTATTCGAATACCAATGAGGAATGATATGGGTGAAATGGAATGGAGTACCACTGCTCTGATACCAATCTGTGACGCCCCTAGGATCCGGGTACTCGGCAAACCAATCCACACACGTAATTCCACATTCGAATATTTGACATTCACAAAAGCAGGAGAAAAAGCAACATGCAAAGGAAATAAATTTTTTCTTCTCATTGCATTCAACATGTTCACAAGCATGTGTATTTCTATTCACCAATTCCGTTAAAATCTATTATCCATTTCCATGTCCAAAAAAATTACATGTAAGCATAAATACAGATGTCCACAATTATACATTACATGCCATGTCTCTCAAAAAGAAACTACAAGTAAAGAAGACCATAAAAACTACTACCAACTGTGATACAAGAAGTGTAGTGAAGCTGCACTAAAAGTGATGTCTGCAAACTGCTCACTGCTGAGGACCTACGGATCCACACGTAGGTACGTTATGAGCAAAGTTGCCCAATACGAATTAGATAAAACTATACAACAACAAGCAGGATATAATTTAAATGTGTGCAAAAGAGAAAGAAAATAGGTAATCAGATTTCACAAGAATCACATTTTTATTTTGGTTATTAGATATGGATATAAGTAACCAAGCTTCGTGGATAGTTTGTGGCCTTGGTCTGGATGAGACCTCACATTATGACTCCAAGGCAAAAGAATACCTTAGGGTTGGGGTACCTCTGTAGGCATGCGGTGGGGTACAATGCATCCTAACTAAGTTCTCAACATGTCCACTTAGATCCACTTCACTATTGTACTTCTGATTCACAAAATAGATTCCAACCCGTGAATCTTCGCGACTAGCCCAATCCTCCTTATGCACAGGAGATTCACATCCCATTCCCAACTTCATTAACCACATTTTCCCGGAACTCCCCTCTTAGCGCTCCCACTCGGAATACCGACCAATGTGGCCAACATTGGCCTGTAAACGAGTGTTAACTCTAAGTGACAAGCGAAACACTAGCCGACCAACCATGACTACTTGGCTCGTGCTCGAGCGCCGGGCTAAAGCACACAAGTGCCGAGGCCAACACAGTCAGATTAGCCTTTCTCTCCTTTTTTTCACACAAAACACATGCCCCTTGTGTATATCATAGTCCCTTGGGTTGTTGATCAAGGGTTTAGAGCAAGTACTGGTTCAACAATGACCATATCTCTTTTATACCAAATTAGTATTAATTAATTAATAAAAAAGCAACACTTTTGAGTCATTAATTAATTAAGACTCAACAGTTTGGTGCCATGTGTACATCTAATGTACGTGCCCCAAATTATCCTGGTATAGGCATAGTTGTTGAATTTATTAATTAAGTAGGCAATCCAATTATATATATTGGAGAAACTATGGAAATAATCCTTAAAGCTTATGAATCATATTCATGAGCACACAAACAATGTAAATCCAATTTACATCTAGCTACCACAAGGCCAACACCAGCCCGCCCGCTTACAATGTCATACTCATCGCCAAGAGGGAGCACATCTTGTGGAAGAGGGCCTACTACACCAAGGTCCAACTCTACTACAACGATCAATACTACGATATCGTGATCAAGTGCGAGACCGTCAGCCTCAAGGATTCATGCCTCGAGATCAGGATCGATAAGAAGCGGGTGATGCAGGTGAAGAACCTTTCTAGCTTTCGATGATGGGTCTTCCTTTGTTGTTGTTCTTCAACGGCTTGTTGTTTGGTTAACAAGCATGGCCTTGAGACGGTGGAGCTCCAGTGGACTTTCCCCCAAATTGATCCAGGATTCAAGCATCTCGCGGCGGATCACTTTGACCGACCCTCGAAACCGATCCTCGTACTGGTGTTTAGCTGAATCAGGGTCATGAAGGAGTTGAGGTGATGTTGCATCCTCTCCCACCACTTCCACTCCCTCGTCCACCCTCGTCGTATGCAGCATTGTCCACCCTTCTAGGCCCTCATATAGATCCTCTCCGCAGTTGATGCCCCTGCTTGACTCCTCCCTCCAAGCCTCCTCCTATAGCCCTTGCCCTCACGCTAACGTCTCCCTCCACTCCCCAAATGAGGTGAATCGAAGGTGAATATTGCGAGGGCCTCGAGCACAGAGCTCGACTTGGAGGTGAATCGAAGGTGTTATGGGTGTGAGGTAGAGTTCGTCATGATCGGAATCAGGAAGGTATCAAGAAAGGGTTTCTTTGTTTTGATTGGAGGAGAATGGATGGAGAGAGTGCTTGGACAATTATGCCCTTCAATACCTAACCATGGTTGGAAAAAATATCTAATACAAGATACATCAATCTAACTATATGAGTATAGAAAAGAACTTTCCAGTGCATCTCACTATAATGTCTATTCGCAAAACAAAAAGTATGCATAATGCAAATAAAATTCAGTATGCGTGGTCTTCACCAGATTTGGAATTTTTGGTTAGTATATGTTTTTAACTAAATCAATGAATGTCAATTCCACGGACTTGTCCTTGCAGAGTTTCGTAGGCCATCACAATGAGAGGTTTGAATGAGGCCAGCTTTAGTTTTTTATTAATTTTCTGACCGAAAATACATGGTATATTATTTATATAATTAGTGTTTTCCAATTATAAAGGACATTATTACATTTAACATATGACCTTTATAATTTAAAAAAACTAAGAAGGAAAGATTTTTCGAGTTTAATCCTATTATCACATTATTTTTATGGCTTTGGCAATTTTATAAACGACACATGCAACATTTGGAATAACGAATTGGATCCATAGCAATGATCATCCAAGATGTTATTATTACATGATTTCAAATAATTGAAAAATAAATTATTTCTAACGTGATCTATAGAGTATGATTATTGAAATCATCGTTAAAAATCTACAATATACAGAGCAACTACACTTTGCATGACATCAAGATGATACAAATGGTCAAGTTATTAATAATGATATATGCGTTATCATATTGTGATCAAGTTTAAGATTTTGACGAGTAAGAAAAATATATTACCATATAATAAAAAAATAGATACAATTGTAAAGTGGAAACATATAGATTACATATAATAAAAATTACACATCTCGAGTGATGTACCATTGACAGTCGTGCTGAAACTCTCTTCGCATATCATGGATGAGACATCGCCAATCGAGTTCATGTCCTTGAAACACGTATTTGACATAGCAAGTTATTTGTTACATCCACTTGAGATAATCCAGCTCGATTAACTACTTCCTAGATCAAAAAAATAACATGCCTACAAAAATATATGTAAAACAAACTGATGCATAAATGCAGCATTCAAGGCTGCTTCCATGGTTGCAAAAAGGACACGAGAAGATGGTCTCGAGCTTGTCCATTCTCTTCTTTGGTGGTGGCTTCGCACTGGTCTTTCTTTTCCCTACCTTTCACGTGATTGTTTCTTCCTTCGACTACACGCATAAGAAAAGTTTACATTTAAATAATAATAATAACATAGTGGATCGAGATCACTTGCATATTGTATCAAGAACATAACATCGATAAAAATCCTGTAAACCCTAAATACTACTCATCTCATAAATAATCCGAAAAATATTCGTTCTATGGGACAATCCACATTGAAATATTCGTTCTACAGAAAAAAAAACTCAATCAGCACATTTGCAAATCCTGAAGAATTGCAATTAGTACATCCAGTTCGGAAAAGGAAAAAAGCAAAAGAACTAAAGCTCAATCAACACACTAGGAAATCCTGAAGATTCACACAATGCCTCGTAAACAGTTGTATCCAGCCCAATGGTTGCAGCCAAAACGATACATAAACAATCAGGATTCACGTTCTCTGTCAAGGCATGGGAATGGAATTGAATGAGATTAAGGATGATGACAATCACTGTGCACATGAAGAGAATAAAGGCAAGCGCTGTTTGTTATCACATATACTACTACTCCAGATAAACCTTGGTACGCTATTAATTATTATAAAGTCAAGCTTAATCAAGCACAATGTGATATGTACAGTATCTCTGTTTATGACATTATGCAAAAATTATACACAAACTTTATTCGTGAAGTGGACAGACCAACACTACTAAATCATGAAGCAGGGAAATCACAGCTGCACAGAGGTTTCATGCATCATCATCTTCCAAATTGTTCACCCTCTCGCACTCGTCGATCCATTCGCTATACCTGTACCAAGAAATAAACATAAATGAAGCATTACTGATTGCAATTTTCCTCCGTAATCAACTCTGCTAGGTACTCCAAAAGCATACGCAAGGACTTACACGTCAATGGGCTCGGAGAGGGCTGCAAAATAAAACGATGAGAAAATTTTAGTACAAGAGACAGATCGAATTTGAATTCAACGAAAAAATTGCATTACTTTCGTTCAGTGAGAAAAATAGCAAGAACAAGATTGTGGGATTTTTCTTTTAAAAAATGAAGGATGTCCATCCACGATTGTTAATCACCCAATAACTCTATCTATTATAAAGCAATAACTTACAAGTACGTGGACCACAACTAGGTTAAAGCATGCACAAGTACAGATATAATGCGACATCAAATACTCACAAAATGTGAGTAGGTTATATGCAGGCCCCATACCTTCTAGGATGGAAGCTTCATTTAGGAACACTATGGGCCTGTTTGGTTGTTGGGTTGGACTGGGTTGGGTTGGGCTGGGTTGGGGTGGGTGAATAGTAATCTGTGAGGAGGAAGTACCCTTGTGAATAGTAACCAGGGTTGGGCCAACCCTGCCCAACCCTGCAACCAAACAGGATTGTCCTGAATCCCTACACAATTGATCACCTCCTCTTGAAAGATACTCACCTCTACCTTACTACATGCTGCCACTTGTAATCACCACAACATCACTTGAAGATGCATGTCTCACAAAAACAATCATTCCAGCATCACCACCCATTGTCCAAGGTTTCGCTAACGTAGGTGGCTTCCTCATCCCAAGAACCATTTTCAGGTAACCTAATCTCCCAGCTCAATAGGTCAAACCTTCACTGCTTATAAAAGAAGATGAGGGAGTCCTTTAAAAGCGTGACCAGGCCCCTCAAATTGCTGCATGTGAGTCTACTGCTAACCATGGACCCAACATTGATGCCAATGCTCTCCTGACAAGCGACAATTTCACTGGACCCATCTATGATGGTCAAACCACTTCTAAGGTTTCTACCAGTCAGCTTAGGATATCAATGTGGGCAACCAGAAACGGAACTCCGATCATTAACCATGTGAGCTATCGTTGGGACCTTAAAAGAAGGCTTCGAGTAAATCATACCTAACAATGTTCATAAATGTTGTATATGGATTGGGTTGGCAAGTCAATGGATAAAGATAAATGCAATATGTGAGGGAGTATGCGAGGAATGAGCAAGGTTGTGGTTTTTCCTTTTAGATTTAAAGAAATAGGTAATTCATTTTAATGTTTCATTTCTAAAAAATTGAAATATTTTACAAGTTATATAGGAAAGTTAATATAAATTTGGATAACAAAATCATGCAAGCATGACTTCTATCTAAGTATTTATCTAGCTAATACGGCTCCTAATAAGAATGCTTTTGTTGTCATTTGCATGAACACCGAAGGGTCAACTGCATTTCAAAGGGGTCCGAGTGTCATTCCTCATCTGCCAAAGGAGGGACTGCAAAGGGGAGAGAGTTTGTTGTGAAGACTCGTCATCATATTGAAAGAGTTTAGATGGTTGAGGGTTCACTAAAGAACCTTTGTATGGTGACCAATCTATTGCTATAAGCAAGGCGGGATGGGTATATGGAGAAGAATGCATAAATGAGTTAACTGTTTCAATACATCCAAAAGTCTCCATGAGGTGGAGGATGTTGCTCTCGTCAGAGGGGTAGTGTCGGTTTCCCAATGGCAGTGAGCTGGCCTGCACCTACCTTTCAAGATGGGACCATGAACCTCAAAGTTGGTGGATAATCTTCATCAATGAATTGGCCCTGAGAAGGGATTGGTGACAATTTGAGCGATGCATTCCTCATTTAGAAAGATGAAGGTGATGATGCAACATGGCCTGAGGCCAAGTGAACCAATGGAGGTCGTAGCAACAATGAACGAGGCTCCGACCATCTTCTCCAATTTATCATTCATATGTGCTACACTTTTTTTAAGCTTGAAATTGTACTCATGCCAAATTTCGAAAGAGTTGTCAGCGGTTTCCGTTCTAGGCCAACAATGGCAAAGGAGGTGTGTCATCCGCTTTCTATAAGGAGGTCAAAGCAATCCCCCCCCCCACAAATCTCACGCACTAACGACTTTGTAGATAATAGGAGGGAGAATGTGCGGGAGGATGAAATAATTTCAGAGCTAGATTTCAGGACAATCTACTTCATGGAGACTTTGATCCAGGTCAGAAAAATCCTATCAAACTCATCGCCGGTCACAATTGCCATCCCAACTCGCCTCGCTGAAAGAAAATAGACCAGTGCTACATTTACCACCCAATCTTCCTGTTGCCATGTCTAAACCCCTCCAACCAAGCGCTCCAATGGATGTAAATGTCTCTACAGTGACCAACCCACCGCAGCATAAGCAAATCAACACAAAAAACAAGCAAAGGGGCATCTCAACAGCCATCATTAAAAAATGCCTCCAATGTTGGCATCTAAATATCTACATGTCAGAACATAACCAAATATCATTACATAATAGCATAGTACAAGAAAAACCATGATTGCTGGGCTTGTTTACATGACATCCTCAACCAAAGATCGCAATGAAAGTATACATCAGAAACAGATGCCATTTTACATGTTCTAGTAGCGAGCAAATGATAAACAATAAACTCCCAGTGAACTGTTTGTAGAAAGCGTATATAAAATAAATCAAGTAAAGTTTTTGTCCTGTAAAAGGTGAATTAAACATAAAAAAAGTGCATATGATTTAATTTCTAAACTGGAATCATCGAGTGATAATCAGATAAATCTCAAGTGCACTGTACCATTAACAGTCGTGCTGAAACTCTCCTGGCATATCCTGCATGAGACCTCGCCTATGGAATTCTTCATGTCACTGTAAATTTAACATAACAAGTTATTTGTTAAATACAACTTAAGATAATCCATCATGATTAACTACTTCCTAGACCCAAAAAAATGGACCACCATATATATATATATATATATATATATATATATATATATATATATATATATATATATATATATATATATGGGATTGGGGAGCCTACACCCATGTGTAGGTAACTTACCTACACCCACCTCTTGTTTCTTAATTTTTTTGATTTTTTTTGAAATGGATCTTTAGGGGATTTACTTAGAATATTAAATGGAATATGTGTTTCAAATTTCATGTAAAACAGACATTTTTAACAGCTCCATCGGAAGGGGCCGATTTCAACAAATCTCAGACCGTTAAAATTTGACTGTTATGATGGATAAGTTAGAAGTCTCAAAATAAGTTGAAATTTGAATGACGATATGGTGATATATTGTGATCAAAATTCCCCAAGGAATTAATTCAAAAAAATAAAAAATTTTGAGGGAAAAAGAGTTGGGTGTAGGTAAGTTACCTACACATGGGTGTAGGCTCCCTTTTCCCTATATATATATATGTATATATATATATGTTTATATATATATATATATTCAACAAACCGATGCATACATGCGGCATTCTACACTGCTTCCATGGTTGCAAAAAGGACATGAAAAGACGGTCTCAAGCTTGTCCATTCTCTTCTTTGGCGGTGGCTTCGCACTGGATTTTCTTTTCCCCATCTTTCACGTGATTGTTTGATTGTTTTGCTTCGGCTATACGCGGACGGAAAGTTTGCATTAGAATAAAAATGACACAGTGGAACAAGATCACTTTCAGATTGCAACAATAACACGAATCCAAAAAACTGCAAATCTTAAATATATATGATGTGAAAACCGATGCAAAGGACTTGCAAATCGATGCAACAATGCGACGTGATGCAACTTACGTGTAAGGGTGAAGAGAGGGATGTCAACCAGGTGTAATCCGTAGTAAGCGCTATAGCAATGATTATAGCAATGATTAGCACAAAGTTTAACACAGTAATCTGGATGTATGACTAATGAATGCAGGCAATGTCCTTATCTGGAAAACAAGATTCAATAACATCTTCTGTTGAATCCAGGAAAAAAATGACTGACACGCAATATTAAATGGCAGATAGCAGGATGAAAATCGAGAGAAAATCACTGCTAACCCACGGGATGACCTAAACCAAAATAGTTGACGGAATCCAGGATTTTATCGATAATACTTGCATGGGATAAATTCCTTTCAACCCAAAGGTTAAAACAGATCAACACAGGTGGAATAAAACGTAGAAGGCGTGGATCACACGTACCACTTCAAGCAGGGAGAAAATTGCAGCACTTCGAACCGATTTGCAAGTCGCTGGTGGGGTAACGCGGCAGGTGCAGGCCTCTGCAGGGATGGCAGGGCGGAGTAGGCGAATACCAGAGGGTGCGACTGCAGTGGCTGGTTCAGCGGCGGGCGGGGTGGGTGGTAGGGAGGCGGCACGGGGAGAGGAGTGCGGCGGTGGAGGGAATAGGAGGGGATGGGGCGATGGCGGCAGCAAGACGGGAGCGCCGGGGCGGTGCGCAGGCGAACAACGGTGGCGGAGCGAGATGGGGGGGAGGGTGATAGGAGGAGGCGGCGTTGGGGAGGTTAGGGTTCGGGTGAAAGGAAACGAAAAGGTGTGGAAGCCTGTAGGTGACTTCAAGCTCTTTCCTCGGCCCAATGGCTTCTTCTACCTGAAGTTAAGCTCGGATGAAGCTTGCCAGCGTATCCTTACGGCTGTTTCAAGGTAGATTCATGGTTCTTCGGAGATGGGAGGCGGGCCTTTGCCTTGAGAGGGATCTCCTCTCTGAAATTCCCCTATGGGTTAGGTTCCACGTCCTTAGCTTGTGTCACTACTCGGTGGCTATCCTCAACAAAATTGCGAGCCTATTGGGCACCCCCCTATTCATGGATGCAGCCACTGCGGCTGGAATGCGGGAGGGTTACGCTAGATGCTGCATTTCAATTCATGCTAGTAAGGACATTCCACAAGAGGTCCCGCTATGGTTTTTCAATGGTACAAAGCTCATGATTGGGGTGGAGTTGGAGTGGCGTCCACCCAGGTGTGTGCATTGTATCTCTTTTGATCATCCTACCTCCCGATGCACCCGCTCCATGGGCGTGGACCCTTCTCCTGTGCGGTATAATGATGAACTCCCGGCTGACCATTCGAACCTTGTGGATGGGACAATGTCGGAGTCTCTTGGTGGCCCTTCTAAGGAGCCGCCAATGGAGCTTCCTTCGAAACGGCCTCCACTCGACTGCGTTGAGCGCTCCCCGATTCTCCTCTCCCAGCCCGGCTCTTCGGGCCCACCTTCGGCCCCCTTGGAAGGCCTGCTCAGTATACTCTCGCCCTCCAGGGAGGCTCCCAATGAGCGTCTCCCCTCCTCTCTGCCTGTGAAGGAACTGGTCTCTCCACAATCCACTGCTGATTCTCATTCAGATCTTATGCTGGAAGATAGCGGTATGCCACCTGCTATCATGCTAGACCACAACGCCCCATCAAGGGCCTCAAAACGTGTCTCTGGCAAGCCATTCAGCGCCTTCCCATTTGGGCCAAAGGTGCTCTTGCATCGCCCATCTACAAATGTAAGGAAAGGTGCTCAGAGGTCCTTGGGAGACCTGGATTTAAACTCTCCCGTGGGGACAAGTGCCGTCTCCATCCCCTCTTCCCAGCCTTCGCATCCGACTTCTGTTGAGGCCAACTCCTCTTGGACCCCAGCCCCCCTTAGGAGAAAGAGGGGTGGTTCGGGCAACCCCAGGCACGCTGGCCGCGATGGCCGACATCCCCTTCAATAATGTCAATCATCGCCTGCAATGTGCGGGGTCTATGCAGGCCGCGCAAGCAAAGGGATCTTTTGAAAATGCTGACCAATAGAAATGGCCAATTTAATGCCGAAATTATCGGCCTTGTGGAAACTAAAATCCGTCCAAGTTGTTGGGACAATTTTACCTCTCTCCTTCCGCCTGGCTGGAGGCTACTTCACAACAATACGGAGCTTGGGCGTATATGTGTTTTGTGGAAAGACACGACCTGGTCTTGCTCCCCACTCGTTGTCTCTGACCAGGCTATTTCCCTCAGCTGCCAGAATGCGGGAGGCCTCTCGCTTGTTCTCACAATGGTTTATGGGGCTAACTGCCCTTCTCTTCGTAGGCGCCTTTGGGAGGACCTTAAGGGAACTCACGTTCCCGACGGTTCCCCATGGCTGGTTCTTGGTGATTTTAACATTGTTAGGTACTCGTCTGAGAAGATGGGGGGTCTTCCACCTAGAAGGGGTGCCATGGAAGACTTCAACAATTGCATAGATGCCTGCCATCTTGTTGACCTTCATGCCTCGGGGAATCCTTGGTCGTGGACCAACTCCTCGGTTGGCCCCTCTCGTATCGCTGCAAGGTTGGACCGTGCACTCGTTAATGAGGCCTGGCTTTCTCTCCTTCCGCAATCCAAGCTGGCATATATTCCGGTCCGACTCAGTGACCACCTTCTTCTTGCTATTCGCTATGCTCAAGGGGCGTCTAGGCGAACGCCTTTTCGTTGCTTCGACTACTGGGCTACCCGTGCTGGGTACTGCGACGTGGTTGCTGATGCCTGGGCTTCCCCAATTAGGGGGAACCCGCTGTATAAAATTGCCAGGAAATTGAAGGCTGTCAAATTGGCGTTGAAGAATTGGTCCTCTAAGGAGGCTAATGTCTTTAACGAGGTTAAAGATATGGCTGATGCTTTAAAGACTATCAATGAGGTATTAGCGGTTGTCCCCCTTGATCCCATCATGGCTCAGTTGGAGGTTGATGCTAAGGAGCACATGGAAAGATTGGACCTCGACCTTGAATCTGCCTGGCGCCAAAAAAGTAGGGTGGACTGGCTCCGCCTTGGTGATAAAAACACCAAGTTCTTTCACTCCTCCGCCAACTGTAGGCGGATGAGGAACTCAATCCCTCAGCTTCTGGACACGAATGGCCGCATCCTGGATTCTGCGGCGGAGGTTGCTTCTGAGGCGGTCTCCTACTTCGGGGCCCTATTAGGGCCTTCCCTCCCTCGTCCTCCTTGCCTGGACCCCCCTACTCCCCGTTTGGCCCTTTCCCCCGATGTAGCTGCCTCGCTTATTAGGCCGTTTGGGGATGATGAGATTCTTGCGGCTCTGAAGGCCATTCCCTCTGCGAAAGCCCCTGGCCCGGACGGATTTAATGCTGCTTTCCTTAAAAGGCACTGGAGCCTAGTCGGCCAAGATGTCTGCGCTGCTATGCATTTCCTTCACAACGGAGGCGCAATGGTTAGGGAGGTTAATCATACCTTTCTATCCCTTGTGCCTAAATCGGATGTTGCCAGTGGCCTCGCGGACTTCAGACCTATTGCATGTTGCAATGTCATTTATAAGATCTTTGCCAAGCTTCTTGCTTCTAGATTGGCGCTGGTTTTGCCTGACCTTATCTCCTACAATCAGACCGCTTTTGTTCGAGGCAGGGCCATTGGTGATTGCACCAGATTGGCTCAAGAGCTTACCCGTAATTTTTAGCATAAGTCCTCTCTTCTGAAGGCATGTTTGAAAGTGGACCTTTCCAAGGCCTTTGACACTATTGAACACGCTTTCATCCTGCGGAACCTTGAACTAATGGGGTTTGATCCTCTTTGGGTTTCTTGGATCAAGAACTGCATTGCTACCGTCTCCTTCTCCATCCTCCTTAATGGTAGCTTGGAGGGCTTCTTCAAGGGAACCCGTGGTCTTAGGCAAGGCGACCCGCTGAGTCCTCTCCTTTTTGTGATTGCCATGGAATCTCTTACGTTGTTGGTGGATAAAGCAGTTGCTGATGGTTGTATCAAGCTTTTAGGGAAAGGAAGATCGTCTGCTCCTTCCCATCTGATTTATGCTGATGACCTCCTGTTCTTCTGTAAGGCCTCTTCCTCTTCCCTTGCTGGTGTGGCTAGGGTTCTTGATGTGTTTGGGAATATCTCCGGGCTCAGGATGAATTCCCGAAAGAGTATCCTATTTAGGCCTATGGCCGCTCCGGCGGATTTTGTTTCTACCCTTAGGCTGGGGGTACTCAGGCGTGCCCTCCCTACTACTTATCTGGGATTGCCTCTTTCGTCGTCTTATGGCCGGGGCTATTCTTCTTTGCTCCTGGAGGAGCGCGTTCGGACAATGTTGGCTGGTTGGACGGCGACCTCACTTTCTTTTATGGGGCGCCTCCAGCTCCTCTCCACTGTGGTTGCGGGGATTAATCTCTATTGGGCTAACGGCAGTCTTATTCCCCGGGGTGTTGTGGCTCGCATAGATAAGATGTGTGCCAATTTTCTGTGGGGTAAAGGTCCCCATTGGATTAGCTGGCATCGTGTTTGCCTCCCAAAATCTGAGGGAGGTCTTGGATTACGCTCCTTGCACTTGATCCGTGAGGCTACCTTTGTGTCTTGGTCGTTGCGCATCCTCACGACGAAGCACTCGCTGTGGGCTATCTACATGCGTAGGAGATATCTACATTCGTGCTCATTCTGGGATGCTCATCCAAAAGGGGGTGACTCGCTGTTGTGGAAAACTTTGTTGCGTAAGCGTGACGTGATCCGGGGCTCTATATCTTCTTCTGGATCTCAACATACTTGGCTGAACTCGTCTAAAGGATTCTCTTTCTCCCAAGCCATTGACGTGGTTAGGCATCGTGAGGCTACTGTTCCTTGGGCAAACTTAATCTGGTGCAAGCTGGCAGCGCCTAAATTTTCCTGTGCGCTTTATCGTGCTTATACAAACAGACTCCCTACTCTTAATCGGCTCCAGAAGATGGGAATCTCTGCTGCTAGTCAATGCTATCTTTGTGATGCGGCTGTTGAGTCATGGGATCATATTTTCTTTGAATGCGGCTACTCAACGACTATTTGGCTCCAGGTCGTTGATGGTTTAGGTCTCTCCCCTCCGCCTTCTCCCCGCCTTTGTGATATATTGAGCTGGATCTTGCTGTTGCAAGACAAGGAACTCCGGTCTCGATGGTGTGTTGCACTCGCCGCTACGGTGTGGACTGTTTGGAAGGAAAGGAACACGCGTTGGACAGCTTCGCCTTCGACCTCGCAAGAACAGATTTGCTCTTCTATCATTTCGGCCGTTAAAGTTTTAGTGGGCTGCTTGTAATGGCTCTGCTCCTTGCAGGGGCTCTATTCTTGGGGCCAACATTGCCCATTTTGTTAGCTTTTTGATTTGGTATGCACTTAAAGTTTTTGGCTTAATTGGGCACTGTTTAAACCCTTGTTGGGTCTGTAAATTCTTCCACTTTCATTAATACAATTACTTACCCATCAAAAAAAACGAAAGGGAAGGGGAAAACGAGGGGGAGAGAGAGAGGTGAGGAGAGATGGAGAGAGAATAAGTGACCGGAAAAAATTATTTCTCATGCCTTTGCCATGGGGGTGGGGTGCTTTTATATGGACTAAATCCCACCAAATATACAACTAATTACCTTAATAGAACAAAATAAAAAAAAGATAATAAGACCTTATATAATGAGCTTTTTACATAATTAAAAAAATAAAAATTCAGACTCAATTACTTAAAAAAACTTGCGTAGCATCACTAAACGATATTAGAAAAAACAAAAACAAAAGTGCAAAGTTTTCATGCTGCATCAGAAAACCCTGCCTTTTTCTAACCATCAAAATTTCAACTCAAGTCAGCCTAACAAAAATCTGTCATTAGAAGTGTCTCATCGACATGTTTCCAATAAGACCAAAATCGTATCAATAGAAGCAGCTCAGCTCAAGATACTGTAATTTTAGTATAAATAGGTTGGGATCCATTTAGGATCCACCAAGAATCCGAATCAGACTTTTGCATGTATAAGCGGAGTGTTAGACTCAAATGACACTTATTTTCCTGAACTTAAGTTCTCCACCAATTACCTTACAAGAGATCCATTGTAAGTTGTAAAAGGCATTCTCGTTGAAAAAAGTCTAATCAACGATTCAAGGGCACCGACCTATCGGGGAAGCCGAGATCACCTTAATGCTTAGACATCATTCCACAATCCTAGTTTCCCTTCGTTGATTATAATTCCACCAAAATCATATGAATCATGAAGTGAGTGATATGGGAGGAGGCGACTAGGTCTATGTGGAGCATCCCTGGAGGTAAAAAATCATTGTGCCTCACCTACTGATGGCTCCACATAATTTCATGTTCCCGGATTATTGGACACACTTAAATCGATAAGGTTCTTTTGTAGTTTTGGGTAGATGATCATGTGAGTATGAAGAAAGACGTATTGCATACATAAGCACTTTGTTTCGCATATTCTGTAAACTATTTATACCAAATGGGGGTAGGACTGTTACCACAGATTTGGGATGACCCATGTAACATGGATATGAACCCGATTTATGAGTTCTATCCTTTATGTTGAATGGACGAACACCTTGTACAATTTGATCAATAAACTTAGGTCATCTGATGAAGCCACATTTCATCATCTTTATTCTATCATTTTGTCATCAAAAACCCTAGCAAATGCGTGTAAATACCCTTAATTCATGTATCTTAGCACCCATGCATGTGTATGTGAATAGTGTATAAAATACTGTAATTAAAGCCAAAATTATAGAATAAATCAAAGAAAAGAAAAAGAATAAAATATTGTAAATATTTTATGATCCGAATTCCCGAGACCTAGGCATCTCGATGGCTAAGTCGACAAGGAATAAAGTAGGGGAAGATAAGGGCCAAAATACAATAAAAATACCTTTTGTTTAATTCATTCTTTAATTATTTTGGGACCTAGTTTTAGTCCCACCTTTTATACTTTAAATAAAGAAACTTTGTACATAAAATTTGTATATAATTAAATAAAGAAAAATACAAAATTGATTTCACTTAAAAATAATGCACAGATAAAAAGTTATGATCTGAATAAGATTCCGGAATCCCAACTTCCCAGACCCGTATCTCTCAAATAAAAACTCAAAATTTATCAAACTCACCTCTAATTGTATATAATTTTCAATAATATATTTAATGAAGGTGGTTTCGTATTTTTCGGAGTTACGGTTTGAAAGTTGAGTTTTAGACTCCTATTGTATATTATACCAATTAAAATATTCATTTTATTTATTATTCGTTATTTTATTTCATATTTTTATTATTTTATAGATTATTATATATGTACATATTAAAACTGGAATAAAATGATAAGTAAAACATTAAAAAAATAAAATTCTTGTATAAAATACATAGAAAAATTACCAATGTACTATGTTAGAACCACGTTTTTGGCCGTTTTCGCCGATTTTTGGAGGATGCACCGTGCATCTTTTCACGATGATGTCTTCTTGACTTTTTCTCCTCTTATATCCATTATACACGTCCAGTATATAGTTTTAGCATTGGATCATGTATTTGCCCTATTTTCTTCAAGCTTTGGAGCATGATTATCATGTTGTCTGACCCCCCCTCTGCTGTGCGTACATTAGTTTTTGCCAATATTCTCGAATTTTTATAGGCCGATTCGTTCACCCAGTTGCTGGGCTTCCTTCTAGATTGTTTCTCTACATACATCCATTATTAGGGGTGCACGTGGATCGGATTGGATCGGATTTTAGCTTAATCCATGTTCAATCCAATCTTAACGGATTTTAACTTTTTCCAATCCAATCCAATCCATCAAATATCTAAATCCAAACCAATCCAATCCATCAGATTACAGATTGTATCAGATTGGTTCGGATTTTTAATACGTTTGTATTCCATCTCAATTGTTTGTCCTCTCGTGTTTGTATTTTATCGCACATTAGCCCTCAACATCTAAATTATGGCTCAAAAATTGTTAATATAGATCAGATGTAAAGAAAAGGATATTTAAAGACCACTCAATCAAATTAAAGTTGAATAACTTCATTGATCTGTAATGGAAAAGTTGAAGACCATATACTCAACGTAAAGGATTATATTGGATTTAGAATTTGGGATTCCTTCTATAAATGTTGCTAGTTTTTTTGCTAATGATTTCCATCTAATGATTCAAGTAAGAATAATACAAGTTACCAAATAATGATCCAAAGATAAAAAGATAAGTTACACAAAAAAAAATGTGATCTTTACATTCACGTATTGATGAAATCCAAGGGAGATGAAACTAGGAGTGAAATATTGAGGTCAAGAGTGAAATGAAAGAGGATGGAAACTAAGAGGAGAATAGTCAATTGGGATTATAACTTTACAAGGTACAATTATATTTTATTATTTAGGAGTTTAAGGGTGATGACAAGAGGACTTGTATCCACTATAGATATGAAAAAAAGAGAAGAATCACATTGGCTATGGTCTTATTGGAATGGGTGCACACGCACGTACGCGTGTATATGCATGTAGGTATATGTATGTATCTATATGTTAACGGATTAACGGATCGGATCGGATCGGATTTTCATGATAATCCGATCCAATCCATACTTTAACGGATTTGAAAATTTTCAATCCAATCCGATCCATTAAAATGATAAAAGCAAACCAATCCAATCCAATAACACCGGATTGGATCGGATTACGGATTTTATCCGATCCGTGTGCACCCCTATCCATTATACACGCCCAACCTTTATATCTAGAGTTGAGTTGCCTATTCTCAAGATACACACTGATCTTCTTGCCACCACATCAACTCTCTAACTAGCCTCTGCCACTCCTGTCAGATCCTTGTTTTTGTCCGACTTCTCGGATTTTTCAAGGCCGACCCTTTCACCCAATGGCTAAGCTTCCTTCACAACTTTTTCTCCTTGATGTACCCTCATACACGCCCAGAGGTTGCTTGAAGGATTGGATCAACGATTTGCTAGATATCCATCATTCTTTGGAGCCACCCACCTCACATGTACAAAAAGACCACATCTTCCAATTCGTTTTTGAACCCTCTTGGACCCATTTTGGCCACCCTCCTTGGAGCTCAAGATAGAGTGAAGTGACAGTGAGCTCCCCGGCTCCTCGGAGGCACGGCTAGGCGAGTCGAAGGGCGGCTCCATCACCATCTCCGGCCACCTTAGCCGTGAGGTCCATCTCGCCATTCTTGGCTTGAGGTTTCGTATTTTCTTTCATATTTTTCTTATTTTCTTTTTCTTTATTCACTTTAGATCGTAGATTTATTCTAGCATTTCGTTTACTTGCTTTTTAGTCACTTAATCACCTAGTTCATCCCTCGCCGGAGCAAGCTCCGGCGAGCTTCGATCCCATCATTTCGACTTTCATTCATCCTCCTCGACGCGGCTTTCATCTCACCGCCGCCATCCTCCGCAATTCTATGTATCCTCATACACAACCCCCTTACCTTCGGCCACATACGGTGGTCGGAGCACATCCTTCTTCTCTCACCAAAGCGATGGAAAACCCATTCACAACCCATTTTTTTGTGTACCTAACATCTTGAACGAGTTTTGTACTCGAGCCCTTCTTCTAATTGCAGGTACATCGGAGCACTTTCACGCACATTCCCTTGTTATCCAAGATCAGCCTGACGCCACCTGGGTTACTGGGGTATTTTGCAATCACGTCCCCACATTTTTGGCATATTTCGGAAAGTTTTCGAGTACATTTTTAGACTGCAGTTTCGTATTTACTTTTTCATCTGTACCACTATGTTGTAATAGCTATAACTCATTCGTCTGAACTCGGTTTCTTGTGAGATTTTTTGTTAGAAAGCTGTTTAAGAGTTCTACATCATATCCAAATTTCAGATTTTTCTGGTGTAAGAACTATTTATGACGAATTTATGAAGTCAGAATACTGATTGGGCTCATTTTGTTGATAATGCTTTTAAATACTCAAAATCACTTGCTCATTTTTGGATATATTGTAGTAATTAGTAGGGTCGAATTTGTATTCAAATTCCAACAAAAAATATTGTGATTGTGTCCTGTAGAATTTCTACAATATTTTTAGTGATTGATTTATTTCTGGAGCATCTTTCATCTATTTGAAAATCTAAAAATATGTCCATATGCCCCTGACTTTGTTCTATAATCAGAGTTTTTTTGTATTTTTATCTTCTTGTTTGAGTAGTCAAAAAATTCAAAAACATCATTTCTACCTTCCTACAGTCTTTTATTTTTAGTATATTCATTACGTTTTGAAAAATTCCCAGAAAATTATATTTCGTTTGTTTTTGTGTGTTTTAAGTCTAGACCAAAAATTATTAAAAAATTCAAAAGGAAACCCCTAAAAATAGCAAAACACCGAAAATCTTCCAAAAAATCTTAAAAATTCCACGAAAATCATAAAAAGATAAACTCAGGTTCTGTAGTTTCTTTATTTAATTAACTTTATTATACAATTAATTTGGGAAGATTTAGTTACTGTTTACTATTTTTCATTCCCATTTAAATTCTGCCAGAACCTTTGCTCACTGTTTTCTTATATTTCAATTTTTAAAAATATCAAAAACATTTAGAAAAATCCTTAAAAATCACAAAAACATCTTAAAAATATAAAAAGACCAAAAATATCTTATTCCTTGATTTTTTAGCATTTTTACCTATATACATCTCGGCTAAGAAAGTAGGGTACCTAACTGCTCGCTCTAACGCTCTGATAGATTGACTGATCACCTAATAAAATTTGACAAGATAACATACCGAACTCTCACGGTCATCAGCCCAAGAGTTGTGTAGGTGAATTGGGAGTTTTGATTTATCATTCTGTTTGCATTCCAGATCTCATCCGCCTTTCTCTAGATCAAGATGATGGGAAGGAGATCCCTTAGGCCACATCTGGTGGCACTGCTATCGAGCACTCCTCCTTTTTCATCTAGATCGGCTTCGGGGAGTCTAGACCCACTCTCCGAGCCTGAGTTTACATCCACCCTGTTCCCCCTCGACCACCCTTCTTCTTCTATCAGTCCAGTGGTGTCAGAATTTAGTGCAGAACAGAGTTCAGAACATTTGACGACACCTGAGATGGATTCCTATGGCTTTGCAGAAAACCAAGATATGGAAGGCAGAGAGGAACACCCATATGAGCAGAGACCGCCTCCATACCTGTTTGATCAAGCTGCCATCAACAACTCACTGTTAGCATCCTTGGAAACCATGCAGAGACAGATTTGAGATCAGGGGATGGTCATGGGTGAAATAATGAGAGAGATGCGTGAGGGACGAGAAGAAAGAAATGAGGACGGAGAAAGACCAGATGCAGAAGGAGGAGGACCTGATCAGGAACGACCACAACCAGCAACCATGAGGCAGTTGCATAACCCAGCTGCAACACTCACTCACCGATGGATCAGACTCCCTCCCATATATGGAGACTTCGAGCTTCGCCCACATACTATTCAGCTACTGCTGAAGTTCCGTGGGCTTGCCACCGAAGAACCTCACCTCCATCTGCAAGAATTCGAGATGATATGCAGTACAATCCATGATAGATTTGTGACTGAGGACACTATCAAAATGATTGCCTTCACGTTCTCCTTGGTTGATAGAGCCGCCTATCGGCTCAAACACTTGGGAAGGTACATCAACACTTGGGAACAGCTCCGGACCGCATACTTAAATAAGTATTACCCACTCAGCCGGACAAATGCAGTAAGAGCTATGATCAGCAACTTCACAATGATCCCAAATGAACAATTCCATGAAGCCTGGGATCGCTTTAGAGAGCTCATTGACCGGTGTCCACATCATGACATATCAAAGCCCAACTTGATTCAGAGTTTCTTTTGTGGGCTGACACCGGAGCTGCAGGGGCTTGTTAATGCCTCTTGTGGAGGATCATACTTTTCAAAGGGTGAAGATGACGTTTGGGCCATTTATGAAGGAATGGCAGAAAACTCTACAGTTATGGCCCAAGCCAGAGTCTACACACAACAGAAACCTCCCCAAGGAGCAGGATCATACCAGAGGATCGCCCGCATCGATGTCGGTCACCATACTCCTTCAGCAGCAGCTCAAGATGAATCATCAGCAACTGATATGGGCATAATCAGTGAAAAGTTGGACCGTCTTGAGATTTTGGAGAAGAAGCAGGGCCAGGGCATGGCACAAATAGACCAGTTGGCTAAGACCATGAGTGACCTGAAGGCTCACATCTTGAGTATTCAGGAGGCACAATCATTTTCACATCAGCCTCCCAAGTCACTAGCTGAGTCCAGAGGTAGCTGTTCTACCCCACCCCCCTTCCGCGTACCGCCAAGTTCACCATGTTCAGGAGGTGTCGATAGAGCAGCTGCCGCATTATTCACAGCAACCACCATCTCAGGACACTCAGATGGTGATCTATCAACCGGATCAGCCATTGGCAGCACTACCACCTCTACCCTTCGAGCAAGAGCCGTTGATGGAAGTCAACGGGATATAGTATGACCGGTACCCCCAGCAGCCCGGGATTCGCCGCGATCACCCCGGATTTTGTTGGTCCAACGGAGGTACCTCATCCCAACAGCAGCCTCCGGCTCAGGACAATCATAGTGGCCAACACCAGCATCCCCAATACTCCAACAACAGCAGCAGCAATATCAGCAGAATCCTCATCACGCCTATCAAGGATAGCAGTGGAGGCAGCGACAGCAGCCTTACCAGCAGCAGTACCCTCCTTCTAACCAGCAACCTCAGTTCCAGCAAGGGAACACTCCCGGTTCTCCCGCAGCCATGGAGAACCCAGCACTTGCGATCTCGCCCGCTTGCTCTCCGAACAGCAGGCATCCTTCCGGCAAGAAATGGACGAGTTCCGGCAGGAAATGAGGGACATCATGAAAGGGAAAGCTGCCATACCTGCACAGAGCGAGCCAAATCCGAACAACTTAAAAAGAAAATTTGAGCAGGTACAGTTTACAGAGGGTACCACTCCTAGTGCTTATCTGAATGACATGCATTTTATGTTTGACACTCACTTCGTGTCACTTAGGAGCGGTCGGGAACCAGCCGGCAGCGGCTCATCTGAGGGACAACACCACAGAGATTCGAGAGACCCAGATGAGGAGAAGAGCGGTGTTGATGCTGCTAGCAACAAGGATGATGACGGTGGTGCTGATGCCACCAAGGATGACCTTCCAGACAACGGTACTGAGGCCGTCGTAGTACCAGATGCAGACGGTGGTGCTGAAGCCACATTTTTTATAATGAACCAGAGTGCGGTGTTGAGGCCGCAAAGAAGAATATTTCGGGTGGTGCTGATACCCCCATTTTGAATCCCTCTGTATTCCAACCTTCTGTACTACCATTTGTTGTATCTTCTGGACTCCATGAAAAAGAACAAAAAATTGAATAAAGGAAAGGCTTCTCCATCTATTCCAAGTCCATGTGTGATGAGTGATGATGATTGCATGGATGCCAGTTCTTCACAGGCCCAGAAACCCTCTCCTAACCCTCTGTCTGAGGAGGGCCCATCTATCCCCTTCCTCAAGCACTCGGCTTGACTAAGGGGAATAAAAAAGAAAATCCCAAAAAGACCCAGCAGTTAGAGTTCAACCAACAGATGATAGACAGATTTCAGATCCAGCTGACTCTACAGGAGGCACTTGAGCACATCCCCCTCTTCCAAAAGAATCTGAGAGAGAGACCACTGTACGCAGGAAGAGGCGGAACAATAGAGGAGAGATCCATGTGCTCACCCGTGCCACATGTTGTGCCATTCAGAACCAGCTACCAGCCAAACGCCCAGATGCAGGAGCTCCACTTATGTCAGATGCCAGATTAGTGACCAGCAGTTCGACCGTACTCTATTAGACAACTGCTCTTCTATCAACCTCCCTTCTGACAGCCTTACTCGACCGATTCAAGTTTGGCCCTCTTTTTCGGAGCCGGACAGTCCTTCAGTTTGCTGATCGATCGATTAAGAGACTGAAGGGGTTGTTGAGAGACGTGGTCGTCACCATTCAGGGCCTAAAATTCCCCGTGGACTTTGTTGTACCGGACATGTGATGACCGCAGATGTTCAGTAAGAGTCAACATAATAAATGTCTCAAGTGTGTCGCTGAGGCGACCGCTCACCAAACACCCGGGTCAATCAGCAACTAACCACAAACAAAATAATACAACAATCAAGCTCAAAATAAATGTGAATTAATCTTTATTTACTCTACCATGAAATGTACAGTGACAAGCATGTAGAGGTCGAACCACAGAGAGCAAACCAAAATGCATAAGCCTATATGTGCAAAATAGTCATCCTTGTGTGAAGTGGGTTTTTAATTAATCAATAATATTTTTTTATAAATAAATAACAATAATATAATATAATAGTATATATACATAGTATAATAAATATAAAAATATATGTACACCCATAGAGGGTTAGTGTATAGCTATAATACATACAACATATATATACATATATAAGTACAATAAGTTATAGGTATAGGTATATATATAACAATTTTTTTATAATAATAATAATAAACAAATATACAGATACCTATAAATAATTAGATATATATATATACTATATATATATATATTTTCATTTTAGGAAATACTTATATATACATAAAGGGGTACTATAATATTTACAAAAATACTCAAAAATAGTCAAAAAATTAAAGAATAAAGTCTTTTTGGGGTTTTCATTATTTTTTACTATTTTTGTGATTTTGGGCATTTTTGAGAATATTTTTAGTATTTTTTAAATAGCGAAATAAAGCAAACAGTGAATAGGTCTGGCTGTAGTAAAAATGAACATTAAAAATAGCTAACAGCCTTAAAAATTTCCATACTATTTTTCTAATAAAGATCATAAAATATAGCATAAATAGGGCCTGAGTTCATATTTTTCTTATTTTTCTTTAATTTTTAATATTTTTTTTGAAGTTTTTGGGTATTTTTGCATTTTTAAGGTTTTCCTTTTGATATTTTTAGGGATTTTTGGACTGACACTAGAATAGGTCAAAATACACCATAGGGAATTTTTGTAGAATTTTTCAAGGCATTTTCCTATTTTTTTGGGATTTTATAATCTAGACAGTGAATAAAAGACATGTTTTTTATTTTTAATAAATGCAAAAATGCAACCAACTGAAAAACTAAAAGTATAGCGTGCAAGGGTACACTAACAGGAGCTTAAGTCTATTTTTGCAAGATTTTTCGAATAAATATGGGGCACAAAATAAATAGACAAAGCATTCAAAAAATTAAATGGCCTGGCAGGGGTATTTTTGCAAATAAAATAGTTCACAGGGGCACACATGCAAAAATTACAATAAAAATACACTTGGACTTTTATTTTCAGGACCATTTAATAAATACAGAAACCCGGCGGGGTTTAGGTGCAAAATTTCACGCGCCTCACGTGGTTGCTGCACGTGAGGCGCGGAAGGACTAAAGTGTAATTATGAAAACATAGGGGTTCCTTTTGCAAAATACACATTTTATTTACAACTGAGACTTTTATTTTTGGCATTAAATAATAAATACAAAAAGCGAGGGGTGGATGTGAAATTTACCCCAAAATCAAGCGTGGCATCCAACGGCGCTTCTCTCTTCACTTGCCACGCGTCGTCTCCTGATCGCCCGATGACGCTTCGCCGATGGGAGGCTGAGAATGGATCAGCCCAGCTGATCTGACGGTCGATGCAATGCTCCATCGGACGGCTCCTGTTGAATCTGGGACGACCCTCCTGATCCGACGGTGCTAGAGCTCCCCGGAAGAACTGGGGAAGAAGCTCGCGCCTGGCGAGCTTTGATCGAGGAGCTCGGGTTCCTCCGGGGCTCTCGGTGCGTCTGAGGTGCTCTGAAGGTAGCTGGAAGCATCCCGCGTCGACTGATGGTGTTTTCATGGCTCCTGGGGGTCCGAGTCGATGGAGCGAGGTCGAAGAAGAAGAAGACCCCCATGTGCCTCTTCCCGGATCCCGTGCAAGCCCAGTTGGGCTCGATTCTTCGAAGTACCTGCACAGGAAGAACCGTGGGCGAGAGAGCTTTCTCTCCTCGACCCGGGGTTTTGAAGCTACGATGCAAAATGAAGGTGGGCGGAGGGGCTCTGGCGAACGGCAGAGGAGGAGCCCCGATTCGCCAGGACCTAGGGTCCTGGGTTGAACAAACATGCGCGATAGATGGAGAAGGTGTCGAGGAACGAGATGGGATGCTTGGGGCGGTCGGATACAGTCGAGACGATGGTGGAGAAGTCGCCGGAGCGGAGCTCCGGCGAACTTCGAATTTTGATATTTAAACTACAGGGGTTAACTAAAACCTAATCTAATGACTGGAATGAAACGCTGACACTAAAAGCTAACTAAAAACGCATAAAAAGGGCAGCTCTTATACCTGGGGGCCTCTAGGGAGCAGGGCGGACGCCGGAGCTCCGCCACGACAAAATCTCCTTCCTCCGGCCGAGTCAAGGTGCTGGGCTACTCCCCCTGTCACGAGGAACAATCCAGGAACAAGATCTAGGCTTTAGGTTGGAATAAAAGTGACCAAATCTGAGGAAGGAGGCGGAGCTTGTTATTTATAAACATTGGCGAGTAGCTTTATTGACCGGCAATTATTGCATGATCTAAAGAGTATTAGGTTGATCCAAAGAATCGACGGGCATCATGGATGATTAGGGAGTAATTCTTGCGAAGGAAGCATCTTCGATTGATGGATGGTATACCCGGGAAAAATGAGAGAAGACGGGCGAAGAGACACGCAAAGTCACATCGGGCGGCTAGGGGAGCAGTTGACCTGAGGTCAACGAAGGCTGGCACGCGATTGGTCCACGCCAGCCGCTAGACGACAAAACAGGGAATCTGAGTAGAAATTGAATTATTTGACACTTTAAATGATTTTATTATTTTTTTCTTATAAAATAAAAAATGTGTATTATTTCGTCTAGTATTTATTTACGATTTTTATTGAATTTTTCGAAGCGTTTTATTATAGTTTTATTTGAATAATGTGTATTTGTATGTATTTACATGTATTTTTATGTATTTTATTTTTAATTTGTTTATTTTCTTTTATTATTTTATTGGCTTATTTTATAAATTTATGATTTATTTTTGTGAGTATAAAGGTATTTTTGTTTGATTTTTATGAGTTTATTTATATTTTTAAATAAATAGGTATAGGTGTATGTAGGTATACTTATAGGTGTTTTATCTATATATTTTATACACTTAACTTATTTATTGTATTTTCTTGATTTTTATTTTGGTTTTGTATTTTTAATGAGTTATGTACAATGTATACATTATTATAAAAATATAAAAGAGTAAAAGAATCAAGGGTTAGAATCCTTTTTATTTATATGTAGGTATATAGCATAGGTATTTTGTCTATGAATTTGTAGACTTATTTTATTTTACAAATTAATTCTGGTTTTCTTTAACTTCTCTTATGTGTATGCATTATGTACATTATTCACAAGATTCTAAAAATATAAATTTATACAAATAATGAAGATTGAATAAAAATGAATATTTTAATCAGTCCTATATACAAGAAGGGCCAAAAACCTAACTTCTGCATATGGACTCCAAAATTTATGAAACCAATTTTATAAAATAGTTCATGGAATGCTATATACAATTAAAGGTGAGTTTGGGTGATTTGGAGTTTTTATTTGCAAGATATGGGTCTGTGAAGTTGAGATTTTGGCTTTTTATTCTGTGTATAAAATGTACACTGGGTATTATTTTTGCACAAACTCAATTTTGTATTTTTATTTACATTATTATCTACAACTTTCATGTACAAAGTTTCTTCATTTGATGAATAAATGGTTATGTACAAAATAGGTGCCAAAAAATGCATAAATAAATGAATTAATAAATGAGGCATTTATTGTATACTGGCCCTTATCTCCCCCTACTTTATTCCTTGTCGACCAATACCATGCTGGCCTTGGTCTCGGGGTTTGGGTCATAAAATATTGGCAATATTTTATTCCTTTTTCTTTTCTCCTCTTTATTCTATAATTTTGGAATTAAAAACCTTATTTAATGTACAATTAATACAATGAATCATGAATGCTATTATGCGCAATTTGATGTTATTTACATGCATTTGCTGGGGTTTTTGAGGCCAAAATGATAGAATAAAGGTGATGAAATGGAGATTCATCACCCCCCTATACTTGCCTTTGCTAGTCCCTAGCAAACACTTATGCAATAAGCACAAAAAGAAAAGAAAAAGGAAAATGAAAGAAATATAGAGTGAATAGGGATGCTTTCAGTGCAATGCATGTCCTTACAAAATCTGAATTTGGAGCTCCTGTCAGACCTTGGGTGTGAATGTGTGTGGAACCTAGTCGGGAAGCAGCTCTAAAATACAACAGCCTTCGATAGTCACAGGGCTCGGTTCAACCCACCTCAACAGCCGGGTCAGAACTAGTCTATATCATACGCAAACCCTTATAACTATGAAGCTGACTTGTACGGTGTAAGTGATAATGGCTCTCCCCAACTGAAATGATTAAGGAACTGACTTCTCCAGAATGACAACCCAATGATTCCCCAATCCAACAGCTCTTTCCTCGAGGAGCAGGGTATTCCCTTCTAAGTTCAAGTGGCAACCAGCTCAAGAGGAGGGGGTGAAGAGAAGAATGGACGGTAGCCAGTGTAGCTACCTATCCCGGGATGCAAGACCAGTGTAGTCAAGTCATCCAGCTGCAGGCTTACATATTTGACTTTGGAGCTCGAGCTTGCTTATTGGCTTTACAACACATGTACATACTTTGCAGGCATTTTATTTTTGTACAGGCCTGACCATTTTTTTTCAACATATTATTCACAGCAGCATTTACATAAGGAGTTTTTCCTCTTGAGCCAGTAGACTATCCCTCTTGAAGCTTTATCACAACCCACAATCTCCTGTCTTTAGACCTCATGGCTATTGGACCAGGTTGGGGTGCACTTCCCTACCTAGACGAGGACGAATGTTTCCACCCGTGTGCGTCTCAGACTGGCAAATCCAACCCCCTCACCACTCCAATTGAGTTGAGCCAAGTGAAAGGTGCAGGTGTCCAAGTTAGGTCACGGTCGGCAAGAGTCATACGTGTGTCTCGAAAAGTTCTAGTTAGTCTACTGAGGTGACTTGAACCCAGCCCTGATTTCTCAAAGAATTAAGTCTGCATAGACCTGAAGTACCTTAAACCGAGTTCCCATAAGGTTCCAGTGCAATTAGGTGCAGTAAGGTCTAACCGAGCTCCAATTTGAGACTTTATTAGACGGATTCAATCATCAAGCTCGCTCAAAAAGAATATGAATGGTATGCTCATGCTATGCACAATGAATGACGCAATTTTTCACAAAAATTTGAAAGAATCAAAGAATATTTTTACAAAAAAAATTTTTGCACAGGAAATACGAACTGAAAACATTCAAAAAGTATATACACTTATTTACATGGGCGTGCCGCTTTAAAATTTAGGAATTTTTAGCAACTTTACAGGTTTGAATGAAGTAGTTTATTTGAGTATGTACAGAAAGAATTGTATGTGTCTTCTTTCTGATTTACTAGTATCTGCAATGGTGTTCTTATTAGTTTTTGAAAATAATTTTGCAAACTATAGTACACGATAATTTTTGCAATCATTTACACACATTTGAAAACTATTTTTGCAAAGATTTTTTACACTATATGTATATATACAATTTTCACAATAATTTTGACAAGCATTTTTCAAACTATTTGCACATAGGTTTTTGAAATCCTTTCTTTCACACAAAGAAAAAGTTTTTCAATCAACACAGTTTCACACATTTGAAATCATTTCACATCAAATTTTTCAAAACTGGTCACACTATTTTTCAAATCATACTGTATAGGTATCTGATTTATTAATCAGTAGATACAAAAGAAGAAAAATTGTATTTGATGTACAATATGGTTTTGTTTCTTATAAACTTTATTTGGCTTATTCCTTATTTACAAATGAGAGATTTTTGTGTGGATTCCTCAGATTTATTCGAGAATCATTTTCACAAGGGTTTTTGAAAACTCTAGTCCAAAATAATTTTGCAACATGTACACACATTTGAAAATCCTTTTACACAGGTTTTACACAACATAGATAGATTTTTCAAAACAATTTTGACAATCAAATTTTCACAATCATTTGCACACTAATTTTCACACATTTTGCTTTCACTCAAAGAAAATAAGTTTTACACACAAAACTAATTTTTCAAACGTTGAATACTTGTACACACTATTTTCAAACAAATTTCACAAGATTTTTCAAAGGAGAATACTTTTCTGACTTACTAATCAGCACACGTATAAAGAGTCTGAGGAACTCACAATCACCTTTCATTATTATAAAGCTACTTTTTACATTTTATTTTATGTTTGAAGTGATATTTTATTTATTTTTCAGTATGAGTTATGGCTTTTAGTATATACATGGTATATACGACCCCCTATACTTAGCTTGAGCTATGTCCTCATAGATCGAAAGGAGAACGCAAAGACATAACTTGTACTGAGTATAGACAGATCTAAAGAATAAGTATGAATGAAATGAATGAATGAGAAGTTGACCGTCCCCCCTATACTTAGGATCAAATAATCCGAAGTATAGCAGACTGTACAAAAAGCAGGGAGGGTCAAGGGTGGGAATGTACTGATCGTACTCAGATTGTCTCCCCCTATACTTAGGGTAAGATACTCCTAAGTATAGACAAGAAGAGGAGACAATGGAGAGGATCAAACCGAAATGAAAAACTCTAGGTGCACATCCCCCCTATACTTGGGACAAAGTGCGTCCTAAGTATAGAAAACTGTCTACAAAGGCGACACCTATTAGATAGGAAAAGAAAATAGAAAAGGAAAAGAAGAAAAGAAGAAAATCAGAGAAATAGTGGTTGGAGTACATCGTCTGAATCTTTCGGTGCTGCAGGTGCTGTGGAGATATCATCGTGGTGCACTAGCTGGATCGAGTCAACAACGGCCAAGAATGCATCTGGTTCCAAGTAAGTCTTCAGTAGTTGGCCGTTGACGACGAAGGGTTGTGCGTCAGGGGAAAATTCTGATATAGCGATGCTTCCGTTGTCACGCACTAGCTGGATCGTTCACATACTCGGAATGGCCCTGTCCACTTACTCTTTAATTTGCCTGGGAATATCCGCAACTTTGCATCAAACAACCACACTTTCTGCCCAACGTCGAAGGTCTTTCGTCTGATGTGCCGGTCATGCCAGCGTTTCACCTTCTCCTTGTACATTAAGGTGTTATCGTATACACAGTCTCGGAATTCCAAGAGCCTGTTCAGATCGTCTTTTCTCTTCTGACCACTTCTTCGTGAGTCCAAGTTACAATTGCTAATTGCCCAAAGAGATTTGTGAATTAATTCCACGGGCAGATGGCATGGTTTTCCATATACAAGACGGTAGGGCGACATGCCCAAGGGAGACTTGTAGGCCGTACGGTAAGCCCATAGAGCTGAGTCCAAGAGTTGAGACCAGTCTTTTCTGTTTGGCCTAACAAGTTTCTGCAGTATGGTCTTGATTTCTCTGTTGGATAACTCCGCCATGCCATTGGTCTGCGGATGATAAGGAGACACGACACGGTGATCGATGCCGTACTCCTTCGTTAACTTCTTGACCTCTTTGTTGATGAAGTGACTACCCCCGTCTGATATGAGAATCTTTGGTATCCCAAACCGCGAAATGATGTTCTTTTTCAGAAACTGGCAAACTGTTTTGCTGTCGGCGGCTCGGGCGGGAATAGCTTCAACCCAACGACTCACGTAATCTACGGCAAGAAGGATGTGCTCAAAACCTTGACTGTTAGGAAAAGGTCCCATGAAGTCAATGCCCCATGCATCGAAAACGTCTGCTATCTGAATGATTTTCAGGGGCATTGAATCTTTGGCAGTTAGTGTACCTTTTAATCGCTGACAGTCAATACATCTTTTAACAAACTCTGCCGCATCCTTGAATAAAGTGGGCCACCAGAAGCCACACTGCAATACTTTTGCTGCCGTACGATCTCCAGAGTGATGTCCACCAGATTCGAGCGAATGACAATGCTCGAGGACACTTGATTGCTCCGTCTGAGGGATGCACCTGCGCCAAATACAGTCGGCTCCTTCTCTGAATAAAAGAGGATCTTCCCATAGGTAGAAGCGGATGGTCGACATGAATTTGTTCTTTTGGTTCTTCGTCCAATCCGAAGGTATTACCCCAGAGGCGAGGTAATTGACTATATCAGCATACCAAGGGAGAGAATCCACGGCTAAGATATCTTCGTCAGGGAAGGTTTCTGTGATAGGTGCATTGATCAGAGGAGGCTCATGTTGTTCAATTCTGGAGAGGTGGTCTGCTACCACATTCTGAACTCCAGGTTTGTCCTTGATTTCTAGATCGAATTCCTGGAGGAGAAAGATCCAACGAATCAGTCTGGGCTTGGCATCCTTTTTCTGTTGTAGGTACCGGATAGCAGAGTGGTCCGTGAAAATTGTGACTTTTGACCCTAGCAAATAGGATCTGAACTTCTCTAAGGCGAAAACCACAGCCAGCAATTCTTTTTCTGTCACTGTATAATTTCTTTGAGCTTCATCTAATGTTCTGCTGGCATAGTGAATGGCATAGGGCGCCTTGTCTTTTCTCTGCCCTAGAACAGCTCCGACTGCAAAATCTGACGCATCGGTCATTATCTCAAATGGAAGAGTCCAGTCGGGAGGCTGTAAGATTGGAGCCTGTGTGATAAGCTCCTTCAACTGATTGAAGGCAAGGAGAACCGGCTGATCAACCATGAACTCAGTCTCCTTGCACAAGAGTTCCGTCAGAGGTCGGGCAATGCGGCTGAAATCTTTGATGAATCATCTGTAAAATCCCACATGCCCCAGGAATGACCTCACATTCTTTACTGACTGAGGTGGCTGAAGATATGAAATAACATCCACCTTTACTGGGTCGACTTCCATACCACGTTTGGAAACGACGTGGCCCAGCACAATACCCTATGTGACCATAAAGTGGCTCTTTTCCCATGAGAGCACTAACTTTACTTCTCTGCACTTCTGAAGCACTCTGTCTAGGTGCTCAAGACAAGAATCGAAACTATTATCATAGACAGAGAAATCGTCCATGAACACCTCGAGAAAACTGCCTACCATCTCGGCGAAGACTGCTAGCATGCATCTTTGGAAGGTTGCAGGTGCATTGCATAATCCAAAGGGCATCCTCTTGAAGGCGTAGGTGCCGAACGGGCAAGTGAAGGTAGTCTTCTCTTGATCCTCAGGGGCGATCGCTACTTGGTTGTACCCAGAGTTCCCATCCAGAAAGCAGAAGAACTCCTTGCCTGCTAACCTCTCCAAGACTTGATCAATGAATGGCAAGGGGAAGTGGTCCTTCTTGGTTGCTGCATTAAGACGGCGGTAGCCAACACACACCCGCCAGGAGGTTGGTACCCGAGTAGAAATTTCCTCTCCTTTATCATTTGTAACCACGGTAAGCCCCGATTTCTTGGGAACTACATGCAGCGGGCTTACCCATTTTGAGTCGGAGTTGGGATAGATGAAGCCTGCGTCACACCATTTCGTGATTTCTTTCATGACTACGTCCCGAAGGTTAGGGTTGAGACTTCTCTGAAATTCGCGGGACGGCTTAGCATCTTCTTCTAGATAGATATGGTGTGAACACAGAGCTGGATTTATCCCTTGGAGGTCTGATACGCTCCAATCAAGTGCCTTGTCGTTCTTTTCTAGAACCTCGAGCAGTCGAGATTCTTGATCCGGGTTCAGCCTGCTGCTGATGATGACCGGATACATGTGTTCTTCACCCGCAAGGAAAGCATACTTCAGGCCTGCAGGAAGTGGCTTGAGTTCTGGTTTCGATCTGTCCACTTTATCAGTCACTTCTGATACCATGCTGGTGGTGGGATGTACCCTGAGACTGTTACCATCCTCAACATCCTGTTGAGATCCCAGTGATGTACCGAACGGTTCTGCGATAAGCTGATCATGTTCGGTCTGAAGTGAATGCTCAAGAAGATGCGCCTGCATCTGAGAATCTGTCTCCCACAAATCATCGGAGCATATGCTGACTGTGCTTTCCAAGTCCTCCTCAAGAGTGAGTATTTCTCGGGTCCATGGATCGTCCAATGATAACTCTGAGTCTCTGATCTCTACGATAAAATCACAGTCTGCTTCTGATGCTGCTTGGCTCTCATCAGTTGTGGCATTCGGCTCTTTGTTCATATTGATCGTGATTTGCTGGGTATTCGAGCTGAAAGTGATCTTCCCAGACCCGTAATCAACCACGGCACCTGAAGTACGAAGAAATGGTCTGCCAAGGATGATAGGAGTCTGGAGCAGTGGTGCAGGCGAGTCCATATCAAGGACTACAAAGTCAGCTGGGAATTTCATCTCCTGCACGGTAACTATCACGTCTTCCAACAGACCCCGGGGCCGCTTGACGGATCGGTCAGCGAACTGAAGGATCATGCGTGTCTGTTTGAGCGGTCCCAGCCCGAATTCTTGCATTATGGACGAGGGCAGAAGGTTGATGGAAGAACCACTGTCAAGAAGAGTGCGCTCAAAGACCTGGTCAAAAATCACACAACTGATCAGAGGAGCTCCTGTATCTTGCTTCTTCTGGGGGAGGTTGCTGATAGCTGCAACCGTGGCCATGGAGAGAACGTGCTTTTCTACCTCTCGGCGTCTGTTGTCTTGCGCTGGGCGACGCCTGTTAGTACATGCCTCTTTCAGTCCTTTCTTCACAGCTGGCATGTATTCCACGGCCTTTAATAAGGGAATCTCAACAGTCAATTTATCCAAAATGTCCACAACACCTGGATCAGACAATGCATTTTTTCTTTTTGCAATTTTTTTAGATTTTTGTATTGCATGCAGAAAAGGAATATTCACTTACTGGCAGGAAAATTAGAGTTCTTATTTACATCAAAATCATCGCCCACAGAATGTTGTACATCCGAACTACAAAAAGGGGTACAAGTTGGATCTGAATATGCTGGTGCTGCTGGGCGATCAAAAAGGGTAGCGTCGGCTCCATCGGCTGGCGAGGGATCGGCTGTTGCTGGCGGCTCCTCCAAGGCTGGCGCGGCTTCGCTTCTGCTACATGCTTCTTTTTGTTGTTTTTATTTTTGATGATTTTTTTTGTATTTTTGGCCGAGGCTGATGACATGGCACGACGACTGGACTGGATTCTCCTTCCTCTTCCTCCTCACCCGCCCCTGGAGCTGGCACGGTTGATGCGGACGATGACGATCCACCTGTTTCTTTATTCACCCACATCTGATAGCAGGCGGAGGCAAGGCCCTACCGCTCCTGAGAGTAACAGCATTAGAATAAACAGTAATATTATTATCACACACGGACTGGACATCACATTCTACCTGCTCTTTCTTCTTGAAATTATTGGGGTTCGCTTCGACCTGCGCCGGAATGGTAGTGCGGGTGGCGGTCAGGTCATCAAGCCGCTTGGTCATCTCCACTAGCCCTTTAACAAGCTGGGCTAGACACTCCATGGTGGGATTAGCTGGGGACACATCAGGAGATTCAGCGTGCAGACCACGCTGCTGTTGGTTAGATGGGTGGGGAGGCTGCTGCTAGTGGTGTTGCTGTGGTGGAGCAGGAAGTTGAAGCTGTTGGTATGACAGAGGTGGATACTGCTGGTATGGTTGAGGCTGAGCAGCCGCATACTGGTGATACGGCTGTGGGTGGCGGTACTGCGGCTGCTGGTAAGGAAAATTCTGCCTCCATTGGTGTGCAAACTGGGGAGGCTGCTGGTGTTGCTGGTGAGGTTGAGAGGTTTTGCCAAAACGACCACCCTGAGGTTGGTGGTACTGCCGGTTGGCAAATTGCTGACCCTGGGGTTGTCCCTGAGGACGGGTCGGCTGTGCATCATTCGTCCATACCCCATTGACTTCTTGGATCAGGGGTGGTGGTGGGAAAACTGGATCAGAGACAGAAAGGAACTCTGGCTGGTATACGACCATCTGCTGCTGTGGCTGGCCCTGGTCGGGCGCCTGCACGTAGTACACGTGCTGGACTGCCGGTGGCTGCTGGCTCGGCTGAGGCTGATGTTGCGGTTGCTGCTCGTCCTTCTTCTCAGCGGGAGCGTCTGATGGTGTATCCGATTGGACAGAATTGATCGTACCGACCAACAGCTCGAGGTACTTGTTGATCTGATCGAGCTTATCCAGGTTCTGGGTCCTCTTTTCGATCACAGCGAGTTTCTCGAGGTCCTGTGATCGCTTCTCGATGATATCAACCTTAGAGAGATGGCCCCCAATGATGCTAAGGTTGGAGCTCTCATCTCTCTCTGCTTCCTTGGATGCAGCCATGTGAACTTGTTTCTGGAGGATCTGGGGCTGCTTCTGGTATGCCTTGGATGAAGAGAGGGCGGCCTCTCCTTCGGCCATTTCTTCAAAAATCTGCCAAACAACATCTTCATCCTTGTTAAAATGGTAGCCCCACATGCTGCGTCCACGAGCCTTTGGCTTTCAATATTGAGTCCCCCAAAGAAATGCTGGACCAGGCTGGTCTTAGGGATCTCATGGTGGGGACACTTCTCCTGCAGATCAGTAAATCTCTCCCAAGCCTCGTGTACTGACTCATGTGCTCCTTGGGAGAAATTGCTAATACGGGCTCGCATTTGGTTGAGCCGACCGAGAGGGTAGTACTTGTGCAGGAAGGCAGACTTCAACTCCTCCCAGGTCGTCACGACCTTTCCCAAATGATTGACCCAATAGAGGGCCTTGTCCTGTAGACTAAAGGGGAAAGCCATCATTTTGACAATGTCCAGGGGGACATTCGGATAGTGGGTGGTGCGGCAAATGCGGGAGAACTGCTAGAGGTGAATATACGACTTTTCATTGGTGTTGCCATGGAATGCAGGGAGAAGGGCTATGAATTGGGGCTTTAGCTCAAAGTGAGCGTGTACCGGCGGAATGAGGATCCACTCGGTCATCTGGCTGTCTCCTGGATTGTATGTTTCTTTGAGTGTCGGCTTTGGCGGTGGTGGGAATTCAGGATCATCATTGTGGACATCACCACCTTCTCCACCTCCACCTCCTCCTCCCCTGCCTCCTCTGCCTCAGCCTCCTCCTCCGTCGTTACGGTTCATCACATCATTCAACATATCCTGGAAAGCGGTCTGTGTGAGGGCCTGCTCGGTCAGCTGCTGCTGTATGGCCTGGATAGATGCCAACAACTGTGCATTAACTTGATTTTGATCTGGCACCTGTCCCTCTGGTATGGGTGGCTGTTGACCCTTGCCCTTTCCTCCTGGAGCCATGTCAGGGTCTGAATCGGACGAAATGAATTCCGGAGAAGTCTCCAGGGCTCGCACTGTCTTCTATCTGCATAATGAGATGGTCCGAATCAGATCACTTGCAATTAATGTTCAGCTGCCATGATGAAGCTGGAATTTAGGTCAACCCCAGCATGTTGTGAATGGAAAAAGTGATGTAGACTGTAATCGACTCCCATTCACAACGACGATAGCGGGACAAAAGTGATCCCAGTTTATTGGGTGGCCAAGAGAAAGGTAGAAAACGAGGAGTCTGGAGATCGATCCGCAAAGTCCGGATCGGGTTCTCGGGAATCGCCTTGAAATTATTGGTGGAGTTGAGTCCATGGAATCGATGTAGGTGTCGGCATGGGTCCCGACGAAACCATCCATGGATCAACTTCGCGAAGCACCAGAGAATGTCGTATTTTGGAAGAAGGATACGATGGTCAACGAGGAATAAAAGGAGTGTAAAACAGTAGAAAGGCTCGGTTGAGCGGGGTGTCAAAGGAAGACATAACAAAATTTGCGCAAAGGCGCGGGACTTTGATCTTTGAACCTTAATCTAGATCCATGCAAACACAAAAAAATCGGGTTCACCAACTCACGCCATGTGAAGCCGTGAAAGCTCGACTATTTATTATCTTTTCATTTTTAGAGTTGTTATTTTTCAGGCATATCTTATAACAAGTCCTTAATACGCTACCCTATAGGAGAGAGAGTACTACCAGAAGAATATCCCGTACTTGTCCTCCTCCTGTGTAACCTGTAGTCTGTACTTTTTGGAGTCCTTGTAACCCTTCCTGGATCCCTACTCAGCCAAAGAAAAGAGAGAGGAAGCCGTTAGGCGAAACCAATACTTCGGTTCTCGCTCGCAACGGAATCACCCGTGAGCGTGCAAGAACCTACTCGGACGCAGGACGATGAGACAGACACCCCCGTGAAGGCGTGGCCTATGCTCAATACTTCGGACAGGGTCGATGCTCTCACAACAGAGAGTCGCCATTGGTGACCAAGTCCTACTCGCCTACGTACGATAGAAGCGCCAATACTTTGGAAATCCAGGCGATACACAAGGCAGTTGCAGACTGGGTTTTGGGCTTTAATCCTTAGGGGTCGCACTCGCTCAAGGGAGTAGGGTTTTGGTCCCCCTCCAAGGTACCTGAAAACAATGAGGGCTTTATGAACCCGGTACAATGATAGTCCATTACAGATTTTAATTAAGGTCAAAGTTTATTTAGCAGTCCCCTGGTTTTAATTTTTTTGGATCTGTTTCATACCAGCGCCTAACGTTTTTGTAGATTTTCATTTAAGTCCTAGGTGCTCAAAATCAGAGGGAGATAGCGGAAAAGCCGTGCAAGTGGTTCCATGATGGAAATCTCACCATTGAACCGAATGATGCATGCTGAGTTAGAAGACTTACAGTGCATCCCAGCTCTCTCCATGTGGTATGCAAAACAGAATTTTTAAACCTATCTACATGTCGGTATGCAAGGCACAAAATCGCCCTAAACATAAGCTGCTATTAGCGTGAAGAACCATAAGTTTCTCATTTATCTCTAGCCCAAGAGGGTCCGGTCTTGGCTCACCCCTCCTCTGCTCAACAAATTGAGGGTAGGAGAAAGCGCTTTACAGGGTTCGCTACGGCACAGAGGGCTAAGAGACAAATTAACAACTTGTTTGAGTTTGACTAGATCCAAGCGAAATAGACTATAGGAACGTGCATTCTTATTAATGTTTGGACCTAGCTACCGAGTCAAGCAACCTATATCTAGGGGCTCCAAGCACACAAAACAAAGTAAAAGAAAGGCGGAAAGCTCAAAACCGCGGGAAACAAAATAAAAGAAGGCGATGAAAACTCGAAAAAGCCGCGATAAGGCCCCCAGGTGAACAATCACCCGGGCACTGGACCTCATTGTGAAGAGTAGAGTCCTGTTTAATTACATGCCAAAATAGTCTCTCTCTCACACCATAAATTACAAAAATATTTCTAAGTATCTAGCCTATCTAATGCACATCTCTCCGCTCCCTTGATGCACTCTCCAGATGGTCGTGAGAAGAGAAGACCATCCTCCTCCAAGCTCGGCTGCCTTGGCCTCCTAGGAATCCATCCTCGCGTGCCGGTCCCTCGCATCAAAGTCACAAAAAGATTGCATTAGAATAACTCAACCAATACAATAGAGCAGATAAAATAATCACAGTGAATGAATAAATGAAGCATGGTGATTAATAGCAATAAAATAATAGCTGCTCACAAAAATGAATGATTAATCAAGAATTTTATACAAGAATGACAAAAAAATCAATTAGGCTATGCTCATTGCTCTCCGGCAACGGCGCCATCTGATGACCGCAGATGTTCAGCAAGAGTCACCATAATAAATGTCTCAAGTGTGTCGCTGAGGCGACCGCTCACCAAACACCCGGGTCAATCAGCAACTAACCCACAACAAAATAATACAACAATCAAGCTCAAAAATAAATGTGAATTAATCTTTATTTACTCTACCATAAAATGTACAGTGACAAGCATGTAGAGGTCGAACCACGGAGAGCAAACCAAAATGCATAAGCCTATATGTGCAAAATAGTCATCCTTGTGCGAAGTGGGTTTTTAATTAATCAATAATAATATTTTTTTTATAAATAAATAACAATAATATAATATAATAGTATATATACATAGTATAATAAATATAAAAATATATGTACACCCATAGAGGGTTAGTGTATAGCTATAATACATACAACATACATATACATATATAAGTACAATAAGTTATAGGTATAGGTATATATATAACAATTTTTTTATAATAATAATAATAAATAAATATATGGATACCTATAAATAATTAGATATATATATACTATATATATATATATTTTCTTTCTAGGAAATACTTATATATACATAAAGGGGTACTATAATATTTACAAAAATACTAAAAAATAGTCAAAAATTAAAGAATAAAGTCTTTTTGGGTTTTTCATTATTTTTTACCGTTTTTGTGATTTTTGGGCATTTTTTAGAATATTTTTAGTATTTTTTAAATAGCGAAATAAAAGCAAACAGTGAATAAGATCTGGCTATAGTAAAAATGAACTTTAAAAATAGCTAACAACTCAAAAATTTTCCATACTATTTTTCTAATAAAGATCATAAAATATAGCATAAATAGGGCCTGAGTTCATATTTTTCTGATTTTTCTTTAATTTTTAATATTTTTTTGAAGTTTTTGGGTATTTTTGCATTTTTAAGGTTTTCCTTTTGATGTTTTTAGGGATTTTTGGACTGACACTAGAATAGGTCAAAATACACCATGGGGAATTTTTGTAGAATTTTTCAAGGCATTTTCCTATTTTTTGGGGATTTTATAATCTAGACAGTGAATAAAAGACAAGTTTTTGATTTTTAATAAATGCAAAAATGCAACCAACTGAAAAACTAAAAGTATAGCGTGCAAGGGTACACTAACAGGAGCTTAAGTCTATTTTTGCAAGATTTTTCGAATAAATATGGGGCACAAAATAAATAGACAAAGCATTCAAAAATTAAATGGCCTGGCAGGGGTATTTTTGCAAATAAAATAGTTCACAGGGGCACACATGCAAAAATTACAATAAAAATACACTTGGACTTTTATTTTCAGGACCATTTAATAAATACAGAAACCCGGCGGGGTTTAGGTGCAAAATTTCACGCGCCTCACGTGGTTGCTGCACGTGAGGCGCGGAAGGACTAAAGTGTAAATATGAAAACATAGGGGTTCCTTTTGCAAAATACACATTTTATTTACAAATGAGACTTTTATTTTTGGCATTAAATAATAAATACAAAAAGCGAGGGGGTGGATGTGAAATTTACCCCAAAATCAAGCGTGGCATCCAACGGCGCTTCTCTCTTCACTTGCCACGCGTCCTCTCCTGATCGCCCGATGACGCTTCGCCGATGGGAGGCTGAGATTAGATCAGCCCAGCTGATCTGACGGTCGATGCAATGCTCCATCGGACGGCTCCTGTTGAATCTGGGACGACCCTCCTGATCTGACGGCGCTAAAGCTCCCCGGAAGAACTGGGAAGAAGCTCGCACCTGACGAGCTTTGATAGAGGAGCTCGGGCTCCTCCGGGGCTCTCCGGTGCATCTGAGGTGCTCTGAAGGTAGCTGGAAGCATCCCGCGTCGACTGATGGCGTTTTCATGGCTCCTGGGGGTCCGAGTCGATGGAGCGAGGTCGAAGAAGAAGAAGACCCCCAGGTGCCTCTTCTCGGATCCGTGCAAGCCCAGTTGGGCTCGATTCTTCGAAGTACCTGCACAGGAAGAACCGCGGGCGAGAGAGCTTTCTCCTCGACCCGAGATTTTGAAGCTACGATGCAAAATGAAGGTGGGCGGAGGGGATCCGGCGAACGGAGGAGGAGGAGCCCCGATTCGCCAGGACCTAGGGTCCTGGGTTGAACAAACATGCGCGATAGATGGAGAAGGTGTCGAGGAACGAGATGGGATGCTTGGGGCGGTCGGATACAGTCGAGACGATGGTGGAGAAGTCGCCGGAGCGGAGCTCCGGCGAACTTCGAATTTTGATATTTAAACTACAGGGGTTAACTAAAACCTAATCTAATGACTGGAATGAAACGCTGACACTAAAAGCTAACTAAAACGCATAAAAAGGGCAGCTCTTATACCTGGGGGCCTCTAGGGAGCAGGGCGGACGCCGGAGCTCCGCCACGACAAAATCTCCTTCCTCCGGCCGAGTCAAGGTGCTGGGCTACTCCCCCTGTCACGAGGAACAATCCAGGAACAAGATCTAGGCTTTAGGTTGGAATAAAAGTGGCCAAATATGAGGAAGGAGGCGGAGCTTGTTATTTATAAACATTGGCGAGTAGCCTTATTGACCGGCGATTATTGCATGATCTAAAGAGTATTAGGTTGATCCAAAGAATCGGCGGGCATCATGGATGATTAGGGAGTAATTCTTGCGAAGGAAGCATCTTCGATTGATGGATGGTATGCCCGGGAAAAATGGGAGAAGACGGGCAAAGAGACACGCAAAGTCACATAGGGCGGCTGGGGGAGCAGTTGACCTGAGGTCAACGAAGACCGGCACGCGATTGGTCCACGCCAGCCGCTAGACGACAAAACAGGGAATCTGAGTAGAAATTGAATTATTTGACACTTTAAATGATTTTATTAATTTTTTCTTATAAAATAAAAAATGTGTATTATTTCGTCTAGTATTTATTTACGATTTTTATTGAATTTTTCGAAGCGTTTTATTATAGTTTTATTTGAATAATGTGTATTTGTATGTATTTACATGTATTTTTATGTATTTTATTTTTAATTTGTTTATTTTCTTTTATTATTTTATTGGCTTATTTTATAAATTTATGATTTATTTTTGTGAGTATAAAGGTATTTTTGTTTGATTTTTATGAGTTTATTTATATTTTTAAATAAATAGGTATAGGTGTATGTAGGTATACTTATAGGTGTTTTATCTATATATTTTATACAATTAACTTATTTATTGTATTTTCTTGATTTTTATTTTGGTTTTGTATTTTTAATGATTATGTATAATGTATACATTATTATAAAAATATAAAAGAGTAAAAGAATCAAGGGTTAAAATCCTTTTTATTTATATGTAGGTATATAGCATAGGTATTTTGTCTATGAATTCGTAGACTTATTTTATTTTACAAATTAATTCTGGTTTTCTTTAACTTCTCTTATGTGTATGCATTATGTACATTATTCACAAGATTCTAAAAATATAAATTTATACAAATAATGAAGATTGAATAAAAATGAATATTTTAATCAGTCCTATATACAAGAAGGGCCAAAAACCTAACTTTTGCATATGGACTCCAAAATTTATGAAACCAATTTTATAAAATAGTTCATGGAATGCTATATACAATTAAAGGTGAGTTTGGGTGATTTGGAGTTTTTATTTGCAAGATATGGGTCTGTGAAGTTGAGATTTTGGCATTTTATTCTGTGTATAAAATGTACACTGGGTATTATTTTTGCACAATCTCAATTTTGTATTTTTATTTACATTATTATCTACAACTTTCATGTACAAAGTTTCTTCATTTGATGAATAAATAGTTATGTACAAAATAGGTGCCAAAAAATGCATAAATAAATGAATTAATAAATGAGGCATTTATTGTATACTGGCCCTTATCTCCCCCTACTTTATTCCTTGTCGACCAATACCATGCTGGCCTTGGTCTCGGGGTTTGGGTCATAAAATATTGGCAATATTTTATTCCTTTTTCTTTTCTCCTATTTATTCTATAATTTTGGCATTAAAAACCTTATTTAATGTACAATTAATACAATGAATCATGAATGTTATTATGCGCAATTTGATGTTATTTACATGCATTTGCTGGGGTTTTTGAGGCCAAAATGATAGAATAAAGGTGATGAAATGGAGATTCATCAACATGGAGATCCCTGAATTGGTGGCTGATGCCCCCATCATACTAGGACGCCCATTCTTGGCCACGGCCAAGGCAGTATCCGACCATGATAGTGGGAAGGTGTACTTTCGCGTAGAGGGTGAAAGTATACAAATAGAGACGATCAACGAGATCAAAGCGAGAGATTCAGCCTGCTCGGAGAAGAACAGTGATGTAGGGAAGATGACAGATGCCGAGTTAGATGTCCACCAGGAGTGTGACTTTGTGATGACCGATGATGAAGCAGTTTCGGAAGATCCAGAAGCACGAGCACTCGCCTTGTCTGTAGATTCAGAGTACATACCTTTTGTGGCAAACGAGAGTTCGGAGAGCACACACTTAGCAGAGGACACCACACAGGTTGACAGTTGCGTACTGAGTAGTGACATTGATGTTTGTTCTGATTCAGATCCCTCGGAGGCAGACTTTGATTGGAAGGATTTCGATGCGTATTTGCCATGTCTGCTTCCTGATGTGCCGACAGATAGGACGGAGAGCGAGCCAGCACAGATGATAGACACACCAGCAGGGTTCCCTTTGTCAGATGATCACGTACAACGAGAGTTCTCACATGCAGACTTGGTTGCTTTCACGTAGACATATCAGAAGCCAGATTTGCGAGCTCCCACCAAGAAAGAACTGAAACCTTTGCCGCAGTCGCTCAAGTATAGATTCCTTGCGGGTGAACCAGAAATGCACCCAGTCATTATCTCAGGAGATTTGACTGGAGAACAAGAATCTCGACTGATGGAGGTTCTTGAACGAAACCGCAAGGCAATAGGATGGAGCGTGGCCGATCTCAAGGGGATAAGTCCGGCCCTGTGCTCCCACCATATATACCTCGAGGAGGACGCTAAGCCTTCGCGTGAGTTCCAGCGACGGCTGAACCCGAACCTTCGAGATGTAGTAATGAAGGAGATATCTAAATGGTGGAGCACCGATTTTATCTACCCCATCTCCGACTCCAAGTGGGTTAGTCCTTTACATGTGGTACCCAAGAAGATGGGTATCACTACAGTTGTGAATGAGTCTGGAGAAGAGATCGCCACCCGGGTACCCACTTCTTGGAGGGTCTATGTGGACTACAGATGATTGAAAGAGGCCACCAAGAAGGATCACTTCCCGCTACCACTTATTGATCAAATTATCGAGAGGCTAGCCGGGAAGAGTCATTACTGTTTTTTTGACGGGTACTCCGGATACAACCAAGTGGCTATCGCGCCCGAAGACCATGATAAAACGACGTTCACCTGTCTATTTGGGACATATGCTTTCAGATGGATGCCCTTTGGTCTATGTAACGCCCCTGCTACATTCCAAAGGTGCATGTTGTCCATCTTTTCGGACATGATAGGTGACTGTTTGGAGGTCTTCATGGATGACTTCTCGGTTTATGGCGACGGGTTCGATGCTTGTCTTGACTGCCTAGACCGAGTATTGCAGCGTTGCATAGAGGTAAACCTTGTACTATCTTGGGAGAAGAGTCACTTTATGGTGACTCAGGGGACGGTCCTTGGTTACATCATCTCCAACAGGGGCATGGAGGTTGATCCGGCCAAGGTTGATATCATTAGAAAACTCAATCCACCGTCCAATTTGAAACAGTTGCGATCTTTTCTGGGGCATGTCGGTTTCTACCGACAGTTCATTCAGGACTTCAGTCGAATTGCCCGACTGCTGACGGATTTATTGACTAAAGACACCGAGTTCCTTGTAGATGATAAATGTCTTAAGTCCTTCGAGACTCTCAAGAATTTAGTTGTCGAGGCTCCTATCCTTCAACCACCCGATTGGTCTCTTCCATTTGAGATCATGACGGATGCTTCAGATTATGCCATTGGGGCTGTGCATGGATCGAGGAGGGATGGATTACCCTATGCCATACACTACGCTAGCCGGACTTTGGATGCAGCTCAGAGGAACTATACAGTGACTAAGAAAGAAATGCTAGCGGTAGTCTTTGCTTTGGATAAGTACAGATCTTACATTCTTGGATCTAGAGTGACAATTTTTACTGACCACACTGCCATTCGGTACTTGATGTCGAAGAAGGATGCCAAAGCCAGATTAACCAGATGGATCCTTCTCCTCCAGGAATTTGATATTTAGATTAAGGATAAGCCTGGAGTTAAGAATGTTGTGGCAGATCACCTCTCCCGCCTAGAAAATCTTGAGGAATCTGAGCCCATAGCACCTATCACTGAAACTTTTCCAGATGAGGCGATCCTTGCTATCACCTCTCTTCCATGGTATGCCGACATTGTGAATTACCTTGTTGCCAAATCCATTCCACAAGGTTGGCCCAGACAACGGCTTGAGACCTTCCTTGCGAAGGCCAAGTCGTACCATTGGGAGGATCCCGTCCTTTATCATGAGGGAGGGGATAGTATCTGGAGACGGTGCATTCCTCAAGATGAGCAACATAGCGTCCTCACCTACTGTCACAAGCTTGAGGCAGGAGGACATCATTCTGGGAGACGGACAGCACAGAAGGTGCTCCAATCCGGCCTTTGGTGGCCTACCCTTTTCAAGGATTCTGATGAGTTCGTTAGAAGGTGTACTGACTGTCAGAAGATGGGTACTTGCGAACAGAGAGACATGATGCCCATGCAACCCATTCACTTTTGTGAGGTTTTTTATGCATGGGGAATTGATTTCATGGGCCCATTTACTAAAAGTCAGGGGTTTGAGTATATTCTTCTTGTTGTGGATTATGTTAGTCGTTGGGTTGAGGCCATCCCCGCCCGAGCCGCAGATGCTAAAACCGTATGTCATTTCTTGAGGAAAAACATTATTTCACGGTTTGGGGTGCCTAGAGTCTTGATTTCAGATGGGGGGTCTCACTTTATTAACGACAAGGTCAGGGCCCTTACAGACGAGTTCAGTATTGACCATCGTATTGCCACACCGTATCACCCTCAGACTAATGGTTTTGCTGAAGTATCGAATAGGGAGATCAAGACAATTTTGCAGAAGGTAGTCCGCCCAGACCGAAAAGATTGGTCACAACTTTTAGACTCGGTCTTGTGGGCTTATCGGACTTCCTTCAAGACATCATTAGGGACATCTCCCTTTCGTCTCGTCTATGGCAAGCCATGTCATTTACCTGTGGAGATAAAGCATGTCACTTTGGGCAGTTACAGAGCTATTGTTGGATCCCAAGAGTGTAGGAGATCAGAGGAAAGCAGAGTTGACAGCCCTGGAAGAATTAAGAGATACAGCCTTCTCAAGTGGCCTACACTATAAGGAAAAAGTGAAAGTATGGCACGATTCCCGATTCAGCCATAAACAATTTGAGCCAGAACAGCAAGTATGGTTATTTGATGCTAGGCTAAAATTATTCCCAGGGAAATTACAAAGCAAATGAAAAGGACCATATGTGGTCCGGAATGTGCATGATAATGGCAGCATTGATATATCCGAACCTTCATCTTCTTCCACCTTTAGAGTCAATGGTCAGCGCTTGAAACCATATCTATATCATGATCCATCGATCGTTGCTGTTGCCCCGATTCATTTGGTATGAGATGATTCTTTGACTCACACCTTCGGCATCTCGTACATGATTATCACTGAGATCCGACATTGTATATATTCATCTGTACATCGATCATTCATTCTTTATGGCTCACACCCCATCGTCATCATTTGATTTTGCTATACTTAGGATGCACTTTGTCCTAAGTATAGGGGGGATGCACCCTGAGTTTTTCTATTCATTAGATCCTCTCCATTGTCTCCTCTTCTTGTCTATACTTTGTGATATCTCACCCTAAGTATAGGGGGAGACATTCTAAGTACGATCTGTTCATTCCCACCCTTGACCCTCCCTTCAGAGTACAGTCTGCTATACTTAGGATTATTTGATCCTAAGTATAGGGGGGACGGTCAACTTCACATTCGTTTATTCATTTTATTTATTCTTTAGACCTTTTCTATACTTAATACGAGTTATGTCTTCTCTTTTCTCTCCGATCTATGAGGACATAGCTCAAGCTAAGTATAGGGGGGTCGTATATACTGTGTATATACTTTAGCCATAACTCGTACTTTTGTATTTTCTAATAAACATGGCTAATCATACCAATAAAATTCATCAAAAACTCTTAATAAAAAGATGCTATTATTCCTCAAAATTCGGTATATACTGATTAATAAATCAGGTGCTTTGAAAAACAGTTTGACAATCTCTTTGAAAAACCTTTTGAAAACTATTTTGAAAAACACCGTGTATATGTTTTCAACCTTTATAAAACCTTTTTGATTGAAAAATTTATTTTCTTTGTGTAAAATAAAATGTTTGAAAAACGATTTGCAAATGGTTTGAAAAATGGTTGCAGAAATATGTGAAAATTCTATATATACTATTTGGAAAACCTATTTGCAAAATGATTTTTGAATGTGTGTACATGTTTGTAAAAACTGTTTGCAAAAATTATTTTGGACTATAGTTTTCAAAACCTGTGTCAAATAAGTTTGAGGAATATATACATCACACCAAAAATTCACTATATATATCTATAAAATTGATCACTTACTCTTAAAATCCACTTCTTGTAAATATAAGAAGCACTCCCATGTAAATATTTGTACCTAGTTTTTAGCCAAAAACCTTTTGATTTTCAAAAATCCCAAAAACATTTCCAAAACTAAAATCCAAAAACATTTGAAAAATCTTTTTCAAAAATCTAAAAAATGCATATGCATCATCTTTTCAAAAAAACCATAAAAAGTTCAAAATCTTTGAAAATTGCATCACAAAAATATTTTCTGCATCGCATTGCATGGCATTCGCATTTTTCGGATTGAGTTTGATAGTTGAACGAGTCTAAGTAAAATCTGAAGATTGGAGCTTGGTTGGACCTTAAATCTACCTAATTAACAGGAACCTTATAGAAACTGGAATTGAGGTACTTCAGGTCTAGTTGACTTAATTCTTTGAGGATCACGAGACTTGGTTCAATGGATTCTTGACTGCCTAAGTAGAGTATTTCGGAGCACACGCACGACTCTTGTTGATAATGACCTAACTTGGACACCTGCACCTTTCACATGGCTCAACTCAGTTGGAGTGGTGAGGAGGTTGGATTTGTCGGTATGAGACGCACACAGGTGGAAACATTTGTCCTCCTCTAGGGAGGGAAGTGCGCCCCAACCCGTCTAGTGATGATGAATTTCGAGGATAGGAGATCGTGGGTTGTGATAAAGTTTCAAAAGAGGGATAGTCTACTGGCTCAAAAGAAAAAACTCCCTATGTAAATGCTGTTGTATATAGTATTCAAAAAAAAAAGAAAAAAATACTCCAAAAAAAGTGGACAGGCCAGTACAAAAATAAAAATGTCTGCCGGAGTGTACATATGTTGTATAGTCAAATAAGCAAGCTTGAGCTTCAAAGTCGAATTATGTGAGCCTGCAGCTGGATGACTTGATTACACTGGTCTTGCATCCTAGGATAGGTAGCTACACTGGCTACCGTCCATTCTTCTCTTCACTCCCTCCTCTTGAGCTGGTTGCCACTTGAACTTAGAAGGGAATACCATGCTCCTTGAGGGATGAGTTGTTGGATTGGGGAATCATTGGGTTGTCATATTGGAGAAGTCAGTCTCTTTGTCATTTCAGTTGGGGAGAGCCACCATCACTTACACTGTACGAGTCAGATTCATAGTCGTAAGGGTTTGCGTATGAGTTGAGATATTTCTGACCTAGCTATTGAGGAGACTTGGGCATAGTTTGGGATTCTCAAGGATTGTTGGATTTCAAATTCGGTTCTCATTAAGGTTTCGTCCGCACTAAAATTCCAAAGGTCCGACTTAAGCTCCAAACTTTGATTTTGTGAAGACAAGTTCGATAATCAAATTTGATCCAACTTCTTCTTTTTCTTTTCTTTCTTTTTTCTTTCTGCACTTATTGCATAAGTGTTTGCTAGGGACTAGCAAATGTAAAGTATAGGGGGATGATGAAGCCACATTTCATCATCTTTATTCTATCATTTTGGCATCAAAAACCCTAGCAACTGCGTGTAAATACCCTTAATTCCCGTATCTTAGCACCCATGCATGTGTATATAAATAGTGTATAAAATACTGTAATTAAAGCCAAAATTATAGAATAAATCAAAGAAAAGAAAAAGAATAAAATATTGTAAATATTTTATGACCCGAAACCCCGAGACCTAGGCATCTCGATGGCTAAGTCGACAAGGAATAAAGTAGGGGGAGATAAGGGCCAAAATACAATAAAAATTCCTTTTGTTTAATTCATTCTTTAATTATTTTGGGACCTATTTTTAGTCCCACCATTTATACTTTAAATAAAGAAACTTTGTACATAAAAGTTGTATATAATTAAATAAAGAAAAATACAAAATTGATTTCACTCAAAAATAATGCACAGATAAAAAGTTATGATCTGAATAAGATTCCGGAATCCCAACTTCCCAGAACTGTATCTCTCAAATAAAAACTCAAAATTTATCAAACTCACCTCTGATTGTATATAATTTTCAATAATCTATTTATGAAGGTGGTTTCGTATTTTTCGGAGTTACAGTTTGAAAGTTGAGTTTTGGACCCCTATTGTATATTATACCAATTAAAATATTCATTTTATTTATTATTCATTATTTTATTTCATATTTTTATTATTTTATAGATTATTATATATGTACATAGTAAAACTGGAATAAAATGATAAATAAAACATTAAAAAATAAAATTCTTGTATAAAATACATAGAAAAATTACCAATGTACTGTTTTAGAACCACGTTTTTGGCCGTTTTCACCGATTTTTGGAGGATGCATCGTGCATCTTTTCACGATGATGTCTTCTTGACTTTTTCTCCTCTTATATCCATTATACACGCCCAGTATATAGTTTTAGCATTGGATCATGTATTTGCCCTATTTTCTTCGAGCTTTGGAGCATGATTATCATGTTGTCTGACCCCCCCTCTGCTGTGCGTCAGAACATTAGTTTTTGCCAATATTCTCGAATTTTTATAGGCCGATTCGTTCACCCAATTGCTGGGCTTCCTTCTAGACTTTTTCTCTACATACATCCATTATACACGCCCAACCTTTATATCTAGAGTTGAGTTGCCTATTCTCAAGATACACACCGATCTTCTTGCCACCACATCAACTCTCTAACCAGCCTCTGCCACTCCTGTCAGATCCTTGTTTTTGTCCGACTTCTCGGATTTTTCAAGGCCGACCCTTTCACCCAATGACTAAGCTTCCTTCACAACTTTTTCTCCTTGATGTACCCTCATACACGCCCAGAGGTTGCTTGAAGGATTGGATCAACGATTTGCTAGATATCCATCGTTCTTTGGAGCCACCCACCTCACATGTACAAAAAGACTACATCTTCCAATTCGTTTTTGAACCCTCTTGGACCCATTTTGGCCACCCTCCTTGGAGCTCAAGATAGAGTGAAGTGACAGTGAGCTCCCCAGCTCCTCGGAGGCGCGGCTAGGCGAGTCGAAGGGCGGCTTCATCACCATCTCCGGCCACTTTAGCCGTGAGGTCCATCTCGCCATTCTTGGCTTGAGGTTTCGTATTTTCTTTCATTTTTTTTCTTGTTTTCTTGCTCTTTATTCACTTGTATATCGTAGATTTATTCTAGCATTTCGTTTATTTGCTTTTTAGTCACTTAATCACCTAGTTCATCCCTCGTCGGAGCAAGCTCCGACGAGCTTTGTTCCCATCATTTCGACTTTCATTCATCCTCCTCGACTTTCATCTCACCGCCGCCATCCTCCGCGATTCTGCGTATCCTCATACACAACCCCCTTCATCTTCGGCCACATACGGTGGTCGGATCACATCCTTCTTCCCTCACCAAAGCGAAGGAAAACCATTCACATCCCATTTTTTTGTGTACCTAACATCTTGGCCGAGTTTTGTACTCGAGCCCTTCTTCTAATTGTAGGTACATCAGAGCACTTTCACGCACATTCCCTTGTTATCCAAGATCAGCTTGACGCCACCTGGGTTAGTGGGGCATTTTGCAATCACGTCCCTGCATTTTTGGCATATTTCGGAAAGTTTTCGCGTACATTTTTGTACTGCAGTTTCGTATTTACTTTTTCATCTGTATCCCTGTGTTGTATTAGTTATAACTCATTCATCTGAACTCGGTTTCTTGTGAGATCTTTTTGTTAGAAAGCTGTTTAAGAGTTCTACATCATATCCAAATTTCAGATTTTTCTGGTGTAAGAACTATTTATGGCGAATTTATGAAGTCAGAATACTGATTGGGCTTGTTTTGTTGATAACACTTTAAAAACTCAAAATCACTTGCTCATTTTTGGATATGTTGTAGTAATTAGTAGGGACGAATTTGTGTTCAAATTTCAACAAAAAATATTGTGATTTGTGTCCTGTAGAATTTCTACAATATTTTTAGTGATTGATTTGTTTCTGGAGCATCTTTCATCTATTTGAAAATCTAAAAATATGTCCATGTGCCCCTGACTTTGTTCTATAATCAGAGATTCTTGTTGTATTTTTATCTTCTTGTTTGAGTAGTCAAAAAATTTAAAAACATCATTTCTACCTTCCTACAGTCTTTTATTTTTAGCATATTCATTACTTTTTGAAAAATTCCCAAAAAATTATATTTCGTTTGATTTTTGTGTGTTTTAACTCCAGACCAAAAATTATTAAAAATTTCTAAAGGAAACCCCTAAAAATAGCAAAACACCGAAAATCTTCCAAAAAATATAAAAAATTCCACAAAAATCATAAAAAGGTAAACTCAGGTTCTGTAGTTTCTTTATTTAATTATATTTATTTTAAAATTAATTTGGGAAGATTTAGTTACTGTTTACTATTTTTCATTCCCATTTTAAATTCTACCAGAACCTTTGCTCACTGTTTTCTTATATTTCAATATCTAAATATATAAAAAACATTTAGAAAAATCCTAAAAAATCACAAAAACATCTTAAAAATATAAAAAGACCAAAAATATCTTATTCCCTGATTTTTGAGCATTTTTACCTATATATATCTCCTCTCTCTTGTATACATCTATTCTTTATATAAGCTATATATTCTATTATTGAAAAAGAAAATATAAAAATATAAAATATAAAAAGAAAATACAAAATCAGTAAAAAGAAAACCAAAATACAAAAATATAAAATAAAAAATAAAATAAAAAATATAAAAAATTAAAAACCCACAAAAGAAATTTGCATAGTTGTAGATATTTAATCACATCACAATTTTTGTGCATTATTGCTTGATCTATCCTGTTTGCTCCCTGTGTTCGAACTCTCTACCTACTTGCACCTATACATATTTTATGTAGAGTTAAAAATAAATTTGACTCCACATTTGCTTGTCATTGTTTGATATTTGATTGTGGGTTCATTGTTGATTAATTACGGGATTTTGTAGTGGTCAAGACATCGACTGTTGATTCGCCTTGTGAATCAATAAGACGCTCTCAATTTCGTGATTATCACCATCTTCCGATCTTTGATTGATTAAAGCACCTTAGGTTCAGAAGTGACCAATTACTCATGCAGGTTTGAATTGATCTACTGACATATGAATTGACAAGTTAAATAAAATAAAAATGTTGAAAGATTCGAACGGGAACAGGACATGGTTAATCAATCAACCAGAAAAAGTTTGATCAATCACTCTATGATTCTGGCTAGGAACATATTTCTCCAGTGATTGTCGAACCATTGGATACAAATCGTACCAGACATATTTCTCCGTTAAAATTTGATGATCTCGATGGAGATGATAGAAGTCTCAGATTATGTTGAAATTGGAATGACATGATGGTGATATATAGTAGGGGTGTCTATTGAGTTCAACGAGCCGAGTTGGCCCCAACCCGGACTCGAACTCGATAAGAAACTTAAGGCTCGAACTCGGGCTCGATAAGGGTCGAGCCCTGGGATCACCAACGAGCCTCTTATCGAGCTACGTGTTTCTGAGCTGGCTCACGAGCCTCTTATCGAGTCATGAGTTTCTGAGCTGGCTCATGAGCCTCAAAATGAGCTGGCTCACGAACCTCTTAATGAGTCATTGCTCTATTTTATACATTAAATTATGGAAATGAACCTCTTAACGAGTCATTGGGGTTAGGAAATAGGAACCGTCGGTGTATAATCTAGGGAAGTTTCAGTATATAGGTTTTCAACTTTTTACTGAGAGGGAAAACGAGTCATCGAGTCGAGTTTCTGAGTTGAACAACACCCAAATCGGACTCGACTCGATAAGCTAACGAGCCATAAAACCCAACTCGAGCTCGGGCTCGTTAAGGTTTCGAGTCAGACTCGTGAGCCCTTAACGAGCCAAGCCCGAGTTCAGCTCATCGAGCTCGAGCTTTCCTGACAGCCCTGATATATAGTGATCTAATTACCCCAAAGTTTCATTTCAAGAAAAAAAATTAAAAATAATGAAAAAATGGCCCAGGGTATAGGGTCCCTTTTCTCTTTGCATCTTATATACAGATATATATTACAATAGGGACCCAAAAGCTAACTTTTACTTCTTAAATTCGATTTTAATAAAACTACCTCTATTAGATAGATATTTAAATTTTATGAAAAATAGATATGAGTTTGATCAATTATGATTTCATATGGAGGAGATACATGCCTGTAAAGTTCAATTTATGACTTTTATTTTTGTATGACCCGGTTATACTGTGTATTATTTTTCTATGAAATCAATTTTGTAATTTTTATATATTATAATGTACAAGTTTCATGTTCAAAGTTTATTGATTTGAGATGTAAATAATAAAGAATATAATGTGTACCAAAAATGGAATCCGTTGAGGAGTATAATTAGGGTTTCAGAGTTTTTATTGGCCCTTATCTCCCAATACTTTATTAGTTATCGATCAAGTTAATTTTGACTTGGTCTCAAGATTTATGGTCATTCAATACCTTTGGTATTCCATTTTTTCTCTTATTTCCCTTATTCTTTAGTTTTGGAATAAAATCAATGAATTTATACAATGTTTACACGATAATTAATGTATGTTATTTTGTACAGATTAATGTTAATTACATGCATTTTACCAGGGATTTAAAGCCAAAATGAAAGAATAAAAGTGATGAAATGGAAATTCATCACCCATGATCAAGCACCAATGCATCTCACAACCTTCTTCCTTAGCACACTCATCGTCCCATCAACTAGAACACCATTCACCGCCATTAACCATCATTTCAACATCGCTCCCTCCCTCTTCCACCAACCCTCTTCTGCATCCAACCATCGTGTCATCTCCGCAGAAGAAGGAAGATATTGTCTCTGTTCCACCCTCTTGTGGCTAAACTATATTTTGCTCTAATATTGCCCATCGAAGTTGTGGAGGTAAGCAATTTGTCTCCATTAAACCCTCCAAGTACTCATATGTCATCATTGACTATATGCTCCTACATCCAATGGTTTGGTTGGAACTGATTACAGAACTCATCCACGGGAACATCACTTGTAATAAGCCCCTTTCAGTACCTTGTAGTGGCATACCATTATCGTTCAACATGTATGACCAGCAAAAACAAAGAGAGCCAAGACTTATCAAGTGCTTGGATGATCCTATGGACTTTGGATAGAATGTACATCCAGAACTTGAGCTCATATAGCACACTTGTGCCTAAAAATTGTGCCGCTTTCGACCTATAGTATAATGTGTAAATCATGTTGTGCTTTTGGAGAGCATCCAAGTCCTCATACCGTACTCTATCCAAACCATTAGAGGACAAACACTATCCTCTTTCTCACGATATGAGTGATAAGAAGAGTTGTCCTACTATACATGAAATGCTCATAGATAGCAGCCTGACAATGATGCATATCACGCATTGCTTGTAGAAGTAAAGCAAGTTGTTGTGCCACATCGGTGTCAACACAATGTATCATGATTATGCATAAATTATTTTATTAAAAACTACTTTCATACTTGCATGGATAAAGGACACATATAGAAAAAATCAGAAATATTCTTCTAGAACTCATGTCAAAGTCAGAAGACTTCAACCCTCTTATATATTTTAATTCCTATGACAATCTGACATAATAAGAAGGAATGACGTATCTAACTCTGAATTCATCTACAAGGCTATGCTCCTCAAGGCACCACACTTACAAGACAAGAATAGTGGACCTAAAATCTAAATTTGACCATAATCTCTAATACACAACAAACCAACTCATGCACTTTATAACATTACATGATATCAATAGAGATAACATGAGACGAAACTATTGCATTTATTATCATTAATTATATGTAAATGTCTAGTATAAAATACATCAATCTAACTAGATAAGTATGGCAAAAAAGTTTCCAATGCATCTCACTATAATGTCTTTCAGAAAATAATGAGTATGCATCATGCAAATAAATTTCATTATGCATGGTGATGAATATCCATTTCATCACATTTATTATATCATTTTGGCCTTAAAAATCCTAGCTAATGCATGTAAATAACATTATTTTATACAAATTCACATTTATTATCTATTATATTATTGTATATAAAATATTATTTTAATTTCAAAATTATAGAATAAAGAATGAAAAATAAAAAAATAAAGTACCAAAGGTATTTTATGATCCTAAACCTCAAGATCAAGTCAAGAATTGATTTGGTCGACAAGGAATAAATCAGGGAGAGATAAGGGTCAAATATACAATAAAACTTCCTTTCTTTATTTCATCAATAATTCATTTTTGGGACCTATTTTATTTTTTATTATTTATACTTCAAATAAAGAAATATTGTACATGAAAGTTGTAGATAGTAATGTATAAAAAATACAAAATTGAGTTTGTACAAAAATAATATACAATGTACTTTCTATGTACAGAATAAAATCTCAAAACCCAAAATTTACAGGTTGATATCTGTTAAATGAAAACTCAAAATGCATCAAACTTTAATTGAATATAACTTTTTCTTATCTATTTAATGAAAGTGGTTTCATTTAATTTGGATTTGAATATGAATGTTAGATTTTGGACCCATATTGTATAATTTATCTAAATAAAATATTCATTTTACTTATTCGTTATAATTTTTACAATTTTATATTTTTATAATTTTGTAATTATTATTTATAATATATGTACATATCTAGAATAGAATAAAATCACAAAGAAAACACAAAACAAACCAAGTATATGTAAACACATATATGAAATACATTTACTTTTACCTATATAATATATGGGAGATGGGAGCCTACACCCATGGGTGTAGGTAACTACCTACACCCGACCTTTTTTTCATGACTATTAGGTTTTTTTTCAAGGAAATATTCAGAGGATTTTCTTTATATATTGAGGGGAATATGTGTTTCAAACTTCATGCAAAACAAACATTCTTAACATGTTCATCTAGAAGGGGTCATTTTCAGCAATTCTGAGACCATTAAAATTTAACGGTCTTGATGAAGATGATAGAAGTCTCGAATTAAGTTGAACTTTGAATGAGAGCATTGTGATATATAGTGATCTAATTCTCCAAAGGTTTGATTTCAAAAAAATCAAAAAATAATGAAAAAATAACCTGGGTGTAGGTAATTACCTACACCCCTGGGTGTAGGATCCCTTTTCCCATAATATATATCCCTATTTATTTAAGTATACAAATCGCATTATAAAATACAATAAAAATATATTTGAGTACATAGAAATAAGTTATAAATATATTAAATAGGAAAATAAAATAATAAAATAAAAAATACAAAATAAAAATAAAAGACTCAAAACATGGATGAATATACCTATAATAAAACTCTAAAAACTAACTTGTAATAAATAAGTTCAAAAAAATAAAAAAATATATTAAAATACTACATAAAATAATATTTTTTTATTTTATAATAAAAAATTAATAAAATTATTTACTATTTTTAATTAAATATTTTCCAATAAAATTGGTCATTTTATCTTTTAGTGTCCTTTGTGGACCAATCATGGCCTGAGGATCGTTGATTCCTGGCTAGACCTGGCCAAATTGCGGGTCGATCCGGCCCATGGGCCGGGCCGAACGGGCCGAGGTTAAAAAACTTCTGTCCAAAGCCCGCCCATGGGCCCCCATGGCCCATTTTGGTCATTTTCCATTGATTTTTTAATGGTATTTCATACGTATAAATGATTTTATTAATACCATCTATACTTTATATAACTAATATACGTAGTTTACATGTTACTTGACATGTAATTCTTTGAATTTTTATTTAAAACTAGTGTCATAAATGAAAAACTTAAAGCATATCATATTAATATATGTATAATTTGACATATATTTATATATTTTTTATTTTTTTGTGGGCCGGACCGGGCCGGCCCATGCTTAAATTTTGAAGCCCAAGCCCAGCCCATGAGCGGGCTGGGCGGGCGGGCCCCCAGCCCGTTGGCCAGGTCTACTCCTGGCCAACCGTGACACCCCCAGGGTCGAGATACTTAGCAAACACACAACCACAACATACGATTACACATTCGAAATACAAAGTTGTGACAAACTTGCAGGAAAATAGTTAAGTGAGAAGAACTGCATTTTGGATACATACATTAACATCATTCCATGCTAAACGACTTCTACCATCCCGACTTATAAATCCAACATGGATATGGACATGTATTGAACAATAATTTTAACTATAAAGAGTGTAGGATCACAATAAACATATAACTCATGCATCGTGGATAGTATGCAGTCTTGGTCTAGGTGGGACCTCCTGCTATGACTCTAAGGAAAGAAAAAGACCATAGGGTTGGGGTGCCTCCGTCTGCATGCAATGGATTAAAATGATTCATACATTAGTTCCCAACATGTCCTCTAGCTTCACTTAACCAACTGAATTTCTAATTTCCAATTCAAATTTGAACCTGCAAATCATTGCAAATCATCCAAGTCCACCTTCCATCAATATAGTTCATGAAAGAAGGGCATGATCTGATTCGATACATTTAATCTTGTATAATTGTACTAATCACATAGTTTTATGAATTTTTATTTAATAAACATGGTTCCTTTCCTCACAAAGATGAATTTGGGTACTTATACACGGGGCCAGCACTTATAAGTATCTAGAAGTCACGTCGGTAAGAAAAGATGAGCTTGGATTGTAGTTTAATGCTGCTTAAGGTCACCACTCGCACCCCTGTTAGTAAGGATATTTTTCAAGAGGGGTCACATAGAGACCGTAGGCCTCACTGCCAGGCATAGAACACTCAGAACACAACCTGCATAACAAAGCATAAGGGCACAAAGCCGCCCGATGCCATGACGGAAAAGTCACTAAGACGTTAAGAGGAGCACTAAGTAGCACACACACACACACCACATGGTGAGATAAGGCAGCATTAATCTCTCAACAGGGTTATTTACGGTTGTCCAAAACTCTATCCGAGTTTCCAAGGAAATATGCTTCTCCAAGGATGATACTTAATTTTATCATTAGATTTAACCACCAAGTTGATTCGTGTAAGATCACTTGGGTACTAAGGCAACGTGAATCGAAAAGGTGTACTCTCATGGATAATCACTATTTCTACTTCATTATGCATCTTATTCGAGACATTAAATTCAAATAGCCCACATATAGACGATCTAAGTCACTATGGTAATTTATTCTTCCCTTTGTAAAATATTAATTAAAGTAAATGCAACCTCATTAAAGAGGGCGATGGCACTTATATTTTCAATGACATGCTTATGGATGGTAGCACAATAGACTGACATGATTGTGGTTAGACAACATGCGACATACATACTTTGCACCTTACCCAACCCGTCCCATGTAAGTCCCTGAAATCTGTCAATTTACTTTTAGATAGGATTTGATTTTAAATTTACTACCTATGCACGTATGGGTATGGGTTTGAGATTGCCCTATGAATACCCGAACCCAAACTCGTCCCAAACTTGAATAATAAATAAATATAACTATGCATTTTAGTCAACCTAATCAAACGTATTTCTTGTATAATAGGTATTGATCTATGTATTGAAAAATCAACTCAATGTTCTCCTCTCCATACATTTATCCATATTCTATATTCAATAAATAAAAATTATTCTATCTTAAATAAATAAAAATCATCAACGTAAAATAGTCAAACACAGAATATATATTTTATAAAAACTTTTATATTCTCCACACATTGCACATCCTTCTTTACTACCGTATTAGATGATCACCTTCTCTTTAATATCTCTATACCTTATATAAAGCTGAGTTTTTCACCCGCCAACTGACACGTGGCATCACGATCTGCCATTTCCCCATCGTTCCCGCACCTCCTTGTACCATTTCTGTTCTGCTTTATCTTGCGATTTCTTCCCTATCCCCAGTCTTCCTTCTCGCTAAAAATCTGCAATTTTGGCTAACACGTGGCATCATGAGATGCCATTTCTCAACCGTTCCCTCACCTCCCTATACCTTTTCTATCCGCGTCGTAGCTAAAAGTCTGGGATTTTCACCTGCCATTTCACACGGGGCATCATGGGTTGCCATTTTTTCCTTCGCCATGCACGTTTCAAACTTTCCATTCTATTACACCTGCCTTTCTTTATCCCGCTCAATCGATGGAATTTTTCCTTTCCTTTCACTCCTCACAGAATGGCCACGCATATTTCTTTCTTATTTTAGGTGTGTATGCCAGATGTCTGATTGTTGTATTTAACTTTTAGCCTTTTATTAGACATCTCGGTCCCTCCTCTTTTTTCTGTCGGTTACTTTCCTCTCTACATGTCCTTTTCCTCGGACGATCTGTATCCTCTTCTTATGTTCTCCGACGATCATCTCCTTTCTCCCCCTCTACTATCAGACGATCATCTCCTTTCTTCTCCGGCTACCAGTTTCCTTTCTGATAGAGGTGCGCATGTACGAGAATAGATTTTTCTTTTGCTGCAAATATATTTAGATGCAGGTTCTGTACACTCTTCTTATGTTCTCCGACGATCAGCTCCTTTCTCCCCCTCTTCTATCGGACGATTGATTTTCCCCTTTAGGCTTTATTATTCTGCTACCAACTTCCTTTTCCGTTGGGGGTGTTCAAGTGCGAGAATAGATTTCCCTGTCTCCCTTCCTTTTTATCTAGCTTTATCGTTACAGTTTCTTCCCTCTTTTCCCGTTACACTTTATTTTCTTACTGCCAGCTTCCTTTCCGTTGCAGGTACGCAGGTGCAACTATAGATTATTTTTTTGGATGAAATTATATTTGAGTGAAAGTTCCTCTTATTGATGGTCTCATTTTTTCAGTTGTTATTCTAATCTCTGCATCGAACGTGAAATCCACTCCCTCTAAGGGTATGAAGGAAAGTTTATTCTCTTGAGAGTATATGGTTTGCTTCGTTTTTAGGTACATGTAATTGATGATCTCATTTTCCTCGTTGTTATTCTAATCTCTACATCGAATGTTGACTCCACTCCCTCTGAAGGTATGGAGAATAATTTATTCTCTTGAAAATATACGGATTTTTTGGATTTTTTGGAATGAACATATTTGGAACGTATCCCCAGGTTTTTTAGTTTCATCTTTTAAATCAAGATATTTGGGAATGTTTTACCGTCTTCTTTCGAGAGTATGTGGGAAGTCAACATATTTTGTAAAATCTGCAATTTTAAAATCAATTTAAATGTACGACTGTGATAAGCAATGGTTTTTCTTTATATTGTTTGAACTTGTGCAATTGGTTGCTGTTTATACTCCGTGCTGGCTTCTGGTTTGCGACCCTTTTACTTGAATGATTTCTATCAAAAATTTTCATGTAAAACGTTCGTCTTCACCTTTCTCAAATTTTCTATATATCTAGATTTTGCAATTCCATCAGTTTAGCTTTAGCTTCCTGTCCTTTTTTTCTTCGAGTAATGTTTTCTTACGTTGTGATTTCTATTGAATATATATTTACGTATATGATAATTACTTGGTTTCAATTTATTATGAATACTATCTGTGATTTATAAATATGTTTTTTTAAAAAATTAAACTATCTAAAAGCATGTAACACACATTATTTCGCCCTTTATATTGTTCACAATCATGAAAATATTTGTTCTTTATATTTCACGTTGCTTTATAATTTACCGTGATTTTAACTTAAATGCTTTCTACTAATGATTCATTATTGTTTGCTTTAAATAATGTATGTCTCCACTTCCGTCTTTATCTTCTGATAAATCGTATAAAGGTTTGTTCTACTGTTGTCATTCCAATTTTTCTGTGCTATTTAGTGGACTCTTTTATACAATTATATCGGCAACTAATATTTCGTAATTTACCGATTTATCATCAATAAACGTATAATATTTCTGAATTTATTCCTCATATTGTCCATCTGTCTGTGATTTAATGGTGCTTTCTATGAATATTTATATTATCAAATTCCACTTCTACATTTTTTAGTAAAACATGATTTATCATCGATAAACATATAATATTTTTGAATTTATTCCTCATATCGCCCATCTGTGGTGGTTTGATGGTGCTTTCTATGAATGTCTATATTATCAAATTCCATTTCTACATTTTTTTAGTAAAAACATGATAGTATTTTTTCCTGATTTTACTGTAAATATGTTCATTGCTATATTCTCATTAACTAAATAATCTGCTAATATTTATGCTAATCATTTTCGTTTCTTCTAAATTATCTCCAATTACATCAAGGGTTTATATATTTTATACATCTCAATTTTACAATTACATCAAATAATTTCTAATTTCATTTTTTTTCAATAATATTTGCATTATAATTTATTGAATTAATGAACACGTTTGTGTGATTATGTAAATGTCCTGAATATTAATTCATAAAAATAATAATGTAGGAATGAGGATTTGCAAGATCTATATACGGAATTGATTAAGCGGAATGTCCTTATAAATATGCTACTTATTACTTTCCCGAAATAGGATCAACGCAAGGAAAAATACGTGCCATTCATTGGTTATTACAAGCATCTTGAAAACATCCAGATCGAAATACGGCTTTCAAATTAAATTTCTGAAATTTGTGATACTATACGCAAAAAGGAAGAGACCCATAAGAATGCAGAGGGAAATGGAGCTTTTGCACATTTTCTCAACTGACTGAAATATACTAAACGTTTTTTAGTCGATATATTAAAGTTCGAGTAAGATAGTTCGTATACATGTTCAGGTAAAATATATTAATTAAATTGTCTACCATATCTCCTCTTTTCTTTGGGCGATTAGATTCCCTCCCTCTATTCTCATACAACTAGACTCGATCCTCCCCACACATTCACAGACGTTCTATTTTCCCCAGTCTACTTACTTTTTCCAGTTATTGTTTCTTCTTCTCATGGAGGTGCGAGAACAAGTTCTGTTTCTCTTTGGATACAAGTAAATACTTTTTATCTTTTATTCCGTTTTATCTTATTCTTAAAGTCTTTTCCAACAACTTTCTTTTCATCTCTCAGTATATATGTGCATGATTGATGATCTCCTTTTCTCAACGTTACTTTGTCTTCTTCTTCAACTATTGACTCTCCTCATGTTGAAGGTATGATGAACAACTGAAGGTATGACGAACAACGTATTCTCTTGATAATATTGCTATAAATGTTTTAGTTTATATTCACCTTTTCTCTGTATTCTAATATAATTTTTATTGTTTTCCCTACTACTCGCATTTCTCCTTTGTGTTCATATCTATCTGATTTCTAAATTTATTCTTTTTGTACGTATGTGTTCATATCTATGTGATTCTAAATTCATTCTTCCCGTATGTATGTAACTTATCATTCTTTTATTTTGAATGATTTCTCTCCGTTTTTTTCGTTATTTCGAATTGTGATTGTAACTTTTTCCCTATTTTGATCATATTTTTATATAAAATATCTTTTTCCATTATCAATTTTATAATTTAGTAATAAACGTTTATGTTAATTATCTTCTTTGTATTTTTTATACATAGAATATCTAACGACAGTGTCTCTAAAGCGTAAATTTATACAATTCCTTCCCAATACATAAATGTTTCATAACCTCTCTTTCTATTTTTACATATTTTTGTTGATAAATTACATATGATCGACAAAGTCGCCTTCCACCACGAAGCGGGGTTTCTTCCTAGTATATGTAAAAATCTGGTTCATATATATGAATAGCTTAAGATTTTAATATATATAAGATGTGGGTATCCATTCGATGCACACATTGTCAGATATATGGATACCGCTAGAAATTTTTACCCGTCTAATAAATGAGCAAGAATAAGTAGTGATTTTATAAATGAGTACAGATTTGGAAGCATATTGATACATACACTAAACCCAACCCGTTGACATCCCTAACATCAACACCCTTTTGAGTTTAGGGAACGCACGAATCAAAATTAGGACTAGATCTAGATATATTGAGTCCGATGTTATCAAGAACAAACACACCATTCATTAGTGCACATTATGACATAGCAAGTACTAAAAACATCTGTGCTGGTACCGTGATTCCAAGAGCCATTCTAACATACAAACATCTGTATTTATTAGAAAATAGTTCTCATGCTAAAAAGATATCCGAAGAATATTCGTCCTATGGGACAATCCACATTTAAATCCACACGACTGCCTCCATTTTCCCAACAACTTCTACAGAAAAACTCAATCAGAACATTAGGAAATCCTGAAATTTTGCAATTAATACACATCCAGTTCGGAAAAGAAAAAAAGCTCGATCAACACACTTCGGAAATCCTGAAGATTCACACAATGATCTCATAAACTGTTGTATCCAACACAATGGTTGCTGCCAAAACAAAACATAAACAACCAGAATTCACGTTCTCTATCTATGCATGGAAAGGTTTGAATGCGATTAAGGATGATGACAATCATTGCACACATGACGAAAATAAAGGCAATCTCTATCTATGCTGTTTGTTATCACATATATTGCTCCAGATAAACCTATGTACACTATTAATTTAATTATGATAAAGTCATGCTTAATCAAGCACTTTGTGATCATGTAGGAACCGAAGTCCTACAGTATTTCAGTTGTTTATGGCATTATGCCAAAATATACGTAAACTTCATTTGTGAAGTGCACAGACCAACACTACTAAATCATGAAGCAGGGACACCACAACTGCACAGAGGTTTCATGCATCGTCATCTTCCAAAGTATTCACCCTCTCGCACTCATCGATCCATTCGCTATACCTGTACCAAGAAATAAACATAAATGAAGCATTACTGATTGCAATTATCCTCTGTAATCGACTCTGCTAGGTACTTCAAAAGCATGCGCAAGGACTTACACATCAATGGGCTCCGAAAGGGCTGCAAAATAAAACAATGAGAAAATTATTAGTATAACAGACATCAAATTTGAATCCAACGATAAAAAAATTGCCTCACTTTTGTTCAGCGAGGAAAATAGCGAGAAATTAAGACCGAGATTATGGGATTTTTTCTTTTAAAAATGAATTATGTCCTCCCATCATGATTGTTAATCACCCAATAACTATCATCTATTATAAAGCAATAACTTACAAGTACGTGGACCACAAGTAGGTTAAAGAATGCACATGTACAGATATAATACGACATCTAATACTCACAAACTGTGAGGTAAATCAAAACTTTTCTAGTACTACCTGTGTAGATTTCCATCGACCTACAATTTGTCACTCAAAACGCAGATCATGGGCAAGCATTAGCTGAACAGCTAGCTGATCACCTGGCCACACTCACTCCCACGCATTATTGTCGACTTGTGCACTAAGACTCACTTCGCATACTGGTGTAGATTCCATGACTGATTTGCTTGGGATCGATGATACAGCCAAGGGAAAGAACAGAGTTATATTTGAGTAATTGTCGATGTGGGAGAGTGGTACGACCAGAGGGGTCAAGAAGAGTCCTTCCATGTATCCTATGAGAAGGGTATGTCATGCTTATTAGTTAGTCCTTCCATGTATCTTATAAGAAGCATATATCGTGCTTATTAGTTAGTCCTTCCATGTATCCTATGAGAAGGATATGCTGTGCTTATTAATTAGTCTATCCACGTATCCTATGAGAAGGATATGTCGTGCTTATTAGTTTGATTTTGATGGTCGCATATGGTCCAGCCACGTATCCTATGAGAAGGATATGTCGTGCTTATTAGTTTGATTTTGATGGTCGCATATGTTTATTTATCCCTAAACCAAGAAAACCAGGTATGGTCTATTACCCTTTCAGGTTATTAGAACCATATCCATTTAGCAAAAAAGCATCCCAGCAAAACTCCTTGCTTGATCTCGGGCTATCTATAATAGAAATAATAGGTCTGTTGAGAATCAAGACATTTGAAACCACTTCACCGATTCTTTTTATCCAAATCGAGCCAAGCTTTCTCTCTTCCCACTTTGTAAGGGCCAATTCCTCTCTGCAAGCAACAAACCAAACTTTCCTCTGAGAAATGCAATGCTAACCACATATGATCTTCTATTAGTGCAGTCGTTCAAAGCTCCAGCCTACCCCCTGGGAATAGAAGCTTCAAACTTATATAATAATATAATACTCGAAAGACTTTTTGCTTTCTTTAGACAACATTTTCACATGAGAGATCTTTTTTAGAGTTTCCATTTGGGAAAAAACTACTCTTGAGAAATTCTTATGAGAGGGAACCTTGAAGGAATAAGGAGAGCACCAAAAAACTTCATATATTCAACTATTAGAGATGTTTAGTATGCACAATCACAATTTCTTCATAAAATCTATTTCGGCGAAAGAACGCACCATTTCAGGACAACCACAGGTCCCACACTAGTGAAAATCTCTCTCTAAACACTGCAACCTTTGTCAAGAAAGGCCCAAAAAATATGACATGTGCCTAAAGGCTACCCCGATCTTCCACACTTATGAGCTCGCACACAAGAAGAACAAGTGATCGACATCACATCGCATACACGAGGCATCAATAACCTATAAGATTCTACTCGACCAGCTCCAATAATCACTCCCATGTCTAAAAAGTCAAAGAAAAATCTTGACTTGCAGTGGTATCGTCCAGCTTCACAGCCATTTACAATAAAAAATAGTCCAAAAATTTGTTGTTATGTAGAGAGCACAACAACCATTCTTAACTGAGAACCCATCATCATACCAAGTCGAGGGATCACACCCGCATAACCAAGGACTCCATTAGAGCCGGGAAACCCTCGAAACTCTTGTCTAGTACATCAGTCAGAAAACTGGGGTCTACACGTTACCATTCCCCAAGAGTGGCCCGTGGAGGACCAAAAAAGACAACATCAAAGACTAAAGCCTATCTCACACACCCATCGGCATTGGCCTATATGATAAAAGAAAGAAGGCTAACAAGACCACCTTGAGCAACACAAACACCCTCGGAATGGAAGACCAACATACAGCAAAGACTTCCAACCAATCAGCATCTTCTCAATCAACGTCAACCAACAAAACTACTCGAGCCTACCACAAACCAATGGAAGACCAACATACACCAAAGGCAGGCACTCCCTTGGACTCAACCAAATCTCACAGACAAAAATCTCTTCTAAGGTCAAGGCAAAGGATAAAAAAGCAAACTTGACCTTATCGAATTGTGAGCTAGAATCATCACCAAAAAGATCAAGAACCATGGAGAAGCCTCTACAACTTGATTCTTATCCCTTTACGATAATAGCATATGCATATTACAACCGAAGCAGCAAAAGGACATCGGATTTATAACTATCACTAAAGCCACCATAGACAACTATGTTCACTATGATCCACATCTACATCGACATAAAAAAGCGTTGGATCGAAAAGGGCATCCCTAACTCACCTCGCCGCTAAGGAAAAGAACCCCTATGATGAGGTAGATCATTGATCAACACCTCGGACAATGAGGTAGATGTAAAATGAGTCACCTCATCCAATTAATAAAAATTTGCATGAAACCAATATGAAGAGATCCACACGAACCGCATATCCATATAGCCATAGCTTTAGAAAAATCAACCTTCAAAGCAATCCCTTTGCTTTGCATTTTTTTCATTCGAAAATGTTCTCAATAATCATGATCACAAAATCCATTAGTTATTTACCAAGGAAAAATGGAGACTAAGCTAGAAAGATGATGCCACGCAGATAATCTCTGAGGCGATTGGTGACCAACCTATCCACAACAAACTAGGTTGGATAGAAACTATTCTAAGGTGGACGTCCTCCACACTCAAGGCACCCCTATGATGAGGTAGATCATTGATCAACACCTCAGACAATGAGGTAGATGTAAAATGAGTCACCTCATCCAATTAATCAAAATTTGCATGAAACCAATACGAAGAGATCCACACGAACCGCATATCCATATAGCCATAGCTTTAGAAAAATCAACCTTCAAAGCAGTCCCTTTGCTTTGCATTTTTTCATTCGAAAATGTTCTCAATAATCATGATCACAAAATCCATTAGTTATTTACCAAGGAAAAATGGAGACTAAGCTAGAAAGATGATGCCATGCAGATAATCTCTGAGGTGATTGGTGACCAACCTATCCACAACAAACTAGGTTGGATAGAAACTATTCTAAGGTGGACGTCCTCCACACTCACGGCAACATTTTTCTTACGCAACGAAATGATAAACATGTGGTTTAACTGTTCAAAACTTCAAAGCCAAAGTTGCCATGCTTAAATTCAACAATAATCACAACAACATCCTCGACTACCACATCACAAAACTAGCTAATGGACACAACCGGTGCTTAAAGCAAACATGTTGACTAGCAAGCTTGAAGTGATGGCTAGCTATCTTGAAGTGACCCACGATTGCATCTGCCAACATTTGCTCCTCATGAAATATTATCATTAACCAAAACATGATGTTATGGATGATGTTCTGCCTTCGCCTACCGCTAGTCATGTCATAAAAGAATCTAGTGCCTGCGCCTAATTTCCTTCAGCCATTTCTGCCTCAATTTATGGATCCTTTCAACCTCCCTCTCTTGATCTTCCTCAATGATCTTCAACATGTCAATGCAATCGTAAAGCTCATTGGCCTCCAATTAAAGCTTGTCTTTGAGGTTGCCATTCTAACAATTTCATCATGAGCAATACTTGAATGCGCTACTTGAAAGCGAGAACCACATCTGAACCCAATCAGCATCATACGAAGTTCCGCTAGCCTCACAATCAAGTGTTATGCTGTCGAGCCAACAATGAATAATCCAGTCCACAACCAGTGTTGTAATAGTCAGCTAACTAGCCCAACTAGTCAAGTCAATAGGGCAACCAACTGACTTTTGACTAATCAGACAATAATCAATCGATCGACTACTCAACTCGGTTACAGTCAGCCAATTTTTCTTTAGAGATACCATTTTTTAAATCAAAGCTTAATATTTTATTTGAATTCCATTACATGTTATATATTTCATCGACAGATTTCTACTCAATATGAAAAGTCTCTAGTGTATATAGTGCTCCAGAGTTTCCTCAAAGTTTGTTGCATGTTAATAAATTACGCAAGGATCTAAATTGCCAAGTTATTTTTTTATCAAAATTGTTGCTACTTCCAAGACATTCAGACTACAAATCTTTGGAGGTGGCTGTGAGAAACATGAACTTTATATCTTGATGTATCTGACGACTCTCTTTTCGCTGGAGCCACATTTATTACGGCATATCCTTATATTTGGCATCTACGTCTTGGGCGTCCTTCTGCGAGTGGTCTTTTTCATATGTTCCCTGAAGTCAGCTGTCTAAAGCCATTTAAATATGAGGCATGTCAGTTTGGGAATTATCACAGGACATCCTTTCCATGAAAAACATATCCACGAAAGTCGTCTCCGATTAATCTTGTTCATTGTAATGTTTAGGGTCCTTAACCAATATGTAACACTGCAGGACACATGTACTTTGTTGTTTTCATTAATGACTATAGTCGGAGTTCACGGATCTACCTTACAAAGGAAAGATCAACGATCAACAACGTGATTAAGTTCTTTAGAGAGATAAAGACTTCTTTTCTACTGGAAATACATTTCAATCTGATAGTGTTCTTAGTTTATGCAAAAGGAAATGGTCAATTTCTTTGGTTCTCGAGGAATCGTACATCGGGCATCACGCCCCCACACCTCACAACAGAATGGCATTGCATAAAAGGTAACGTTGTCATCTTCTTAACATTGCATGTACTTTGCTTACTCAGATGAAGTCCCCAAAACATTTTGGAGTGATGCTATTTTCATGGCAACTTATTTGATTAACCAAGTTCCCTCATCCATATTAGGAGTTCCACTCCAATCTCATTGCTTTATCCTAATATAAGTTATTTTCGCTACTTGGTTGCATTTCTTTTGTTCACAATTTTCATGCTAAAGATAAATTTTCTCTATGCAATCAACTGTGTCTTCTTGGGGTATTCTGAACCCAAAAGGGATATTAGATATTATGATCCAATCGTCCATCATTATTTTACCCTTGCATGTGTTACATTCTTTAGGAAGATTGGCTTCTTTACTGAGAGTCTTGGAGAAATCCCGTTGGAATTCCCTCCCCCACTACAGGTTACAAAAGAAGGGAGAAACATGCATCTGAGATGGTACCTTTACCTATTCTGCTTGATTTACATGATGATGACCATGCAACTGATGTTCCCTTGCCTAATGCTTCCGATGCTATGAATATGGATGGTCCATCATTCTTTATTGATCTTCCTATTACCTTAAGGAAGCCACCAAGGTAATGTACTATACATCCCTCGTCACAATTTACTTCCATAGATACTCTACCTAGTTATGAAAAGTAGTTTACGCATGCTCTTCTGAATATTAATACTCCTTGTGATCAACATAGTACACTTCATGACCATGGTTGGAAAAGGGTCATGGATGAAGAGATGGATGCACTTACTTCCAATAGCATGTTGGATCTGTGCAATGTCCCACGGGTGTCAAGCTAGTTGCCTGCAGATGAGTCTTCACCACCAAACAGTCTCTTAATGGCTCCATTGACAGATTAAAGGTCAAACTCGTGGAAAAAGGTTTTACTCAAATCTATGGCATGGACTACTTCAAGACATTCTCTGCAGTGGCTAGAATGTGGTCAATCTGTACTATTCTCCCTATTGTTGCCAACAAGAATTGACCCATATTCCAGCTCGATGTGGAGAATGTTTTTCTCTATGGTGACATCGAGGAGGATGTCTACATGGTGCAGCCACCCGGATACTCTGTCAAGTGGGAGCTTGTGTGTCAAATCTGTGACTTCTAGCATCGTGATAGTAGCCATTTATGTTGATGACATAGTGATTATAGGTGACGATGAAGCATGCATTCTAGAGACCAAGGCCTTCCTCCAAAAGGTGTCTATCACCAAGGACCATGGTCAACTCAGATACTCCCTTGGCATTGAAGTTATACTCATGGACATTCTTACATAGGCCGACTTACTGGGAAGCAAAAAATATGGCACGGGTGCATAGGTTGAATACATGGCGATGGCTCAAGCCACTTGTGAGATTATCTGGCCAGACTCCTTTCTACATAAGCCTAGACTTCTGCTACCACTCTCGCACCTTTGTACTGCGACAACAAGTCTACTACATATATTTCCATCAATCCTCTATTTCATGAGCAGACCAAGTACATTGACATTGATTGCCATTTCATACGAGACACAAGTAGTATACGGATCTTTTATAAATTTGGTCGAGTAGTGTTGTAATAGTCAGCTAACTAGCCCAACTAGTCGAGTCAATAGGGCAACCAACTGACTTTTGACTAATCAGACAATAATCAATCGATCGACTACTCAACTCGGTTACAGACAGCCAATTTTCTTTAGAGATACCATTTTTTAAATCAAAGCTTAATATTTTATTTGAATTCCATTACATGTTATATATTTCATCGACAGATTTCTACTCCATATGAAAAGTCTCTAGTGTATATAGTGCTCCAGAGTTTCCTCAAAAGTTTGTTGCATGTTAATAAATTACGCAAGGATCTAAATTGCCAAGTTATTTTTTTTATCAAAATTGTTGCTACTTCCAAGACATTCAGACTACAAATCTTTGGAGGTGGCTGTGAGAAACATGAACTTTATATCTTGATGTATCTGACGACTCTCTTTTCGCTGGAGCCACATTTATTACGGCATATCCTTATATTTGGCATCTACGTCTTGGACGTCCTTCTGCGAGTGGTCTTTTCATATGTTCCCTGAAGTCAGCTGTCTAAAGCCATTTAAATATGAGGCATGTCAGTTTGGGAATTATCACAGGACATCCTTTCCATGAAAAACATATCCACGAAAGTCGTCTCCGATTAATCTTGTTGTTCATTGTAATGTTTAGGGTCCTTAACCAATATGTAACACTGCAGGACACATGTACTTTGTTGTTTTCATTAATGACTATAGTCGGAGTTCACGGATCTACCTTACAAAGGAAAGATCAACGATCAACAACGTGATTAAGTTCTTTAGAGAGATAAAGACTTCTTTTCTACTGGAAATACATTTCAATCTGATAGTGTTCTTAGTTTATGCAAAAGGAAATGGTCAATTTCTTTGGTTCTCGAGGAATCGTACATCGGGCATCACGCCCCACACCTCACAACAGAATGGCATTGCATAAAAGGTAACGTTGTCATCTTCTTAACATTGCATGTACTTTGCTTACTCAGATGAATGTCCCCAAAACATTTTGGAGTGATGCTATTTTCATGGCAACTTATTTGATTAACCAAGTTCCCTCATCCATATTAGGAGTTCCACTCCAATCTCATTGCTTTATCCTAATATAAGTTATTTTCGCTACTTGGTTGCATTTCTTTTGTTCACAATTTTCATGCTAAAGATAAATTTTCTCTATGCAATCAACTGTGTCTTCTTGGGGTATCTGAACCCAAAGGGATATTAGATATTATGATCCAATCGTCCATCATTATTTTATCCTTGCATGTGTTACATTCCTTGGGAAGATTGGCTTCTTTACTGAGAGTCTTGGAGAAATCCCGTTGGAGTTCCCTCCTCCACTACAGGTTTACAAAAGAAGGAGAAACATGCATCTGAGATGGTACCTTTACCTATTCTGCTTGATTTACATGATGATGACCATGCAACTGATGTTCCCTTGCCTAATGCTTCCGATGCTATGAATATGGATGGTCCATCATTCTTTATTGATCTTCCTATTACCTTAAGGAAGCCACCAAGGTAATGTAATATACATCCCTCGTCACAATTTACTTCCATAGATACTCTACCTAGTTATGAAAAGTAGTTTACGCATGCTCTTCTGAATATTAATACTCCTTGTGATCAACATAGTACACTTCATGACCATGGTTGGAAAAGGGTCATGGATGAAGAGATGGATGCACTTACTTCCAATAGCACGTTGGATCTGTACAATGTCCCACGGGTGTCAAGCTAGTTGCCTGCAGATGAGTCTTCACCACCAAACAGTCTCTTAATGGCTCCATTGACAGATTAAAGGTCAAACTCGTGGAAAAAGGTTTTACTCAAATCTATGGCATGGACTACTTCAAGACATTCTCTGCAGTGGCTAGAATGTGGTCAATCTGTACTATTCTCCCTATTGTTGCCAACAAGAATTGACCCATATTCCAGCTCGATGTGGAGAATGTTTTTCTCTATGGTGACATCGAGGAGGATGTCTACATGGTGCAGCCACCCGGATACTCTGTCAAGTGGGAGCTTGTGTGTCAAATCTGTGACTTCTAGCATCGTGATAGTAGCCATTTATGTTGATGACATAGTGATTATAGGTGACGATGAAGCATGCATTCTAGAGACCAAGGCCTTCCTCCAAAAGGTGTCTATCACCAAGGACCATAGTCAACTCAGATACTCCCTTGGCATTGAAGTTATACTCATGGACATTCTTACATAGGCCGACTTACTGGGAAGCAAAAAATATGGCACGGGTGCATAGGTTGAATACATGGCGATGGCTCAAGCCACTTGTGAGATTATCTGGCCAGACTCCTTTCTACATAAGCCTAGACTTCCTGCTACCACTCTCGCACCTTTGTACTGCGACAACAAGTCTACTACATATATTTCCATCAATCCTCTATTTCATGAGCAGACCAAGTACATTGACATTGATTGCCATTTCATACGAGACACAATGTAAGGAGGATAGATCACTACTCCACATATCTCCACAGACCTTCAACACGTGGATATATCCACAAAAGCCATGCCGAAGAAACGCATATCATGGTTGATTTCGAAGTTGGGCATGACCAATAGATTTATGCTCCAACTTGAGAGAGAGTGTTGAAGCTATTTGATTATCTCGTCTCTATATTTATTTTTTCCTTATTAGCTCATGTAACCCTACAGGGTCTCTTATGTAATTATCTTATCTCCACTTGGGTTATATGGTTTCACTTATATAAGAAACCCCTTAACCCTTGAATAAATTAGCTCGATCATTCTCAACAACTTTTCAACAATAATTATATAAGATATTAAGAATACATGTATAAAAATTTATTAACCTGGTTGACCGAATACCGATACCAATTTCTACAATCTTTTTCTAGAACTTTACCATCAATTAGCATCCAAGAGCGCATAAAGTAAAAAAAGGACACATGAGTACCTTACTCAAAATTCAAGCAAGAGGAATGTGATTTAATCACATGCTAGGCACTGACGAAATCTCCGTATCCTCATCCAAGGTGAAAGCAGTCGATGTTCCTCTTGGCGCTCATTATAACATAGTTTGACAACCAAAGCCACCTCTACAAATCCGAGTATCCTCAAAAAGTCTGAAGCGGATTTCAATCAGCATATCCAAAAATCAATGTTCACTGAATCCCCTCAAAAGCATGTACAACAATCAATGTAACAATCGATGAGGCGCCATCTTAAACTGTGTTCAGGACCACCGGATGGATATCAACAACCCATCAAAACCTCTTCATTCCACCCTATGATAAGGCCTCTGGCACTCCCTACTGCTCCAATAACCCTGAACTCTAAGAATCAAGGCCCCAAGACAAATCGCCGCATAAACTTCACCTAAGACGTAGACTTGGTTTCCCACAAAAAATCAAGGTCTACATTCCTTAATCCAAACATCGTAGACAAAACCACCATCTAACTATGCATGCCCCATACCTTCTAGGATGGAAGCTTCATTTGGGAACACTATGGATTGTCTTGAATCACCATACAATTGATCGCCTCCTCTTAAAAGATACCCCACCTCTACCTTACTGCATGTTGCCACTTGTTATCACCACAACATCACTTGAAGATGCATGTTTCACACAACAACCATTGTCCAAAATTCCGCTAACGTAGAGGGCTTCCTCATCCCAAGAACCATTTAGGTAACCTAATCTCCTAGCTCAACAAGTCAAACCTTCATTGCTTACAAAAGAAGATGAGGGTGTCCTTTTAAAGCATGACCAGGTCCCTCGCACTGTTTCATGGGAGTCTAGTGCTACCCATGGACCCAACATTGATGTCAGTGCTCTCTTGACAAGCGACAATTTCACGGGACCCATCTATGAAACTCAAACCACTTCTAAGGTTGCTACCAATCAGCTTGGGATATCAATGTGAGCCACCAAAAACGGAACTCTAATCATTACCACGTGAGCCATCATTGGGACCTTAAAATAAGGCTTCGAGTATATCATGCATTACAAAATTCATAAATGTTGTATAAGGATTGCGACAGCAAGTCAGTAAATAAAGATAAATACAATATGTGAGGGAGTAGGCGATGAATATGCAAAGTTATGTGGGTTTTCCTTTTAAATTTAGAGAAATAGGTAATTCATTTTAATGTTTCATTTCTCAAAAATAGTAATATTTCACATTTTAAATAGTAAAGTTAATGTAAATTTGGATAACAAAGTCATGCAATCATGACTTCCATCTAAGTGTTTATCTACTTAATACGGTGCTTCTGTTGTCATTTGCATGAACACTGAAGGGCCAACTGCATTTCAAAGGTGTTTGGGCTTGTTTACATGACATCCTCAACCAAAGAAGGCAATGAAGTTTACATCAGAAACAGATGCCATTTACATGTTCTAATAGTGAACAGATGATAAAAAATAACTCCAGGTGAATTGTTTGTAGAAAGCGTAGATAAATAAATCAAGTAAAGTTTTTGGCCTCTAGAAGATGAATTAAACATGAAAAAAGTGCAGATGGTTTAATTTCCAAACTTGAATCCACGCAGAGCTAATCAGATAAATCTCAAGTGCAATGTACCATTAACGGTCGTGCTGAAACTCTCCTCGCATATCCTGCATGAGACCTCGCCTATCGAATTCTTCATGTCACTGTAACACGTATTTAACATAGCAAGTTATTTGTTACATACAACTTAAAATAATCCAGCATGATAACTACTTCCTAGACCCAAAAAAAACGGGCCAACAAACAAATAAATAAATAAATATAAACAAACCGATGCATACATGCGGCACTCAACACTGCTTCCGTGGTTGCAAAAAGGACACGAAAAGACGGTCTCAAGCTTGTCCATTCTCTTCTTTGGTGGTGGCTTCGCACTGGATTTTCTTTTCCCCATCTTTCACGTGATTGTTTGATTGTTTTCCTTCGGCTATACACGGACGGAAAGTTTACATTAAAATAAAAATGACACAGTGGAACAAGATCACTTTCAGATTGCAACAATAACACAAATCCAAAAAAAACTGCAAATCTTAAATATATGTTGTGAAAACTGATGCAAACGACTTGCAAATCGATGCGACAATACGACGTGATGCAACCTACGTGTAAGGGTGAAGAGAGGGATGCCAACAAGGTGTAATCCGTAGTAAGCGCTATAGCAATGATAAGCACAAATATTAACACAGTAATCTGGAAATATGACTAATGAATGCAGGCAATGTCCTTATCTGGAAAACAAGATTCAATAAAATCAGGCTTCTGTTGAATCGGGGGAAAAAAAAGACTGACAAGCAATATTAAAGGGCAGATAGCAGGATGAAAATCGAGAGAAAATCACTGCTTATCCACGGGATGACCACAACCAAAATAGTTGACAGAATCCAGGATTTTATCGTTAATACTTGCAGCTAATGGGGATAAATTCCTTTCAACCGAAAGGTAAAACAGATCACCACAGGTGAATAAAACGTAGAAGGCGTGGATCACACGTACCACTTCAAGCAGGGAGAAAATTGCAGCACTTCGAACCGATTTGCGAGTCGCTGGTGGGGTAACGCGGCAGGTGCAGGCCGCTGCAGGGATGCCAGGGCGGAGTAGGCGAATACCAGAGGGTGCGACTGCAGTGGCTGGTTCAGCGGCGGGCGGGGTGGGTGGTAGGGAGGCGGCACGGGGAGAGGAGTGCGGCAGTGGAGGGAATAGGAGGGGATGGGGGCGATGGCGGCAGCAAGACGGGAGCGCCGGGGCGGTGCGCAGGCGAACAACGGTGGGGAAGCGTGATGGGGGGAGGGAGATAGGAGGCGGCGGCGTTGGGGAGGTTGGGTTCGGGTGAAAGGAAAGGGAGGGGAAGGGGAAAACGAGAGAGAGAATAAGTGATGGGAAAAAATTGTTTCTCATGCCTTTCCTATGGGGGTGGGGGTGTTTTTATATAGGATAAATCCCACCAAACATACCACTAATTACTTTATAATTACTTTAAATAGAACAAAATAAAAAAAGATAATAAGGTCTTATATAATAAACCTTTTAAATAATCAATTAAAAATAAAAAATCAGATTCAATTACTTAAAAAAACTCAGGTAGCATCACTAGACAAAATAAAAAAAATAAAAACAAAAGTGCAAAGTTTTTCATGTTGCATCAGAAAATCCTGTCTTTTTCAGACCATCAAAATTTCAACTCAAGTCAGCCAAACAAAAATATGTCATTAGAAGTGTCTCATCGACATGTTTCCAATAAGACCAAAATCGTATCAATAGAAGCAGCTCAGCTCAGGATACTGTAATTTTAGTTTAAATAGGTTGGGATCCATTTAGGATCCACCAAGAATCCGAATCAGACTTTTGCATGTATAAGTGGGGTGTTAGACTCAAATGACACTTATTTCACTAAACTTAAGCCATGCACCAATTACCTCACAAGAGCCCCATTGTAAGTTGTAAAAGGCCTTCTCATTGAAAAAAGGCTAATCAACGATCCAAGGGCACCAACCTATAGGGGAAACCGAGATCACCTTGATGCTTAGACTTCAATCCACAATCCTAGTTTCCCTCGGTTGATTGTAACTCCACCAAAACCATAAGAATCATGAAGTGAGTGATATGGGAGGAGGCAACTAGGTCTATGTGGAGCATCTCTGGAGGTAAAAAATCATTATGCCTCACCTACTGTTGGCTCCACATAATTTCATGTTCCCAGATTATTGGGCACACTTAAATCCATAAGGTTCTTTTGTAATTTTGGGTAGATGATCATGTGACTATGAAGAAAGACGTATTGCAGACATAAGCACCTTGTTTCGCATATTCTGTAAACTATTCACACCAAATGGGGTAGGACTGTCACCACAGAATTGGGATGACCCAAGTAACATGGATATGAACCCGATTTATGAATTATATCCTTTATGTTGAGTGGACTAATACCTTGTACAATTTGATAGATAAACTTAGGCCATCTTCCGACCTTTGATTGATTAAAGTACCTTAGGTTCAGAAGTGACCAATTACTCATGCAGGTTTGATCTGATCCACTGGCATACGAATTGACAAGTGAAACAAATTAAAAAGGTTGAAAGATTCGAACGGGAACAACGGACATGGTTGATCGATCGATCAGAAAAAGTTTGATCAATCACTCTATAATTCTGGTTAGGAACATATTTCTCCAATGATTGTCGAACCATTGGATACAAATCGTACCAGACATATTTCTCCGTTAAAATTTGATGATTTCGATGGAGATGGTAGAAGTCTCAGATTAAGTTGAAATTGGAATGACATCATGGTGATATATAACAATCTAATTACCCAAAAATTTCATTTCAAGAGAAAATTAAAAAATCATGAAAAAATAACCCGGGTGTAGGTAGTTACCTACACCCCCGGGTGTAGGATCCCTTTTCTCTTTGCATATTATGTACATATATATATATATATATCATAATAGGGACCCAAAAGCCAACTTTTACTTCTTAAATTCGATTTTAATGGAACTACCTTTATTAAATAGTTATTTAAATTTTATGAAAAATAGATATGAGTTTGACCAATTATGATTTCATATGGAGGAGATACATGCATGTAAAGTTCAATTTATGACTTTTATTTTTGTACGACCCAGTTATACTCTATATTATTTTTCTATGAAATCAATCATGTATTTTTTATATATTATAATGTGCAAGTTTCACGTTCAAAGTTTGTTGATTTCAGATGTAAATAATAAAGAATATAATGTGTGCCAAAATGAAATTTGTTGAGGAATATAATTAGGGTTTCAGAGTTTTTATTGGACCTTATCTCTCAATACTTTATTAGTTATCGACCAAGTTAATTTTGACTTAGTTTCAGGATTTAGGGCCATTCAATACCTTTGGTGTTCCTTTTTTTCTTTTATTTCCTTTATTCTTTAGTTTCGAAATAAAATCAATGAATTTATACCATGTTTACAAGATAAATAATGTATGTTATTTTGTACAAATTAATGTTAATTACATGCATTTAGCCAGGGATTTAAAGCCAAACTGAAAGAATAAAAGTGATGAAATGGAAATTCATCACCCATGACCAAACACCAATGCATCTCACAACCTTCTTCCTTACCGCACTCATCATCCCATCAACTAGAACACCATTCACCGCCATTAACCATCATTTCAACGGTGCTCCCTCCCTCTTCCACCAACCCTCTTCTGCATCCAACCATCGTGTCATCTTAGCAGAAGAAGGAAGAAGTTGTCTCTGTTCCGCCCTCTCGTGGCTAAGGTATATTTTGCTCCAATATCGACCATAGAAATTGTGGAGGTAAGCGATTTGTCTCCATTAAACCCTCCACGTACTTATCTGGCATCATTGACTATATGCTCCTACATCGATGGTTAGGTTGGAACTGATTACAGAACTCATCCACGAGAATATCACTTGTAATAAGCTCCTTTCAGTACCTTGTAGTGGCATACCATTATCGTTCAACATGTATGACCAGCAAAAACAAAGGAGAGCCAAGACTTATCAAGTGCTTGGATGATCCTATGAACTTTGGATAAAAAGTTAAAAGAGGTCTTTTTATACAAAAGTGAATTTGGTGGGGGTATCTTTTGGGTAGAAACATGGTTTTTTGTGGTTTTGATATTTTTTAGTATTTTTGAATTCTTTAAAAGCCAAAACAAATATATAAATAATTAATCTAATTTTATGGGTTTTTAATAAAATAGAGCATAAAGAAGAAATGTTAGTAACCAAATAAAATAAATAGAGTTAGCTAATTAGTGTTATTTATATGTTAATTTTACACAAAATATACATGGTATAATACAAGTTAATATTAATGAAATATTAGTGGTTTTTATTGAATTGTTTAATCTTGGGGACTAATATGTTGATTTTAATATGATGGATCTAAGATCCATCATATATCCCTATATTTAAACTATGCTCGTCCTCGAGCATCTAAAGAATGAAGGAGTCAGATTAATCCTGACAGTGCATGTGAAAAATTAAAGGCTCAATTCCTCGAAGACTCTTAATTTGAGTGATCCTAAAATTCTGGGTTCAACCATGCTCTGGTCAAAAGGAATACAACTTCTCTAATTATCAGACTATATGTTTGTATATAAAATACAAGGATATGATAATTAATGTACTATAATCATGAGAGTCAAGTCGAGACATCACCTAGCTCCAGTCGAGGAGACTCTCCTCTAGACCTAATCCTCAACACTAGGAAATAAGTCGATTTCCTTCAGTCAACTGCCTCATTAGTTTGTCAGACTTGAAATGTAGATGGACGACCAGATGATGGAGGACATAGGATTGTGTCAATTTTTCTCTCCTTCACATTAGAACAAGGAGCCTCTCGATTGCATTATTACTCAACACTTGTGTATTTTTATTTTTGTTGCTCAATGTGTCCGTCGAGATAATTTGGAGTCGTCTGCACTTGTTTTTCCGGGAGTACACCGGGTGTGTCTCTTTTGAGCATCTAAGATACCTTCGACACCCAGACTTCTATCATGATACGATGCAGAGCTCTTTTATGGTGCTATCCTGACTCCTTGGTCCTAATAGAGTTCGGTCCAAGTGAACACTTCGAAATGGTTGGGAGAGCTCGCCTTTGTGGTAGCTCATAGAATTTGACTTTGTAATGATTGAGATTTTCTTTGAATATTTCTTTATTTTTGGCTAGCTCCGCTGCTTTTACCAAGAGTTTGGGCACATTGATCAACAATTTAATTATGTTTCATCGCATCCTTGCACATGGGTCAATATCAAACGATAGGGCTGGATTTTTGCTGACACTCATATTTCTTGAAGTCTTTATTAACTTTATCCCATCCTCAAGCATCATTAGATCAGGTCTAGACTAAAATCTCCGGTCCCAGTTCCTCAAGTGATGACTCAACTTATCTCATCAAGCATGCAGTTGTGAAAGTGGTATATTGATCATATTCTTTAGAAGATAGAGATGAAGAATGCAATATAGCGCTCAAAACTTTCGAACTAAGGAAGTGTGGATTATTAAGTTCCAAAACCCTAACTCAGACTCTCAAGATATCAGAAATCAAGTGTCCTCAAAATCCGTAAGTCTTGAGTGAATTTGAATATGTCAGAAATACACCAACTCCTTGTTTAGTGTTTTTTTTTGTGATTTTTATCTTTTTGCATAATTTAATGAATTTTAATTTTTCTTTTCTTTTTAATTCCTTTGAGAGACAGTGACTGGCCTTGGCTCATATAAATAGTTGCATCTACTTCCAGTCAGTATGGATGTAAGTACGAACCGTTAGACGGACCCGTGTTGCTTGAGGACAGAGCCATATGCGGTGTCCTCTAAACCACCCACTATGCTAAGGGAGGCCGAAGTTTCCTTACTGAAGAGTAGTAAGCGTAGTAGTCAGGGTCTTTACCAAAGGAAAAAATTTAATTTTTTATATTCTTTGGAGTTTTGAAAAGGGTCAATTCTATTTACAAAAAGTTAATCCCTCCATTTAAAAAAGATTTTTACAATAATTTTTTCAAAAAATTAATTCACATGTCAACTCAAAAATTTTAAAACGCGAGCTACGTCTAAAGTATATATATAATAATATACGGTATACCCCCTTATGTTTAACTTTTGCTATATCCTCATAACACAAGTGATATGAAGTCATAGCCCCGGTTAAATACGAGGTGATATAGCGGATCTGAGTCGGAGGGTCCCTTGTACTTAGGTAAAAAATGACCTAAGTATAAGAAGACGGGTGGAGGGAAGGAGATTCACTCAGGTCCCCCTTATACTTTGACTGAGTACAGCGTATGTAAAGGATATGGAATTTGGATTGGGGGGTCCGATGTTGTTAGGGTCAGGGGGTGTTCATACAAAGATGCAAAACATGGAAATGGGGAGGGGGTGAATTTTTATAAATGAAGATGTGGATGCGGGCAAAGGGTGATTGTGTGTGAATATACAGAATGAAGGGGGGGGGGGGGGGGTAGATCATATAGGATTCTATATTTTTTTCTCCTCTCACTTTTTTAACTTGCGAGCCCTCGGATGAGGGCCGTTAGAAATGCACGTGATATTTTTTACAACAAAACACATAAGATATTAACTAAAATTCTCTTATTTTTCTTCCGCTTCTCCTCGCAACGGAGCTCCCAACTCTACGCCTCCCTGGATTTCAAGCTTTCTCGATTTCCATGGGCCCCGCCACAAAAGATCAGTAGGAAAAATATCAAGACAAATAATCAACAAAATGATGCAAAAACAACATGATGAAAACCTACAATTATTGAGAATATTCATATAAAAGTTAATTCAACAAAATTCAAAAAATAAATAAAGGTGAGCTGTGTCCCCGACAATGATGTCATTTAATGAAGGCAGATTTCGCCTCTTTAATTAACTAAAATTGTAGTAAAGGAGATGAAATTTGATCGATCAAAAACCACAATCTTTGAATGACATGGAGTATTTTTCTTGGTAAGTGCACCAAGGTCGAATACAGGGAATGATGATTCTTAGTTGTGTGGTTTTTATATTAAATAGAATAATTAATTAAATATTCGATTAATTTCTATGTCAGAAATAAATAGAAATGTGAAGATGAAAATGCAATGAGAAATTAATGGAAGTAAGTAGAGGGAATAATGGAGTGCAGGATATGTGATTTATAAAATTCAATCCTTAAATAAATTTATCAAGTATTATCACTGATCGAATAATTTCAAGAAATATTTATCAATATAAAACCCAAGCTGCGGGGTCTAAGTTCGATCACTAGCTAAATAACCATGCAAATAAAGAGATCAACGATACTTTTCAAGGAGATCTGACTCCTGATTTTTACTGTGATTTAATCCTCAAAGAGTGACCGATAATAATAAGGAAATAACTCAATTATTTATCCTCGAACATGCCCATGCAATAGTTCATTTTCCCCAAATTAATCAGTACAAAATGTCAAATAGAGCATGCACAAGATCAAATAAATCCTCAAATAATAATATATATTGAAGTACTTTTGATTTGTCTAAAAGTTATATAATATGAAAGAGCATGGAATAAGCTTCAAAATGACATATTATGCGTTAAAAATTGAGTTTGTATGAAAAAGTTATGCAATAAACAGCTTACAGGGATACAAATGTAATAAAAATAAATACTTTCTTCTCAAAAAGGTACCTGTAGGACTTATCTATAATTTGCAAAACCCGCAGGGGGTTTTAACATAATTTTCTTAAGGTATCACGTGCATTGCACGTGCTTCTGTTAGCGGGGGCCTTTTTGTAATTAGTCGAACAAGCAGGGGCCTCCTTCCAAATGTACCCGTGCATCACGTGCCTCACACGTGACGTTGACGTCAACGAAGGAGGGGGCTCTAGATATTTGCTGGAGCTTCGGTGGCCTGGATGAAATAAGCCCACGCCCCACGTGCTCCTCACGTGAGGGGGCTCTGGGCGGTGGAAGCTATTGCAGACACGACTTTCCAAAGTAGGTGGAGGAGAGGCACGGAGGCGCACGACCCATGTGCGACGGCGGAGAGCGATAATGCCAACGAAGGGTGGCGAGGCTGGCAGAGGAGTGTGGGCTATAATTGGAAGGGGGTGGGGTCGGTCGCAGGCGTAATGCCTGGAGAAGGGAAGAAGCGGAGGTAGGAGCGCGAGGCAGCGGATGAGATCTCATCAGTAGTTGCGATCGGACGACTGTGGGCGAGGTGGTGATAGATGGTAGATATGGAGGTGATCCAGGGAAGATCTAACAGCCTAGGTGGCGAGAGGAGGAGCAAGCCACATGGACAGCCCAGAGGGCGCCACGTGGCCGCTACGAAAATTTCAAAAAATAAGAAAAAAGAAAAAAATACAAGGAGACTGAACTAGAAAAAAGTCAAAACATGAAAGTTATAGATCTATAAGTTTCAGGTTGAACAAAAAAGTCAAAAGAGGTCATTTATACAAAACTGAATTTTGTGGGGTCCTTTTTAATGGTTAAAAACACAATTTTTTGTGGTTTTGATATTTTTAGTATTTTTTATTTCTTTTAAAAGGCGAGATAAATATATACAATAACTAATCTAATTTTTATGGATTTTTTTTTAAAAATATAAAATAAAGAAGAAATGTTAGTAATTAAATATAATAAATAGAGTAAGCTAATTATAGTTATTCACATGTTAACACACAATATACACATTATAATACAATATAATGCTGATGAATTATTAGTGGTTCTTTATTGAATTGTTTAAGCTTGGGGGTTAATATGTGGATTTTAATACGATGAATATAAGATTCATCAGCCTCCATGACGTGTGATCTTATCACCAGACCCATTCCTCCTGTCTACTCCCCTTACTCCACTCAAACTCTGATGACTCACTTCGCTATTTGAGCACGCCCTGTCATTGCCCAGCTAATCCTCTTCCTCGCATGCCACATGGACCTGGTACTAGGGCAACCATCGGTCAACGAGGGGGTGGTTCATCCCCCACGTTCTTCACTTGAATCTGCTCACAGGTCTCCCATATATACCCCATCTCCGGCGAAAAATTGTCCTATCCGCCCTTTACGCGAGGAAGCCTCGAGCCTACTCTTCCATTCGGTGATAGAGAATGTGCAGGGAGTCGAGCGAGCACAGGCATCTCCTCCAACGTGATCCACAGGGAGTCTCCGTTGTGCTGCAACTCCCCTTGGGACTGCTTGATCTCTGCTTCCAACCGAAGCATCGAGCAAGGACCTGAGGTCTTTCAATCCTCTACACATGCTGCTTCCTCCATCCCTCATCCTTCTCGAATACACTCTTCATCTCCAGGTATTTAACATTGGGTAAATTAAAAAAAGGGACTGACCTTTACATGGATTCCCAATTTAAGGACTAATTTTTAATTTGTAACAAACAGGGGATCAAACTTTAACTTAACGTTTCAGTCCCCGACTCCGTCAACATGCAGCTCAATCCATAATTTTACTTGACGAAATTACCCTCGGTGATGAGCACCCTGCGACCTCTTCTCCTTCCCCTCACTATGGATGGCTGAGATGGCCCTCTAGGCTTCTGTCACGGCAACATGCTCGACCCTCCGGCGTGGGAGTTCCGGGGCAGAAGGACGGGGCAAGATGACCAGCAAGGAGTTGTGAGTTGAGGTGGACCGTCGAGGCTTGCTAGAAGGGGTTGCAGGTGCAGGCGCATGCACGGAGGGATTAGGGGCACGCGGGGGAGCGGTGGAGGTGGGGTTGCAGTTGCAGGCGGCGTGGGGGAGGGGTGTCGCAGGTGCGGGTAACGCGGGGGTGTCGCAGGTGCAGGCGATCCCTTTACCGTCTCGGTGAGGCCGACGACTCGTCCATCCCCGAGCTGGACAACACCAGTGTTGGTGTTGTCCGTGAGCGAGTCACCGCAAAGCAGGCTGGCGATCTCGCCAAGGTAGGAGAAAAGGTTGCCTAGTCTCGGTATCTCGGAGAACTCACTGTAGCATATCCGTCTGTTCTTCCTCGTCGCCTTGTAGGCCTCCAACTCGACTTGACGGTGCATCGCCTTGACTCGATCGGCATCGATGTGGATGCCGGCTAATGTCGCATACCCATCGAAGAGATGACAGAAGGAGTGGTCGCCGATGTTCCACATCCCAGGCCCATTTCTCAAATACGACCCTCTTTGCAACATAACACCAAAGATATCTAATCCGTGTATATACATACGTATAAATACAACAAAGTATTCTTGAGAAAGATTATACCAACCATTTTGGTATCGTGCCCTCGATTTCGAGCTCGCCCTCCCAGCTCTCTTGCCTTACGCTAGTCCAAGCTGAGAGCTTGTTACGCTCCTCGACGGACGGGATGAGGACGGGAGGCAACTCTGCTGCGACGCCCATGACGGGCGGAGGGCGTTTAGGAGGAAGCTGCCTCTTACCAAGTGGGATTGCACAATTGGTGGGGTTGGGATCAGAGCAGGGTTGAGGAACACCCGTGTGCTTCAGAGATGCAGAGAAGGAGATGGAGGCCATGACGTAAGTTTAAGAAACAAGAAGGAGATGGAGGTCATGGCGGTTCAACCCATTCCAGCTATTGTGCCTTGATGTTACTCGGATTGGGAAAGTGTAAAAGGAAGGCGAGGGTAATTTCGTCAACTACTATCACGGATTAAGCCACCCACTAACGCCACCGGGGACTGAAACGTTAAGTTGAACTTTGGTCCCTTCTTTGTTACAAAATAAAGATCAGTCTCTAATTTGGGAATCCATGTAAAGGTCAGTCCCTTTTTTGTATTTTACCCTTTAACATTTCTTCTGTTAATGAAATCGATCTTGTTTTGAAGCCGATGTCTTACTCCGTGATGTTATGTGATTGGATTCATAAATTTGATTTGCTGAATGTGAATTAAAATTTAGAGAAACCTAGGAGCATTGAACTTGATTAATTACTTCACATCTAACTTGGTTAATTGGACCTTTGCATCGTTTGAAACCCCGGTTCCACTTGAACTTATTATTTTATTCAGGAGTTGATTCCATCATTATGCTGTTTGTTTCCCGATTAATGGAGCATTGAGGTGTTAAACTAGAATTACATAAGAATAACACTATAGATGCATTATTGACTAAAGCCAGTAATTAATTTGATCATTGTTGTGAAATTTGGACTTAGGATTGCTCGATAACACTGTCGACAAGAGAATTTAAAGAGCTCAGTTGGATTGAGAAAAATATTTAGGATTGAGAAAAATGTTTACTTAGGTCCTTGTAGTTCTTTGCATTTGTGTTCATTTTGTAGCATTAAATCATCGTATAGCCTCTTAGAGTAGCTTATCACCTATCTTAGATCCCGACTAGAAAACCATAATCCCTTACGTCCCTAAGATCGATCCGTGACTTATCTGGGATAAATTGTGACTGATCCACTCCTCGCAGAGATTCTTGCTTGGTGTCTGATATATCCAATTTAGGTAGTATTACAACAAGAGCATTTTAGCATCGGCGAAAGTGGATAAATCATCGACATCTAAGCCTTCGCCGCCCGAGCCTACCTCCTAACGTGTGTCACAAGCCTGAGAGGCGAATTTGCAGCCGAACCATTTGCGCATATCATAATCACTGAAAGGTCCAGGTCATGCGTGTTGTGCGCGTGACTTTTGATATTTCACAGACGCCCCCTCCATCTTCCAAGAAATTAAATCCGTACTCCTACATGGGCTAATTTACATCATGACCCAATCGTCTTTTGAATATTGCACAATAACCCCCCCCACAGATGGTATATTTGCATATATTTTGTTTATTTTATTAATATTTGTACCCCTGGAACTTGGATTATTCACATCTTGCACATATTTGATCGGATTTTGGTGTTCTTTAAGCCGATTTGATCCTCATCTCATTCTCTGTCGTATAGAATAATTGATTATTCATTATCATATTTAATCTCATTCAATTATCTTACTGCTCAATAGTCCACACGTTGATTTGTGGGTAAAATTGCTTTTGCCTGGATTGCTCATTGGCCAATTGATTTACTTGGCTTGACTTGCTTGTTATTGAACCTGCATCGTCATCACATCATTCTTGCATCATCTAAATTTCACAACAATATTACATTTATTATATCGTCACATAGCATATCATTATTTTCCCTACATTAAAATATTTCTGAAAATATGTGCATCATATCTGTTTGATTAATTAATTACATCTTTTACTTTCAAAATCCATAAAAAAGCTAAAAATACCAAACCACTAAAAATATATTCCTCTGCATGAGAACCTAATTTCAGAATTATTTGGTGATTAATTCTAGACTCTCGTATTACCTCCACGAGTCCGACCTTGGGACTTACACAAGTAAAATAAGTAACTTGATCTCATTGAGACTTGATCTCTATATCATTTCTTGGTGTGATCATTTTTTTGAACAATCCTCTATTGCCCGAATACAAAAACTTCGTCATAGTTATTTATCATTATTTAGCAAGGGTAGTTTAGGGCTCTTCATAGATACCTAGATGGGATTCGATAAACGACTGGAAGGTGGAGGAGAAGAGGCTCACTCCATGTGGTCACCTCAGAGGTTTGGCGAGGTGACCTCAAAGCTTTATTGCACGTAAGGGAGGCAACTGCACTGAGAAGACTCTGTGGATCACGTCAGAGAGTGGTCCTGACCGGAGGCGGGGGTACAGTCACCACACTCGTTCTCAACTCTCTCTGTATATCTCTCAATCGATGTTCAAAGCTCGGAGATCGGCGGACACCTTCAGTGGTGGCGCAAAGGGAGTTACATAGGAGGAGGGGGTAATGGTCGAAGAAGGAGGAGCTCTTTCGGTGATGGAACATGAGGGAATGGGGTTAGTCAACGGAGAAATGAAGGAGCTCGGCGTTACATGCAGGGGGTTTGAACAAGGTGCGATGGGTAACGGTCGAGGCGGTGGTTTGATCTTTAGGGTTTTTAGGGGAGGGGGACTTGCTTAGAATCGAATAGGAAGAAGAAGATGACCGGATCGATGTGATGGGCTCAGTAGAGGAGTTGAGGCGGGGAGTTGATGGGCTTGGCGGAGGAAGAAGGCGGAGGCTGGTGGTGGAAGAGGGAGTGCAATGGTCGTTGGATCGTGATCGATCCAATAGCCAGGGAGGCGCACACGCTCAACACACGGGGAGACTGAGGCGGGTCACATGCCACGCACTTGGGGATGCTAGGATGAAGCGTGATTGAACTCTACCGTTGATGGGAGGGCTAGAGGACAAGGAGCGTGGACCGGTCAAGGGGCATGGGTTGCACAGGCCATGAGGTGGACCAATAAGCAGCTACCAAGTGTTATGAAAACGTTGACCATGACATGTACCAAGGAGTAAAATGAAAGAAAACAAATAAAATGAGATTTTCACATAAAGAAGTGATCAACATGAACGTTGTTGGTCTCATTGAGACTACAACTTTCATGAAGGGCTTAAAATCAAATGATGTCACTTGTACAAAATACGTACCTTTGCACGTGTTTTAATTAACCAATTAATCCCCAAAATTTACATTTTGAATCTTTTTATATATTTAATCATGTTTAATTAAATATTAATATATACACAATGTATACAACATTGATATAAGTTTAATGGATTTTTAATGAGTCAGGAAAATGGTGAAATAACATCATCAAAGATAAAATACTTACAACTTACACAAAGCCATATTTTTTACTCTCAGTTGATTTTATGATTTTAACGAGTTTTATTTCTTAATGTCAAGTTAGTAAATGGATTAAAGTACATAAATGAAAAATAATCAAGTCAGAGTAGTCAATTTTTGTGCATAAGGAAAATAAGCACGAGTTGGCTAAAAATTATGATTTATCTATACACAGATTTTAACCCTAATTTCATGCACAATTAGTAAAGTTAATTAAGTCAATTTAGATGATTTATTTTATGATTTCTTAAGGAGATTTTGCTAGGATCTCCATATAAAATTGATGAATCATGGATTCATCAGTACCCTTCCAATTTTCAAATGACACTTAACCCCATAACTCTTTGCAGCTACACTTGTGTCCCCGTTTCTTAAACAAATCGAAATATTGTTCTTTCGCTATCACACTTATATCCAATATTACACTGATATTAGGAGAATTGTAAATTTGTATCAAGGCACAGGCACAAGTGTAATTGAAAATAATTAAGGCCATTAATGTTACTGTAAAAAATAAAAAGGGCGTAAGGATAAAACTCCCTACAATACATGTATTAAGTACTGGAACTGTAATTTTTTTTATTTTTGTTTATATGATATTTATTATGCATCAATAAGTGTTGTGTTTAATATGTAAATATTTTTCTGCTATATACAATAAATTAATAAAAATAAAAATTACTTAATTATTTTAATATTGTAATTTAGAGGTAGCTATATCGGATAAATTTGAAATATCAATATAAAACTATTATATGTAGATGAAATGCACTTTTCTACATCGACAATGTAATTGAATTGTTATAGCACGACATAGAAAAACATTAAATCAAAATTGCATAAAATCAAAGTGAAGTGTGGAATATTTAGTTTACTTAGTAAGATACCACGACCGACACATGGAGGCAAGTATGTGGGCTAGTGTACCTATTAAACAAGTACATGCATTCAAGTTCGTGGACTTATATATGTGTATGCTTGCGTACATACATATGTATACATGCATATTTATGTGCGCGCGCATGTGTATGGAGAGAGAGGGAGGGAAAGGTGGGGGGGAGCGATCCCGTGAAATGGGTCATATATGAGATGGTGGGATCGATAATCTTAACTAGTCATTTTACCATCATTAAAAACATGAATCCTTGGGGGATTCGAACAGAAGAATGAGTGGATTGTGTGATTCAAAATTTGTATACAAAAACACTCCTAACATGCCCATCTTGCTTGGGCGATTTCAATTATCTTAAGACTAGGAAATTTTGATAGCCTTGATGGTTGTGATATAAGACTCGAATTAAGTTGAATTTGGATTGACACCATGGTGACATATTGTGGTTTAAATCCCGAAGATTTCGTGCAATTGATGATGGTAAAATGAGTGGTTGAGATTACATGTCTCACTATCTCTTACATGCCCCATCTTTCAGGATCGTTCCCACTTTCTCTCTACGTGTGTGTTTATAACATATAGACACAAATAAATCATGTGATGCAACTGATGTATTGGAATACCACAGAGATATGGATCTATAAATCAATTCAATGGCTCGAAATACAATGCAGGAATAAGAGGTAAATGTTCTCGAATTTATGACAAATTTATTTTTCTAATATTTAAATAATATTTTAGAATTGTGTTTGGTGTAAATTAAAATTACTATGATGAAACTAGCACTATTAATGCAAAATTTAATTTCCAAAAAATACTTAGAAAATAAAAAATGATAATGGCAAAACATGTTTTACTTGGGTAGGACATATAATTAATGCTAAAAAATGCATTTTCCCCTGATTTTGTATTTCAATATCCATAAATGGAAGATAGACAAAAATTTTTAGGCTTATGTAAAAAAAATAGCAATCAATATAGAAAATGGAGGATTTTTGGATGATAGTTATACCTCAATGAATACACTCATTATATTGTTCCACTTATTTTTGAAAAATACTGAATTTTAACAAATTTTATAGTAGAGAAAGCTCTAGCGGTAATGCATGCAATGTGACTGCCACCGAGATGTCTAGGGTTCAAGCCCACCCTTACGGGGTTTACGTTAGGTAGTCGACATACGGTGTAAAAATAATCAAATATTTCAATATGAATTTGAGCAAGAATCCATGTAGTTGATCCTACTCATAATACGAGAATGCTTTGTCATTTTTTTAACAGACAAATGTCGAAGTGAAATATTTGCTTCGTAATAAATGCCAAATGAAACATTTTGCAATCCAAGCTCTATAAAATGAAATGGAAAGCGAAACACAATTTCCGAATTTACAAAATATTGAAAATATAGAATTAAATACTCAGTTCATTCAATGATTTATCTAAAAACTTGCGCCGATATTTTTCATAATTTTCTGATCAAACTGAAGCATCAAATTAGATGTACTAATGTGGATTTTGGGAATTGCTTTAACAGGCACTCAAATGACCACGAACTAAATAAGAGAAAGTCGGGTAAAAAATCCCACCACGCTTCACTCATTTAGCTTTAACGTAACACATAAATGTCCCGATTAGAGAGACAATTAAGCAAGCTTCAATTTGCACATTCACATTCTTTTTAAGTAAATTTTATGGTTCAAAACACAAGCAAAAGAAAACGGTCAAATTGTAGTACCAGATAAAACTATAAGGAGTAAAATCATGCATAGGGTCTTAAATGCAAATCTCAGAAGGCGACATAGCCGTGCTGTAAAATAGACGCGACTCACGTGTGTTCGAGACACTGCAGGGTCTCGAACAAATTCATCGATGTTCAGGGGCTCCATGGATATTTCTTCTTACACGTAGCCGGACTCACGTGAGAGGTTCGAACACAGGCAACTGGATTTGGAGACTTGGGCTATGATCGTGGGGGCAATTGCTTGCCTCCGTGGCTCGTTGCAAAAGCATTGGATTAAGTGCCTATACAATGCTCATAGATTGAGGCAAGCACAAATTTCCAGGGTTACCCGCGGGTTAGGGGAACTCCCCTTAACCCACATCCCTCCTCTCTCCGTGGGCCTCACTTTATTCCTTTTTAAAAAATTAAATAAATCAATTTTACATCATCAATCCTATCAAAAAACAATATATTATACCATCATATCATATAAAAATTATAATCTACTCCACTTCTACTCACTTTTCCAAACTTCAATACAATCACATCACAATAACTACTCACTTTTTCAAACTACAATACAATCATATCACTCCAAACCCACTTCTAACCCACCCCCAGTTTAACCCTCTATCCAAACATCAAAAATCCAAAAACGGGTTACCTTCTGCCAGTTTAACCCGCCTTATCCCGCCAACCAAACACACCTGATCCCGCCCGCATAATGCCAATGAAACTGTTGTTACCTTGATTGCATGCAAATTGTATTATTGTTTCGATGATAACAAACCCTTTGAGTGCATATAGCACTGCAAATTTCATAACAAGTTCACTTCAGATGTGAAGCACAAATGAGCAACTTATTGGATACTTTATCGAGGACGATAGATCCTCACTCGATGAACATGTCGAAAGATGTGGATAAATTACGGAAGAAGAAAGATTACTTTTGTTACATGCATGAGTAAAAAATCTCAAATATATATTGAGGCAGACTCTTTCGCTGTCTACGTGAAGATCACATCTTGAGAGCCAGTCGTATACACGCTCGATTTGCTATTCTTTTATTTATTACAGCGTGTGTTTCTTCACGACAATGTTTTCATTGCATCATTGTATTTGATGCTTACTTTATTGCCATGCTTTAACAAATGATATTTTGATCCAAGGTGTACAAAAAAGTATGTGTTTAATCCAAGTTGTGAGAAAAGTTTTTAGTGTTTGATCCAAAGCATCTGTAAGAGACTGATTTATCTATGGAGAAATAACCTGAGATAGTGGAATAGGTGATTGACTCGGTCAACCAGAAATCCTAAGTCAAAGAACTCGGGTCATGGTTTTTACGGAGTGGGTTGCACGTTAAAATACTTGTCTCGTGTGGTTGTTTCCATAACGTGGATTGCTCGTTACTTCGTGGTGATTATTATACGTGAAATAGATGTTTAGCGTTTGTAATAATTTGTCTAACGATCCGGATGAGCTCATATATATAAAATGGATAGACGGCTGCGTTCTTCATGGTGACGTTGCATGCCATTATTAGATGGTTGAAACAACGCCGCGTTCATCAATGACGTCTATCCGCGGATTCTCCTCGTTCATTTTGATGTAATGGTTGGATGGCTTTAAGCGATAGATTCTCATCTTTCATTAATGGTGTTGATCTTTTTTTCGGTGTGAGTCGAAGGAGTTGCGATAAGAAGCTAGATTAGTTCAAACTCCTGTCTTGCTGTTGTTGGGCGAAATCTCAGAATTAAAAAACATTTCTCCAAATGGCTAGGCAAAAGTTAAAAAACCAACCCTACTCGCATGCCTTGTTCGTTTGAGGAATATATGGCTCCTATATTTTTTATCCCATAAAATTTCTATCCTTCTAGAGATGATCAATATTTGAATCCTGGAGTCAACACGATGATTATAGTTTGAAACTCTATCCCTCCATCATCAATCTTTCTTATCATAAAAAATACAAATAATTAACACTCATCTCACATTTTTATCTAGCATGATTAACTTCTATTATGTATCCATTGTTTACCAATGTTCGAAGAATAACAGATAAATACCATTTATCTGTCGTTATCCCATCCATGCAAAAAAAGAACAAATGAGAGATTAACAACTTTAATTCTTTCTTATCCCGTATCGCATGTCATAAGTTTGGGCTCATAAATGTTAAAACTAGGGATGCAAACGGATACAGATATTTCCGTATCCGATTCGTCACCGTATCCGTTTTATACAGATTTTGACATCCGTATATGTATCCGTTTCAAAATGGATACGGATATGGATATCGTTTTGATATCCGTAAACATCTGTATCCATATCCGTATATCCGTTTTCGTTTATAAATATAGTCATAGATTTATTTTTAACCCTGTATAACATAATTCTCTACCTCCTTTTACCATATTTATGTAATTTTTATGATACAAACACATTTTGTAAATTAATATCCTGTATTTTCCATCAAATTCTTATATATTTAAGTCGATTCTATAGAGTATTTCTAACATTACTACTGTGCGATCAGTATCCGTTTTACATTCCTATCCATTTTTTAAAGATATGGTATGATGATTTTAATATCCATCAATATCCGCATCCGCATTCGTATGTATCCTTATTGGACGGTTTGCATCCCTATTTAAAACCCTTTGGTCCCTAGCTTCTCCCGTTGCCGCGCAGCAAGAAGCAATAGCACACCCCCACTTCTCAACCCCGCTCCCTCCGCTCCCATGGCGGCGCAGGCGAAGAGCTCGTGGCGCCTGAATCCCGGCGCGTACCTCGGGGAAATCTCCGCCCTCGCCTTCCTCCACCACTCCCCCACCCCCTTCCCTCTCCTTCTCGCCGGTGAGCCCTCAACCATATATTCCTTACGCCCCCCATCCTTAATCTCTGATCGATCGTCTTCCTCATTCTCCAGGCACCGGCTCCCACATCCTCTTCTACGACGTCTCCACTGGCGACTGCCTCAGCTCCTTCCTCGCCTTCCATGGTGTCCGCGTCCACGGCATCGCCGTACGCCCTGCCGGAGAGAGGGCCGATCCCGACGACCATTTCCGCTCCGAGATCGCCGTTTTCGGGGAGAAGAGGCTCAATCTCGTCCGCGTGCTTGTCTCCAGTGACCTCGCCGTGTCAATGGAGCTGGCGTGCCGGCTGCCGGGGTTCAATCACTGGGTTCTCGATGCGCTGTTCCTTGAGGTTCGATTTCTACTTGAATGATTATTCGGTTTGGAATTTGTGGATTCTGTAAACCAATGACGGGGGGATTGCAGGAGGGCCGCCGGCTTGCGGTGGGGTTAGGCGACAATTCGGTTGCCGTGTGGGATGTCGCGAGGTCCAGTCTCGTCCTCCGAGTTCACTCGCCCGGTTAGTTTTGCATTATGCCGTTCTAGGTTATTTTCAATATTTGTCGAGTTTGGCTTATATGGCTAGTTAGTTCTTCATACACATCTTTCTTCTTAAGATATACACGTTCAGGGTCGGTTTATTAAGCAGTTATATTAGTCTGACACCTTCCCATCCTCAGGAAAGCAATGCGGTGGCAAATATACATTTAAAAGCCTGAATATGAATATATAGTTGGGGCTCCCTTGTTTCATGTTTTAGAGGCTTGGTCCGGGCGAGTGCGATGTTAGATCCGGTCTTGCGACCTCGACCACTAGTTCTCCGGGGCACGAGACAAGAAAGACTTTTTTTAGAAGGTCATACCCTAACCTGCCATTCTTTCACTACCATTTTTTTTCTGGTAGAAAGTGAGGGCAGTGGAACTCGAACCTTGGTCTTTTCACTGTGGGAGCCACTGCTCTACCACTAGACCAAATATTTGGTTCACGAGACAAGAAAGACTAGTAATAATAAAGTTGCAGACTCATTCACTTCTATATACTCTTTCCGACCACCCATAAATTTCCCTCTAATATACTACTATGACTCACCTCGGCCAACATTGCCTTGTCATTGTGCATGTTTAACAACTGTGCACTGTGTGAATCCTACAACCGAAGGATGTCCCTGAGAATGAGTGGCCCAGAGTGATTCGGATATAATATCCGCCATTCTATCGACTCCCTCGCCTCGGGATACCTCCCGATTTAGGCCGAGAGTTCGGTTTATATCCTGGAGCGCACACTCGCACACTCGCAACTGACTGGGGCTTTGGCTCCTTTGCTTGTTTCTCTTTTTCTTACTACTGCTTCATGTCATTGAAACACATTAAAATGACATATTGAAACACATTAAAATGACATAATATTATGAATAAAATGATGCACTCTTAGTTATAATTTAAAGGCAATTACATATGCTCTAGAGTTTAGTTAAGCCGGCTTAATAAGGGGAAGAAAAAGTTAGCTCCGCTCTGAAGCTTCTGCTTCTATGTTGCTCTCATTGAAGCAAAGGTCTAAGGGAGACTATTGAGAAGGGGTTGTAGGTCGGGCTAAGCCCATAGCGTAGGCGAGATAAGAGCAGTGAAATCGTCGCAGGTTCACCCCGTACGATCATCGGAGAAATTTATATCTTTTATATTCTTCCTTTTTATTTGGAAAAAATAGTATTATATGAGAAATTTCTCAGAAAAAAATAAGGATGTGTATCTGGACCACGACAAAGTATACATAAACATCAACGATGCAAAAGTCTTAGTGTGTATAGCACGAGGATTAGCTTGAATTGTTTGGACTTGCGATGCTTCAAAATTCTAGTTATAAAGCGAGTACCATAGTATGATCCAACATCTCGTAGATAATGCTTCACCTCGTTGTTTTTCAAATTTTTGTGCTTGGTTAATGAGATTTGAATCTGTACATATAATATTAAGGTTTTAACCTTTCCCCCCATCGTGTATGCTCATTCTGCGAGGATCTTACTCTCTTTTGTTGCTAATTCCAGCTGGCTAATTTTGGTTTTCAAGGTGAGCAATTAAACACCTTGATTTTTTTCGTATGTTGATTCTATAAGGATGTGTGACTCCTCGTTCTGCATACGTTAACCTAGTACGTGTCGGTATATGCTGTTGGTGTGCCATCTTATAGGGCAAGAACCAGATCTTAACCTTCTTGAAAATTCATGCTTGGAGAACTATTTGGTTAAATATATGCGTACATTCTGTTGATTATGGCACGCTTATTGTGATCGGTTTTTGGGGCAGCCCGTGAGCCTACAACCTAATTGGGAACAGAGAGGTACAACAAATGAGCCAATTGGCCAAGTAACAGAGAATGACATAAACATCTTATAACCAGCGTGTGTGTACGAAAAAGGAAAATAAAAATGCTAGTAGTTTCATGAGTAATCACACACACATATCAATACATATATTATATGCAACAATTTGACAATGTTTCAACTTAGTAGCAACTAGCAAGAGTATGTATCTCAATAAGATTCACATATTTTTTTAGCAAGGCTTGTGGTACAACCCAAACGTGTGCAAGTATAGGGAACAACTAATGGACTAAAAGACACGTGTAAAACGTGAGATTTTACGTGGAAGCGTATCAGAGATAAAGAAATAAAGAATAGTGGAACAACATTGGGATTTTACGTGGAATCCTATTCCATAAGGAGCATGATGAAATCACGAGAGAATCACCTTAAAGGGGTGAAGTTCATATTCAACTCTCTCAACTGTTACAATGTATGTGGGACGTCCTATATAGCCCTACTAGAATGATCGAGTTATACTGATAGACGACGTGAGACTAATATATGTGCATGCGGTACCCATCCATGGATGGCATACTCCAACACTCCTGCTCAAGGTGGGGTGTGCAAGGCTTAGCTTGGACAAATAGAAAGAAATCACTGTCATACAATACAAGACACTACATACTATACTAACTAAACACATAATATACTGGTTACCTGTTGAGGACGTTGCTTCTCATGCCGTGTTGGTGAGGAGGAACTGAAGGATTGGAGTGTGAACCGAATCTCTTCGTCGAAGAGCGTGTGCTCTGTACTGTGTCTGTCAGTCACCAGAACTGAATTGGGTCTCATTGTTGGGGAATGTACGCTATGTATTGTGTCTGTCAGAGTCACCAGAATTGAATTGGGTCTCCTTGTTAGAGAATGTATGCTCAGTAGTCTGTACTGTACAGAGCTACTAAAACTGGAATGAGTCTCTTCGTCGGAGAATCCTGGCCAACAACTCTCTCATTCACTGAAGAATGCTCCATCTCTTTGAAGGGCCAAACAAAGAACGTTGTGGGAATATCCATATGTAGGCCAATGTAGATGGTCTCTCTCATAGGGACCTTGAAGTGGGTTCTCTCTTATAGGAACATCAGGAAGATCTTGTATTGGAGTTCATGATCATTGGAGAATGGAGTCTGTAATTGGATTTCTTCATCAGAGAAGTGTGTCTCTCGAACATGTAGTGCCTTGAACTGGTCTAGTTTGAAATATGAACTGGAGATCTCTAGCGTAATACTCCCCATTCTCCTATACTTGTTGGAAAAATAATGGTAGTCGACCTAGTTGGGAGAACAAATGAAGATGGGGATGATAAAAAACATCTCTTCTCCTTTTCTAATCACTCTCCCCCCTTTTTTCTAACATCTTTCTCTTTTTTTTTAAACACAGTCCTCCCCTCTCTCTTTTAACGGACTGTTATATTCTCATTTTTTTCGCATCCTTTTTTTCCCTCTTACTTTTTCTAGCATCTCCCTGCTCTTTTTTTAATCACAGCTGCCATTTTTCCTTAAAACAGATCAGTTCAGATGACTCTTTATTGCTTAAATGAAGCATAAAAAGATGTACCCAAGGCCAGGCAGCAGTAGACATCGTGATCCCTGGGCACTGTTGTCCTGTTTACTTTATTTTTCTATTTGCGGCCAAAATACTTCACTTTTCTTCAACAGTTGGCTTTGCATCTAGATTCCTCTCCGTTTTTTTACATAAAATCCACGGCTCTGTCAAAACAAATAAAAGATGGGCCCAAAAGAATGTCAACACAAGGTTCCACGGAACTTGCCGCCTCTAAGACCACATTAAAATAAGTGCTCAAGCATAAAAGGTCAGGGCACTTTCTCCTTTCATCGTCTTCGATAGAAAGAACAACCCATTTGTCTGCAGTTTTTCCTTTGAGTCCTCTTGTTTCCGCGGATGGGAATCGGAGTTTGTTGCCGTCACGATGCTTGGAGAATAGAGTTGCGCCTGGAGTTGAGAAAGAGGGGCATCGTGCGTACGTTATGGTGCCCTAGGTAACCGATAACTCGAGACTTGTAGTACAGGGCTGGTGGCGAGGAATAGGGTAGCTACTGCTGATTGGGAACCTTTTGATGATGTTGCTTGCAACCACAGCTTTTAAAAATGTGCCTTGAGGAGGTGAGGCGTACGCCTCGAGGCGTTATGCGCCCAAAATTGCCTCGAGGCGCAACCCTCGGTCTAGAATGTCGGAACGTACGCCTCGAGCACCCCCGAGACAGGCTGAGGCGCATGAGGCGTTGTGTCGCAACCGAGGGCCACCTCAGGCGAAGAGACATATAGGTCACGATATACCCCACTCCCTTTCTTTTCAACCCAAACCCTTGATACCCATTCCCCTCCAAACCCTATCGATCCTGATTCCCATTTCCCCCGAAGCTAAAACCCTAACTCTCGAGTCAACACGGCAACACCTTGAACCTTCTGCTCCTTTACCCTCTTATCCTCTCAAATACGAATCACAACTCTTGGAGCTAATTCGCCTCCTTGGAGTTACTCCGCGGCACTGCCTCTGAGCGGGGATGCGTTGAGAACTACAACGAAGCTGCATCGCCTTCGACCCTTCTTTTGCTTCTCGGAGTTGCATCGGATGTGAGGATACATACCGTAATTCTGTTTCTTTTAAAGTTACCTTGAATTTTTAAGTTATAAATTAGCTCAAATGGGATCTCTATTTTTTCATGGATTTCCTGGATTAGCTCAAATGGGAAGTCAATTTTCCTGGATGTCAATTTTCCTGGATTTTATTAACTGGATGAGTTGACTAGTCATATTAAGGATGAGATACGTTGGTATATGTTATGTGTTGACGATATTGTGTTGATCTATGAGACTATAGATGGAGTAAATGAGAAGCTGGAGGTTTGAAGACATGTATTTTAGAGACTAAAAAATTCCATATAAGTAGAGCTAAGACTAAATATATGGAGTGCACTTTTAATGGAAGCAACGATGGGGGAATTGAGGTGAAGATTGGTGACCATAACATTTAAAAGAAAGATTTTATAGATACTTGGGATCTATTTTCCAACAGGATGGTGGAAATGATGGAGATGTTACTCATATAATAAATGCAGGTTGGCTAAAGTGGATAGAAGTCTCTACTTTTTTATGTGATAAAAAATCCCTTTGAAAATCAAAATAAAGTTTTACACAACAACCGTGAGACCTGCTATGTTTTATGGATCTGAATGTTGGCTTGTGAACCATAGACTTATGCAGAGAATGACAGTAGCAGAAATGACAATGCTAAGGTGGATGTGTGGACATACACGTAAAGATTGGATTCAGATTGATGCAGTTAGAAGGAAAGTTGGTGTAGCTCCAATTGGGGATAAGATGAGAGGAAACCACTTAAGGTGGTTTGGTCATTTGCAAAGGAGGTCGCTGATGCACCAATTAGGAGATGCGAGTTTTGGGATGTTGAGCCAGATAAGAGAGGGCGATGAAGGCCCAATAAGTATTTTGGATCCGAAGGGATCTATGTTTTTTGGATCTAAGCCTGAGACTCAAGATTGATCTAAATGGAGGCAAAGAATCTATGTAGCCGACCCCACTTAATATGGGAGAATGCTTTTTGCTGCTGTTGTTATTAATTGGGAAATAAGGGTTAAAGTCCCATGATTCCCGTCTGTGACACCTGTTCTACTTCATAGATATATTTGAGTTGATTTTTATAAGTTTGATATTATATTCTAACAAACTGAATTTGGTTGCTTTCTAGATTTGTGAGTTAAATTATTTAGGCATTTTAATCACTGAATTGCCTTATCCATCAATTTGATCGCATTATTCCAAATTTGCCTTTGATTGAGATTAGATTACATAGATCACGGACCATTTTATATTTTATGAATTAAAACACAATGTATAATCTAATTACCGTCTTATGATGTTACTAAATGTTGCAGCTTGCATACAAATGCCTTTAATGTATTCTTCTTTCTAGTATTTGTATACAAAATTCTAAACTTGTATAGTTTTTCAACTGAAACCGAGGCTTATGCATCGACCACCTCGAGGATTACGCCTGTCCTTGATGACCAAAAACTGCCTCGATCCGCCTCACGTTTTTAAAGCCTTGTTCGCAATATAGAAGAGACGGTATTGACTGCTATCAAAGATGGGTTCTATTGTGGATTCATGTGCAAGGTGCATCGTGTGCATAGTTTTTTTTTTCAGACGAGAATTTGGGTGCGTGGTAGGTAGTGTTGGTTGTAGGTGATGCGCACGTGGGAGAGAAGATGCTCAAGGGAGGCACTATGCATTGATCAGTGTACTACGTACATTGCATGAGGATAAGATCTGTTGAGATGCCCCGCCCCTCTGCTACTGAAATCGACAGGACAAGACCATACATAGCGAACCGACTAATGCTCATTATATTAACATTTGAAATACATATAACGGAAGAATGATATATGTATTTCAAATGCTAATCTAATGTGCATTAATCGGTTTGTTGAGTATCAGAGATCATGGGCGTATTTGTACCGTAGGTCCGACGCTCTTGTCCTATCGATTTATGTAGTCGGAGGAGCGGGGCGTCTCGGATGGTATCGGAGCTACGAATGTCGGAATTTGATGTTCTTGGGTTCATTGGAAAGGTCTCGATAAACAATATGAAATGGAGTAGTCGTTTTTATTTTTCAGGTGTCGAAATACTCCGGAATTTAGAACGAAAAATATGGGGTCCTATCCGAGAATAGTGACAATGTGTGCTATCTTTGAGGGCAAGCAAAAGTTGATTTCGATTAGCTAAAGAAAGAGAAGTTAACTAACAGACAGAACTAAGATGAAGGGAGAATGCCAGAGCTTATCTAGTGGGGTACGGGAGTTGAGAACATCATATAAGCTACTTCGTTATTGCAAGAAATCGAGCCCAGAGAAAGGGAAAGGCAGCTGGAAAGGCGTACCGAGTCCTCTCCCTTCCCTCCGCCGACCTATTACGGAAGCGGGAAATTCCAGTGAAAGTGGCCGATACACAAGCGAACTCTTGCGGGATCTTCCAAGTGGGACTCGAGCATGTTTGAAAATCTAGTTCTTTCACTTATTCTTTTATTTTTCCTTGAGCCAATGATACGGTTGACTACTCCTGACCTGAAGACACACTTCTCATATTAGGCCTCTCCAGCTTCGCTGGGCTAAGGGGCCCCAAATGCTTCCGCGATCGGCACCTCTGGGGTTTCACGTCATAAAAATCTTAAAGGAAGTCTTGTCCTTGAGACGTATGATCCAACACGTGAGCTTGATAAATACATGGATCAAGGCATAAAACATCTTAAAGAAAACGAAACCCATAAAAACCCTAAAGAGAATTGAATTGGGACTTCATGATTGTACATTCAAAAAGATAGGGGTATTTCTGTCGCATATCTGCCTCATGCTCCCTTGTGGCCTCTTCAACATTTTGACTTTGCGACAAACCATCAATAAAGGAATGTCTTTCCGTCGCAGCTTCTTGACTGCACGGTCTAAGATTTGCATATGTATCTCAGAGAAAAGATAAGTTCAGCTCTACTGACAAATCCTCATAGCTAATCACGTGTCTGAGATCTCGGATATACTTTCACAGGTTGGACACGTGGAACACATCTTGTACACTTATCAAGTGCGGGATGGGCTACTCGATATGCCACATTCCCAACACGAGCCAATATCTCGAAAGGACCAACGAACTACGATGCCAGCTTGCCCTTGACACCAAATCTTTGAATACCTTTCGTTGGAGATACTTTTAAGAAGACAATTTCTGACTTCAAATTCGAGATCGCGATGCTTCTGATCAAGGTAACTCTTCCAGCAGCTCTGCGCAATCAACAATTTCTTTCTAGCCGTTTCTACTGCTCATGTAGTATCTTCGGTTATTTGAGTGGAATAAATGCCTTTGTCACCAACTTCCTACCAACATAAGGAATTGGTGCATGTTCGCCCATACAATACCCCGAAAGATGCCATGCCAATACTGGCATGGTAGCTGTTGTTATAATTAAACTCCACCAAGGGAAGGTGATCCTTCCAATATCCTTGCCACTCAATGGCACATGCTCGGAGTAGGTCCTCGAGGGTCTGAATTGTCCTTTCCGACCGTCCACCCATCTGCGGATGATAGGCAGAACTAAGACACAGTTCGATTTTAGGGCCTTCACAAACTCTCCCCAATAATGTGACTTAAAATGAGAGTCTTTATCAGATACAACTTCTTTTGGATCCCATGTAGACAATAACATGCTGAATATATAACTTGGTCAGATCTACCGACGTTAAAGTCATGTTTACGGAATGAAGTGTGCAGAATTGGTCATTTGGATCCACAATAAACTAGATGGTAAAGTATTCACCTACTGTACGAGGTAAGGATGTCATGAAATCCATTGAGATACTCTCCCATTTCCACACCAGAATAGGGAGTGATTGTAACAAGCCAGGGGGATGCTTGTGCTCTGCCTTTACTAATTGACAAGTAATTTGCGACTAACATGTTGTGCAACATCTCTCTTCATCCTTTCCCACTAGAAGTGTCGACGTACAACTCATCATCATCGGGGACACAAACACGGTCACCCTTACACGTGATGGACCAACGAACTTTGAATCCATCAAACGCCTCCTTCAGACATCGATGGATCAAATCTTCTACTTTTCGATCTCTCTGTTGATCATGCACAATCTTGTCTCATAATCCGTTGTACTTGGCATGTACCATCATGGTATTCGAGGTGCCGTCGAATGGATGCCACTCATTGAGAGCTGCGAGCATATCCCAAGTCTGTAGCCATGTCACGGTGCCCTCGGTATGCGTTCGCCTACTCAAAGTATCATCTACCACATTCTCCTTACTCAGATGGTAAGAGATCATACAATCGTAATTCTTTAGCAGCTATATCCATCGTTTTTCTCTCATATTCAGTTCACACGGGTCAAAAATATATTTGAGACTCTTGTGTTATGTAAATATCTCAACCATGACCCCACATCATTAATGCAAAGAGTACAATCACCACTTCCAAGTCATTAATAGGATAGTTCTGTTGGTGGTTCTGATGCGTATGTCACAAATGACCACGTTGCATTACTGCTCCTAAACCTTCCTTCGATGAATCAATATACACCATGAAATATAAGGTGCCAGATGGAAGGGTGAGAATTGGAGCATTGGCCAGTCTCTTATTCAACGTGCAAAAACTCAGCTCTCACTTGTCACTCCAGACAAAAAGGACATCCTTCTGTGTCAATAAGGTAAGTGGTAGGGCTAGCTGCGGGAAGCCCCTAACAAAACGTTTATGGTACTCGGTGAGGCCTAAAAAGCTGCGTATCTAGGCAACTGTCTTGGGTTGCTCCCAAAACATTATCGCCTCTATCTTGGCTGGTACAACTGTCACGTTTTCTCTAGAAATTACGTGATCGAGGAAAGTTACCTTAGTAAGCCAAAACTCTCACTTGTTGTGTTTTGCATACAACTTGTGTTCTTTAAGTGTCTCAAGAATAGATGTTGCTCCTGCTCATCATGTGAGTATATCGATATATCATCAATGAACACCGCCATAAAATGATATAAAATGATCTAAGTACGGAAGGAAAATTTCATTCATCATGTTCATGAATGCGTCAGGTGCACTCATGAGTCCAAAAGGCATGGCTGCAAACTCGTAGTGGCCGTATCCTGTGCTAAAAGCGGACTTAAGCATGTCTATGACCTTAATCCTCAATGGATGCTAACCTTATCGTAGGCCAATCTTTGAGAATACTGCTGCTCCCTGCATTTGATCTAAAAGATCGTCTATTCAGGAGAGGTGATAATGGTTCTTTACCGTCCTTATTGATGCAAATCGGATTTGGCGTCGACGGCGAAAATAATAATTTTTTTGGTGGATTTTTGGTAGAAGAAGAGAGAGGGGTTGAGAAGAAGAACTCGTCGGGAGTACGAGAGGTTGAGGGAGAAGAATGCGGAGATCGCGGGAGGAGAGAGGAGAGATAGGGAGATAATGAGATAAACTCAATTTTTTCTTAATACTTCCCCCTAATACATTGGACTACCATCTGTTTATATAGGAAAGATGGGGTTACAAAAATAGAAATTGACAACCAACTTATCCTAATTTGACTCTGACAAATTTAAAATTCAATTTGACCTCTAATTACCCTAATTGGACTCTAATTAAATCTACGAATAAACGTTGAGATCACAGGCGATCTCAATTATTTAATTAGACAATTACGACAACTTAAAAACTTAAATAAAATTGACAATTAAAAATAGATAAATATTTGGCCCTATATTTGGGTCCCACGCTGCATCAACTCTCTGCTGCTTTAAAAATTCGTCTCCCGACGAATTGCTGGATATGCAGGCTTGGCGGATGAATCAGCGTGCTCATCTATCGTCTGGAAGAATTGGTGTGGAGCGAACGACGGAGTCCATACGCGGGCGGGGATGACGCGACCGTCGTGGTTGAAGAACATGTGCGGCGCGAACGGCGGTGTTTTCTTGATTGTGTTCTCCTTCTTGTGATGCCCGAAAAATTGATGAGGCATGGAAAATACGGCCCTTGGAGAATCCATAGTGAAGCAATGGCACAAGGAGAGGAGGGGAGGAGATGTGTCCAAGGAATGGAGCCATGGGGTCCTTATATAGGGAAAGCCCAAGATCCTAGTCCTATTTGGATAAGGAAGATCCCCTGATTTCCTAATTTCAGCCCTCTTTTTTAAATATTTCCGCCGCTAGGGGTGTGGGTGCAATTTTTGTACCCCTTCATTCTTCTTTTCTTTCATATTGCTTTTGACCTTTCTGTAAATAGGGGACTTAGAAATTTTGATTTTGCAATTTTCCCAATTCCTCAATTCCAAATCCCTGAAATTGAGGGGTTCGATCCCTGTGACCGAAACAACACCTGTAAGGGTTTCGTTCTTCATCAGCAAAAGGCGGCGCGGGTGGTTTGCGGGGATGGCGGCTGACACTGGGCTCCATTGGAGTGATGGGGGGGACGGGTGGCGATGCGGGGGCGAACAGGAAGGCGCGGGGGAAGGTGCGAGGGCTGGAGGGGACGTGGGGGAGCGAGGATGGGCTGCGGGGAGGAGAGGCGCGGTGTGGGAAAGAGGGGCGACGGGGTCGGCGATGGGGAAGAAGGCAGGAGGCGGCGGGGGTGTGTTAGGTTTGCGAATGAAACACGGGGGGACGAAAGGGGGAGAGGGCGGCGAAATTGGAGATGGGGCTAGGGCGATGGAGGGTTGCGGGGAAGGTGGCTGGGCTGTCGTGGGGGGTATGGGGAAGCAGCGGGGAAGGTGAGGTCGGGCTGGTGCGGCTGCTCGTGGGAGGTCTGGGGAACCGCTGGGGGGGTTGCCGTGGGTGCGGGAAGGGGTCCCGAGGATGCGGGACTGCCCAGGTCGTGCGACACAGGTGCTGGAGCCGTTGTCGGGGACGTTTTCGGCGGCGTGGACTGGCCCGAAACCTCCTGGACAACAGCTTCGACTTCGAAATCAGATCCTTTTTCCGCGCTTTTGTCAAAAATCGGCCCCTTGTCTTCATTGTTTGGTTGCACAGGAGTCATATCAAGTAAATCTTCATCCGCAGTGACAATACCTTCGTTTTTTGCTTCGAAATCGGGTGGAGTAGCGGTTGCACAGATCTGATATTGGTCGTTGGCGGTTGAATCGTCGTCGATTAGAGCGTCCGACCATCCTTGCACCTTGAGACTTGACAAGAGACGTTTCTGGAACTTCCTTTGACGCGAACGCGCATGCGGCCCATGAGATATGCGGTTGAGATCAAGCTTCAAACACCATTATGCAACGGGATCGTTGAATCGTAGGAACGATTCAATATCCATGCTCTGATACCAATTGATGCAAATCGGATTTGGCGTCGACGGCGAAAATAATAATTTTTTTGGTGGATTTTTGGTAGAAGAAGAGAGGGGTTGAGAAGAAGAACTCGTCGGGAATACGAGAGGTTGAGGGAGAAGAACGCGGAGATCGCGGGAGGATAGAGGAGAGATAGGGAGATAATGAGATAAACTCAATTTTTTCTTAATACTTCCCCCTAATACATTGGACTACCATCTCTTTATATAGGAGAGATGGGGTTACAAAAATAGAAATTGACAACCAACTTATCCTAATTTGACTCTGACAAATTTAAAATTCAAATTGACCTCTAATTACCCTAATTGGACTCTAATTAAATCTACGAATAAACGTTGAGATCACATGCGATTTCAATTATTTAATTAGACAATTACGACAACTTAAAAACGTAAATAAAATTGACAATTAAAAATAGATAAATATTTGGCCCTATATTTGGGTCCCACGCTGCATCACTTATGTTCAACTGCCTATACTTGATGCACAATCGCATGGATTGATCATTCTTCTTTACAAAAAGGATGGTGCTCCCCAAGATGATATAGTGGGACGGATAAATTCCTTCTTTAATAGCTCCTGCAATTTTACCTTGAGCTCCCTGAGTTCGGCTGGTGCCATCGATATGGAGAGACGGAGATCGATTGTGTATTGGGTATCACAGTGATCTCGAACTCGATTACCCTCTTTGGTGGTAGTCCAAGTAACTCCTTTGGAAATACATTGGTAAAATCCTGCACAATTACGATAACTTCAATCATACGATCCTGGGCAGGTGACTCCACAATGTAGGCAAGAAACCCTATGCAAACCTGTGTGAGATATTGTCGGGCCTTCAATGCAGAGACGTACAAGACTTCGGTATATGCTGTGCGCCCATCAAAGTAGAATACAAGTACGCTTGGGAGATGGAAAACTACCGTCTTCTCGTAGTTATCTAGGCACAAGTGGTGCTGCTCAAGCCAATCCATACCCAATATAACATCAAAATTCATCCAACTCAATAAATAGAAGATATGCGGGCATAAGGTGCTTGTCGATGTGTACCGCTACATTCTCAACTAGGGGTGGGTGTACGATCGGTTAAGGTGGGTTTGGGTTATTCGGTTCGGGTTAAATTCTGATTGGGTTGAAAAAATGAAACCCATCACCCAATCAAAAATTTTCGGGTTGAGGTATTCGGGTCATTAGTTTGGGTCGATTGAGTCGGGTTAATACCAAGTTAGTCAAATTGAAAAAAGATGATTGTTACCACTTAATAATTTACAAACCATCCTTCCTAATTTTGCTACAAGTCTACTACAACTTGTTATATAATGTGACTATTCATCACACTTCTCAAAATATATGTATATGTGTATACATGTGCGTGGGTGCAGAAATGCATGGGAATTCATGGTTGGGGTCGGGTCGGTCCAAACCATGGGTCATCGATATTTTTTATTCGGATTGATTGGGTGGGTTGTGCGGAAGCTATCAAACCATCAACTAACCCAATACCCATATAAATAAAACGATTGGGACCTAACCCGACCCAAAAACCTCAATAACCCAATTCATTTAACCAATTTTAAATTATTTGGTTGGGTTATTGGGTTGACCCAAACAATGCGCAACCCTATTCTCAACTGTCTGCCGTACTATGAATAGTTGGCCCCTTAGACCCTTTATATACGAAAGGTATTAAACGTAGACTGGTGCTTTACCTAATTTTGATACTAATCGCCGTGTTAGAAAAAAGTGCGCGGTTCCTGAATCAAATACGACATATAAGGATATACTCTGAACTAAAATCATACCTTGCACTACGGCTCCTGAGGCATGGGATTGTTCCTATGTGATTGCATTTAATCATCCTCGAGGTTGCGGTGGGGTGCTAAAACTTGCAGCACTGAAGGTTGGTCATGGTGGAGGATGTTGAAAACCTCGACCCCCACGATGGGAAGCTGATCCATGTAACTGCCCATATGAGATAGTCAGTCAAATACTTGGTAGTGGTAGATGATCGTCTGAACTGATGGCAAGTAAAGGACTCTTGGCCTTGAAATGACCCGGCTGCTGGTAGTGAAAACACCGATGATCTCCTGGCTGAGACAAGGACCCTCAAGAGACAACGTCAACATCTTCTTACTCGTGGCTATGGGAGTGTAGAAGAGCGGAAAAAAGTACCACCACGTCTTACTAGGCTCTTCCCCAAAGTTGGTGTGGGGGAAAATATGCTAATCGTGGGATCTGTCTCCATTGGGTGGAAACATTGCTTTCTACGAGAGTTGTAAAAATTACGACGAGTGGATCTCCTGGTATGTTGTGATCGGAATTGTGACTGGCCTCCCTGAAGTCGACTCTGAGTTGCCTTGGCTGCTACCTCCTTGATGGAGGTGAATCCAAAGCAGACAATTGGTGTTGTACATCATCTCGTAGTCTTCATATGAACTTCTGCAAATTCTCCTCAGGAAAAGCAATAGTTATTCGTGAGTGGTGGATAAATCAATGTAGTGGATAAGATGTTTTTGGGCCGTCATCGACTCCTATTTCAACTCAATAAACAACCTCCTCTGATCTTCTACCCAATGATCAGGGTAGAATGGTTACGGAACTCGTCAAAAAATGTATCTCATGTAATGTCTCCTCTAGATCTTTCTTGGAGGCGTACCACCAACATTCAACATAGCGGGTCAACGAAAACTCTACAATTGTGAGCCACGACTCCTCGGGTGCGTGGACCATCCTGAATACTTTGGATACACGTTCCACCCACAACGCATCCTCATTTGGTGTGTCTGTGCCAAATAGTTGGGGCACCTTAGACCTTTGATATGCTGCATAGGTTGTTTGATGATTCTGCAATACCTCTAGATCCTCTGATCCTTCCGAGTCCAGAGACTCTGAAGGATGAACACTGTCCTCTTTCTCGTGAGAGGGATGATAAGGTGATTCGTCCTGCTGAAGGAGCCTCTGTTCTAATACCTCCTGACGATGTTATACGCCATGCATAGCTTGCACTAGCAAGGCCAACTGTTGTGCTACATCAGAGTTGACACGAGTTGGCATGATTCCTTGCGAGAATCATTATATTAGAATTCTCTTTCATACTTAGAGTGGTGGAGGATATCATGCCAAAGTTAGAATACTTCAACACTATTCTACAAATCCCATTGATAATCTAACATACAAACGAAGGAATGGAGTAACCTAGCTCCAGTGTTGCAATTGTCGGTCGACTAGGCCGACTATTCGGTCCGACTATGAGGTGTGAGGGGGTCCTCGACTGAATAACCTCTAGTCGGCCAATAGTCGGCCTAACCGAATAGTCGATCTGACTATTCAACCAACTGGCCAACTATTCGATCGACTGGAAGTTAAATGTTGGAAAATTTTTATTTTTTATTTTTTTAAATTATCAAAAGTTACAATTTGTCATGATATTAGCAAAAATGTCAAAGCTTTGTATATGTATGTTGTTAATGGATATTTTTATGTTGGATTCTTGTTGATTGATGATAATATATGTATAAATTTATAAGAATATATGTATTAAAATTATTTTTATATTAAAAATAATTTAAAAAAAATGCAAAACTGAATAATTCTTAATAGTCGTCGGATATTGATTATTCTCTATTCAGTGACCCCTCCGAATGCATAATTGAATACCGATTTCTGTAACACTGCTTGACTCTATTACCATCTGAGACGCCCCGCCCCTCCAGCTAGTGAAACCGATGAGACGGGAGCGTCGGACCTACGGTCCAAATACACCCATGATTTCTGATATTTAACGAACCGACAAATGCACATTTGATTAACATTTGAAATATATATAACAACATGAGAATAATATAAGATGAAATGTAATTGCAATATCTTTTCATTCTCATTAATAATGTCCAACAAGTCCATGTCCACATATTGAGATATACAAACAACTATAACAATTATATCGAAATGTCTCTACAATATTTCAATATATTATCTTTCAAAGAAAAAGAATAATGCGGAAGTAAATAAGTTTCTCTACAAATTACGTATCCTGTCTGGTGCAACTGTGACGACAAAAAGATCGATCTCCTCAAAACCATTACTGGTGCAGTTGTTGCTCAGCTACGTCTCTTGGGTTCACACGATGGTAATGTTATGAGCAATTGTCTAGTAATAATATAAACACTAATCACTAATATAAGGGTAAGCAAGGCATGTGTACTCAACTCTATTAAGTGATATGAAAAAAATTATGAGATCTAAATTACACTAAGTTATTTAATTTACATGGGATCACACTTTCACTTTCACTGATTCTATTTATTAATTTAACCATTATTCGAGGCTAACATATTAATCTTGATATTTCCACTTGTTTGTTAGAGTTTACAATGGTATACAAATGAAATTTTTCTTCGAAAAAATTATATTGTAAAATTATGCTAAAGCTACCAAGTTTTCTTTATACTTGGATGGAAGTGGTAAAGTGATTTCGTGTGTGGATTGCAGTAGTTTTCTTACTCAAAAGCAGTTACAGTTTAGACAGTGTTATTATCATATTTATCCAATAATTTTCTACTCCTTGCATTGGCTTATTATTTTGCTTGCAGACAGGTGCCTTCTGTACTCTATGCGGTTGTGGGGTAGCAATGTAGTATCTCTTTCAATAGCATCTGGGACCATATACAATGAGGTAGTGTTTACTTTCTTCCACCGTTCCCATAGATATGTGAACATATCAAGCTTACAGCTAGATTCAGCAGGTCTTGCTACAACTTTAAACCCGGATGATTTTTTTCCAGACCCTAATCTGTTATTTTTTAATCCTATAGTGGAAAGGAATGCTGGATGCATGTCACTGAATATGAGACGATTTTTTATTGACAAATCCATGGGATGTACATGTCACAAACTAACACAAGTAGATGTCTGCATCATATGTGCAGCTTACAAGTTCTTTGGGCGTTTTTATGAGATATAGACTTTAGTTCTACAAGTAGACTGGCACGTTATATTATTCTTATTTTCTATAAGGCCAGCATATATAGAGTATGCTTTTTCTACAATCAAGCACATCTCATTGAAAATGAAAACTCCTTATGTGTATATACATATGGATATAGCTACCTGTGTATGTGCATGCATGCAAGAATGTATACGGGAACTTCATGAAACTTGAGCCTTTTTACCATTTTTTAACTGAATCCTTGGTTGTTAATTTGATGATTCCCACCAACACGATTAATTGTATCAAATGCATTTATTGCAAGTTTTTTGATACTTAAAAAACTCCATTCACCGATATGTATGTGTTTTTTTGATTTGTGTTATATTCAGTTTTTATAAGGACATTCTCGCATAATTTTTTAGAAGACTTGCTGTAGTTTTTCCAGTCGATGTTTGGAAATTTCTTGTATGTGTTTTCCATGACATTAACAATCCTGGTAGCTATTAAGTTTGAGTCTGACAGTTTTCATGCATGGTCATGTACTCACGTTAATGGATAACGACTTAAATAGCGGTGTATGTCTCTCTCACCCACACCCAAGAGGTTGAGGAGTTTGCACCAAGGTGCATGCAACTTCACATGCACCGGTGCCACAAACGTTAAATTTTCTATAAATTTTTTTGAAATGAAATTATTTGGGATTTAGATCACCATATTTCGCCTTATGTCATTCAAAAATCAACTTAATTCGAGAATTCTAACCCATCAATAAAAAATTGTCATTATAAAAGACAACTTTTAAAATATAAACACACGAGATTATGTGTCCACCTTTTAAATTTACAAAAACAACAACAGGTTACTGCGAGAAGTGATCTGGCTATTGGATCTAGAATCAAAGGATTTGAGGGTTTTGATTCTTTAAAAAAAGATGCTTGCATTTGTTCCAAACAAGATCAGTTGTTTGGTTTGGTCATTCTATCCCATATATTCAAGTTTTTACGTGGCTAATCTTTTGATCTGGTGGTATATTTTGAGGTATTTTTTCCAAGCATGAATACATATATTCTTGTTGACGCATACTTAGTTATTGTGTCTTTTGCTATTTTATTTCCTTGTTATCCTCTTTATGTAATTTACCCATAGGCTACTCTCCTATATAAGAGAGCCTAGGGCTATGGAATAAACAACTTATTCACGTTTCCCAACATGGTATCAGAGCGACGGTCCTAGACCGGAGTTCTCGAAACCTAACCCTAACCCTAACCCCACCCGCCGGCCTCTCTTCTTCTTCTCTCCTTCGAGTCGGCGCCGCCTAGCCGATCAGCCACCGGTTCCGCGCAGGCAACGCCGCATCGAGCATCGACTCCAGCACCTGTGCGCGCCTGTGCGCACGCATCTTGCGCCTGTGCGCGCGCATCCTGCGCATCTCGAGCGGCTCTGCGTGCTTCACGCACGCCAGCGCATAGCCTCGCGCATAGCCTCACACGCTGTGCGTGCATCACCGCACGCATACGCGCACAAGTCTTGCGCCTTCACTAGCGCAACACCGTGCGCACCATTCCAGTGCAACTGTGCGCACTATTACGTGCACAGTTGCGCGCTCCAGTGCGCGTGAGGCTCTCCAGTAGCGCACTCCAGCACGCGCGTGATACTCCAGGTGCGTGCGCGGGTGCCCCACGCACGTGCTTACGTGCCCTAACTCCCAAAACCCTAGGGTACAGATCCGGATCTATATGGGGTTAGTTGCTTGAAGTCTACACACGCAACTAATCCCGGTTATGTCACTGTAGACAAAGATTATTTCTCTTTCAGTCGCTCCAGTCTTCCGTTTCCAGTATGTCGGACAGCAAGGCAGAGATCCCGTCTGTGAACTGTGGGCGATGCAGTTCATGAGCATGATGAAGTCTACAGGTAAGAAGCACATTCTTACCGAGCCAGAGCCTGCAGAGAAGACTGGAGTTCATGCCTCGTGGGAGGCCGACGATGCATATGCCAAAGTATGGCTATCCGATACATTGGCTATTGAAATTGCCAATGACATCTTACATCAACCCACGGCCAAAGACATGTGGGATATCCTGGCAGCAACGTATTCTCAGGCGAAGAATGAAACGAAGATCCTGCAGTTACAACATGACATATTCACAATAAAGCAGAATGGCCGCCCTTTACATTCTCTCTATACATCATTGAGAGGGATGTTTGAGAAGCTCTACAGCTTCATGCCTCTTATCGCCACGCCAGAACAGCAGAAGACATATAGGAATGCGACGATGGTGGGTGTGTTTCTCGCTGCACTTGATCCAGAATATGAGGCAACACGTTCATAGATTTTGGCAGACTCGACTATTCCTCCCATGGAGGAGGCTTTTCACAGATTGAGTAGGATCACAGTACCTTCAGCAGCTGCGAGTCAGAATCCCTCAGCCATGGCGGCCAACAGAGGCCGTGGTTCTCATTACCAGGGCCGTGGACGTACTCCCCGTGGAAGGGGTGGCCGCACTAGGCCAACGTGCTCATACTGTCACCGAGTCGGACATACTGAAGATACATGCTACTCAAAGCATGGATTTCCTGCATCCGCACGAGCCGCTGAGCAGATAGAGCCCCCGTCTGCAGCTACTTTGGATCAGCGATTTGATGATCTGGTTGCCCGTCTTAGGGGCATTATACCACCGTCTGGCCCAGCACCGTCAACAGAGAATCATACTGAGGCTGCTGCCTCTGCTTCTGCCTCTACGAGTACTTCAGGTAGTACACTTGCTCTCCACAGTAGTAGATCGGATACATTACCATGGATCATGGACTCGGGCGCTACACATCACCTATGTGGCGACCAGAGTCTACTTACAGGATATACTCAGATTCCTCCAGGACGGACAGTAGTGATTGCCAATGGCACACATTCCCCTATCACGGGTCAAGGGGAGATTAGATTGACATCCTCTATGCAGCTCAAGAATGTTTTGCATGCACACGCATTTTTCCATGAATCTGTTGTCAATTAGTCAGATTACGAAGGATCTCCATTGTCGAGCTATTTTTGATTCATCTTCTTTGATTTTTCAGGACATCCGTACGGGCAACGTGATTGGTCATGGCTATGAGCAAGGAGGCCTTTATCGTCTGAACCAGACCCCGTTTGCCGGAATCACAGCCTCTCCCGCAGAACAAGTATCTCCTCTCCTGTGGCATCTGCGTTTTGGTCATTTACCGCTTCAGAAGTTGCGTCTAGTCCTACCCTATAGTCTCTCTCACACACCTGTCCTGTGTGAGGCGTGTCAGTTGGGAAAACATCACAGGTCATCTTTTCCCAATAGTCAAGGTCGGAGTAGTAACTCCAAGTTTGAGTTGTTTCATGTCGACGTCTGGGGTCCGAGTCGTGTTCCCGATCATCAGGGGCACAGGTTTTATATTGTATTTGTGGATGATTTTTCTAGAGCATCATGGGTATTTCTAATGAAAAATAAGTCTGAAGCCGGAGATATTATTATTCACTTTCTAAATGAGATTCAGAATGTTTTTTCCACAACAGTCAAAATTATGAGAACTGACAATGCCTTAGAGTTGTGCACCAACAATCTAGCCAACTACTACTCCTCAAAAGGAATTGTTCACCAAACATCCTGTGCTCATACGTCTCAACAAAATGGGGTTGCAGAAAGAAAACATCGTCATCTTCTTGATGTTACAAGGTCACTTCTCATTCAGAGTCATGTTCCGTATTCCTACTGGGGTGATGCAGTCCTTACTGCATGTTATCTTATAAATCGTATGCCCTCGTCTGTCTTGAATGAACATGTTCCTTTCTCACTTATATATCCTGACAAGGATCTGTTCACTCTTACCCCTCGTGTGTTTGGGTCTGTCGCATTTGTCCATCAGTTGTCGCCCGGTTCTGACAAGCTCTCTCCTAGGGCTGTCAAGTGCGTCTTTGTGGGGTACTCCAGAACTCAAAAGGGGTACAAGTGTTTTGACCCTGTGCGTCGGCGGTATATGATCAGTGCAGATGTTACATTCTTTGAATCTATCATGTATTTTTCAGAATCTGGGAACATGCAGCCACCACCATTATCTCCTGATACCGTATTCATGGCACCACCAATATCACAGCCGTCACCACCAACATCACAGCCGTCACCACCATTACCACCACCACCACCACCACAACCACCGCCACCAATAATATCCCCGTTACCATTCCATTACACCCGGCGGCCGAATCAAGCTCATGGCCCTGACCAATCAACTAGCTCGCCTATGGTATGTAATGAAAATATTAATGTTGATGGATCTGACGACATTTCTCAGCAGGATGCATTACAGGAGCAGGGTGCTACCACAGAGGATATGGATGTTCCAATCGCTCTACGCAAGCAGAAGAGAAGCTGTGCCAAGTATCTAGTATCAGCTGCGGTTTCGTTTGAGAGGCTATCTGGACCATTCAGGACGTTTGCTTTGGCACTTTCAGCTACAGATATTCCACGGAACCACCATGAGGCTTTGCAGGATTCTCGATGGCGGTTAGCAATGGAGGAAGAGATGGCGGCACTTCAGTCTAGAGGAACATGGAGCTTGGTTACTATACCATCGGATGTCAACCCGGTGAGTTGTAAGTGGGTATTTACAGTCAAACATAATGCAGATGGCTCCATTGACAGGTACAAGGCACGCCTAGTTGCAAGGGGATTCACACAGACGTATGGAGTAGATTATCTTGACACGTTCTCCCCGGTGGCTCGTCATTCCACTCTGCGGATCCTCTTATCAGTTGCAGTTACTAGAGACTGGCCACTCTATCAACTGGATGTGAAAAATGCCTTTCTGTATGGCGACCTGCAGGAGGAAGTCTACATGCAACAGCCACCAGGTGTTGCTGTTGAGGGGGAGTGTTACAAGGTTTGCAGATTACATAAGGCTATCTATGGCCTTAAGCAGAGCCCCAGAGCATGGTTCCAGAAGCTGTCAGACCTCTTTGAGAAACAAGGATATAAACGCTCCAATGCTGATCATTCCTTGTTTGTACAGAAGACGGCAAGAGGTATTGTTGTAATCATGGTTTATGTTGACGATATCTTGATTACAGGCGATGATGACCAGGGCATTAAGTAGGCAAAGGAAAGGCTGGGGACCGAGTTTGTCACCAAGGACTTGGGAGTCCTTAGATATTTTCTGGGGCTGGAGTTTGCCGAAAATCCATATGGATTAGTCATGTCACAGAGGAAGTATGTCACAGATCTACTGAGTGAGACAGGTATGCTAGGGTGTCGACCTGCTACGACACCAATGGACCCTAGCATGAAGCTGTATGATGATGACACAGAGGAGGTTGACAGGAGAAGATACAGAGAGCTGGTAGGCAAATTGTTATATGTCACGATCACTAGGCCAGATATATTATTTGCAGTGAGCCGTGTGAGCCAGTTCATGGAGCAGCCACGCCAGGTGCATATGGATGCAATACACATGATACTTAGATATCTCAAATCTTCTCCAGGTAAAGGTTTGCTATTCAAGAAAGGAAAGGGGATTTCTGTCTCAGCATGTGCAGATGCAGACTATGCAGGATGTCCTAAGGATAGGAAGTCCACCTCAGGGTATGCTGTCTATGTTGGAGATGCCCTAGTCTCATGGAGGAGCAAGAAGCAAACTGTGGTAGCTAGATCCAGTGCTGAATCCGAATATAGGGCTATGGCCCAGGCTACTACAGAGATGATGTGGGTGAAAGCGGTGCTGACAGATTTATGCTTAGACATACCACTTCCTATGAACTTGGAGTGTGATAATCAGGCTGCGTTGTTCATTGCAAACAATCCTGCATTCCATGAACGGACTAAGCATATTGAGGTGGATTGCCACTTCATACGTGATATGATTCAGAAAGGATTCGTTACCACATCCCATGTTACTTCAGAAAACCAGACTGCAGATATATTCACCAAGGCATTGTTACGTGGCCCATTTCAGAAGTGTGCTTCCAAGCTGAGCATGATTGACATCTATGCTCCATCTTGAGTGGGAGTGTTGACGCATACTTAGTTATTGTGTCTTTTGCTATTTTATTTCCTTGTTATCCTCTTTATGTAATTTACCCATAGGCTACTCTCCTATATAAGAGAGCCTAGGGCTATGGAATAAACAACTTATTCACGTTTCCCAACAATTCTTATTGACACGCAATGGCTAATTCTTTTGTTTCATTCGAATAAATATATTCTCATTGACACGCAATGGCTAATTCTTATTGACGCATGCTTACTGTTTGTGATGGTTAATGATGGTTTTTGTTTTCCGTTCTCTACAGATCATCGTTTATAACTTGATTGCTCGAAACACCCTGATGGATGAAGAGGATCCTTTGAAGTTTTCCAGTTCTAATAGCATGCAAGGTCGTGGCCAGTGGTACGTTTTGGTTCGTTTGCATAGACTCTCTGGACATGAAGGGTCAATATTTCGAATGGCATGGTCTTCAGATGGGGCAAAGTTGATTTCTGCATCAGATGATCGAAGGTGAATTATTGATTAATTTGATTATTAGTCCAAACATCATGACTTTGAACCTTATTCTCCCTCCGTGGTAATACTATATGCATATCTTTTGTGGTATATGTTTTTTTGTCAGGCAGTACTCGAATATGGAAGATTTCTAGGCGACACGACGTTTTACATGAAGCACCGGAGCCCCATGTTTCTGAAGCTCATTTAACTCTTTATGGCCATGATGCTAGAATATGGGATTGCTATATTTCTGATTCGGTTAGTGTTCATTTACTTTGGACATTTTGCAGGCAATTTGTTTACACGGGCACAACCAGAAAATAGCTTCTCAACAATTCACCCTCCTCCGCTATTTAAATTGCAAAAGAGCTCAAACGTCCTATTTCTTGAAGTTCTACCACAATTATATATCAGGGGCATAGTCGATAATAGGACCACCTATGGAAAGCCTGGTGACGAGACATCCGTCCGTTTCCACATGTAACTAGATAGAGGAGGGAAGGTGGAGCCCCTCGACAATGGAGCCTAAGTGTATTATTCCCTACTTCAACCCAGGTATAAAGAATATTTGCGGTAGGAAGATCAAGAGACCGGAAAGAAAGTACCACCGACTATTTAATTAAGAAGGCCAATGGTCATAAAAAAAGCCAGCAAGCCCGTTGAGTTACACTAAGTGAGATTTAATTTGAGATTAATTGATCATTGGTCCAAGACATTAGATATGAAATTATATGAGGTGTTGAGGCTGTAGGATATTACCGAACATGTGGGAAATGTGTTTCCAATTTATATGCAATTAGTAGTAGTTCTTGTCTGGTTGTCAAAAATTCCGATCACAGAGAATACAATTCTGTCTAGTATTGGATTCGGACATGTGGCCATTTCTGATTTATTTATATATTACCATTGATTCACATTTAATTTGTTGTGATAAAATCAGAATATATTTGCTATCTGCCCTGTGAATGTGTGCTTAGTAATGACAATTTCATTTTCCATGACATTAACAATCCTGGTAGCTATTAAGTTTGAGTCTGACTATTTTCATGCACGGTCATGTACTCACGTTAATGGATAATGGTTAATGGTGTTATAAATTGGATTTGGTTCCGTTATATAATTGTTGACATCGACTAACGATTTCCATATGGCTATTTATATGACTGATATATGCTCCACCAGGATCTTAAAAAAGCCTCAAATCAATTTTCAATGTGCACAATTATACCGCTTATTGCATCAGTAAACCAGGAGCTTAAGACCCCTAACGAGTATTTGATGTGTACTGGTATAAGAGGATGTGTTGCGGCACACCTGCACTTTTCCCAACAAAATATTTACTTGGTTGGAACATTTTATTTCCATGTGAGTAGAGAAGGAAACATTGTTTTAATTAGTTACCCTTAAGTTTGATTTAAAGTATAACTTAAAAGTCCCTATTACTATGGTGCATAATTAAAAGAGTAATTACCTCTATCTACGTAGATCGTGAATGAGTTCATGAGATGAACATATATGCGAGTAAGATACATAATTATGAGTACCAAGCAGAGCTTGATAGAAAAGTTTTGGATGAATCAAGGGCGATCACATCAAGGCTAAGGAATAACTTATGATGGTTAAATTAGTACGAGATCTTACTAAGAGTATACCATAAGAATATCCCTATGTAGGCATTTAATCAAAAGCATTATAAGTCACAATAGTCTATCAATCATATTTTGTAAAGATACATCTTGTTATGCATCCATGATTTATTTAATGCTGTTAGACTATGAACCCTTAATCATGCAGTTTAGTGGGATATAATTGATTAATAACTCTAAGACCGGAGAGTATTCGAATTAAGTTGAAAGAGTTTCACCTATGATGATAAATCATGCATGAGATCGTACTAAGTGTATGTTTGTGCTAGTGATTCCAAGGTTTGGGTCTGATCAAGTGCGAGACTTGATGTCGTGATCATTTTACTAATTTATATGTGAATATCTATTTAAATTATATTTAAATCATGGGTAATATGATTGATTGTTAACTATGAATTTATCTTATGACTTCATCCGACGTAAATGTTGTTACCATTGCCCGAGTGATGAGAATCATACCTAATGAAGATTCTTGAGGGAATTTGAATCTCATTTAAACTTATGACATCTTGACTGGTTAAGTTAATGGAAATTATTTCATACGATATGATGAAATATTATAGTGGGACATGGACTTCTGTGGTCGGGTTTGATTTAGGGGTGAGCTTCCCATTGCACTTAGTGAGTGGTTACCCTTTGATTTTTGGCGCTTCCTCCGTAGTAGCTAGTATGTCCCCTGTACGCAACATCGACGAAAATGCATGTTTATCTTGGTTTTTCCATTAGGCAATGTATTCTACAGATCACCCGTGCTTGAGAGTTGAGGTTGTTGCTCCGCCTTGTTGACCCTGGTACACATCGAGCAAGAGTCCTTTTCACCATGTACTGTTCTAGTATCATCAGGAATTTGTTGTTCTTTTAGTGTTTCACAACTTGATTCACAATCCACGTTTGCTTTTGATAGTAGGCTTAGGGTTTTAACCTTCTTTTTTTGGGGTTGTGTCCTATACACCTACTATTCAAGATACGCGAGTTCGCAAAAGTATTAAGTGATGAATATAAATATGTCGAATTTATGATCTTGATCCGGGAAAAATTATTAGAAAATATTTAGTAATTAGGGCGCTAAGTGATGCTATTTATTCTTCCCTTGTATGGGATGTGAGTGAGTTGGATTATGGTTATGGATATATTATGGTGCCTACATGACATGAGCTGTCCATGAGTAGGAAGAGTGCGGTTGAACTATGCTTTAATAATGGACTCTTGAGTTGTAACACAAGAATCATGTTGCGAATAAAATTCATCCATATCTTGTAATCATAGGTTTGAACCAAGTTAAAAGTGATGACCATGATGATTGCATGTTACTTACTTTAGTAGTTGTTCACTTTATTCGTACATTTTTGGATAATACCACACGCTTGCTAGAATGTTATGAATCTTAATGAGACATCTAGTCTTGTGCTAAAATTGGACACTTGCACATTATTGCATATAACCTCTTGTTTATATATATGATTATCCATGAAGTTGCTAGCATGCTTTGTTTTTATTTTATATAAATTAATTATATGTTGTTTATACCATAGTTGTAAAAGTCGACATACTAGCCCAACTACTCGAGTCGATAGGGTGGCCGACTAACTATTAAGTACTCAATCAATAATCGGCCAACTTGGCCCGACTAGGATGACTAGTTGATCGATTTTTGCATGGATAGACTTTATTTCATTAGAGATTTTTACTCCACGAACCTTGGAAATTTTGCCAATTACTTTCTCGACCATGTAAATATCGTAATTATCACCTCAACCCTGCAAACTTTTTAACTCTTACACCACATACCAGATCCTCTGGTTAACTCCCATCCATTTGGTCGTTAAATTGAACCCGAATCTGTCAAAAAATTATGTATATTACCCTTTTAATTAATCAAATTTACAAACTCCTCACCCTAATCCTCCCTCCCTTCCCAGCACATCCTTGACCGCAACCCCTTTCCCTAAGCAAAGGATGAAGAAAGGTCAGTGAAACACATGGGCTCCCACTCTGGCCACCCTCCATAGCACCGCCCGACCATGAGCAAATGGGAGCACAAGGGCACCGACTTTCTTGAGTAAATGCCTTAATGTATCATTGATGTGGGAGGCCATGATATGGTCCATGCTGTTAGTTCATGCATGAACATCCATATTTTGATGTAACAAAACTCGTGCAGATAGACAAAACTTGTGCAATTAGCTCGAAGCTAGGTTATAAGTAGGAAAACTACTTAACCAAGAACAAGCTCAAGCATGAGGAGCTCAATCTTAAGTAAGAAGAAGCTAAGATGCTCAAATGAGTTTGAAGCTAAGGTACTTCAGCTCGAGTTCAAGGAAGGATCTTAAGCTCATCAAGAAGACAAAGTCTTTTCTTTTATTAAGTCATGAATATTGTAATTGTCTTAGATTCTAAAAGACCTCAAGTATCACGATTATTGCATTTCCATCCTTTGACATTGACATTGACTTTTAGGTCAATATGTCAAGTTGATCGATTAACCTTCCTACACTGATCGATCATCCTTGATCGTTACAACCTTGCCTGATCGATCATTTCCTGATTGGTCAATTTACCTTGATTGATCGATCAACCTTTATTGATGGTTGAACAATCCTTGTTTTATGATCGATCATGTTTTGATTTTTTTTTGAAGCCAAAAAATTTGGGTAAGATCCACCGAAGTGGAGAGCCTTAACCGTATGTGTCATAGAGAAGCCCAGAGGGCTGTTCCCGTCCCTGTCATGGGAGATCATGTTTTGAATTACAATGGCTATATTGTGATCGATCAATTTTGATCACTGATCGATCGTCTTTTGATTCCCATCGATTATCTAAATCCACTTGATCGATCATCTAAATATATTGATCAATCATTTTCTTTTTTTGGAAGATTTTTAGAAAGAATTTCTTTCTCAATTTGTTCACAATGGCCACTTTTTCAACGCCAATGGCTATGAGAACTCTAGACATATAAATGACCCCATGCCTCATTTTACAACATACAACAAATAAAGGTTCGGAAAATCAGTATGCGGTATTCGTTCGGCCAGACAGTCTGAAGCGAGTAAACGGATAAGTGGAAGCATATGCGGATTATGCGGTTTGCATTATTTTAATTAAAAAATAAAAGTAATATAATAAATTCAAATATTAGAGGTTTATGTTTCAAAGAAATATAGTATAGACGATTTATAAAGTATAGATATTTTAGTACAATGCAATACTGATTACAACTCACAAATATTGTACTCATTATTGGCCACTGACATAAGAGATTTATTTTGTATCCAGAGATTGGAGCAAGAGTAAAGCACTATCAAATGAGACCCTGACAAAGAATGAAGACAAGGCCTTGAATATTGAAAGTATAAATATTTATTTTGAAAAAAAATAAAGCTATCAATATCAGTCCAGATTTCTATTACATTTTTCCTTACTAAAATTAGGACAATACTTATTTTTTCCTGGCCTTCAACATAAAAAAATAGAATTCCAATTGTAAAATTGTGGCAAGCATCGATCAGAACGCAATGCAAATGAACAAATACGAAAGAAAAACAAACGACTTCATAATTGGTTCCGACAAAAAAAATCCTATTTATTGCATCTTTTACAAAAGATAATCTTTTGTCAATTCCAGCAGGTGAGCACAGGACCAAATTTGAGTATATTTAATTAAAATGATGGTGCAGGTCGATAGTAGAAAAAAATGATCAATACCTTTCATACTCAAAATAATATAATATGAAGGTCCATACAGTACCATCTATAAAACTCGATATGCTGATTGATGCTGAATACAAGTAGTATGCCTCCAGGCAATCTATTTTGTTCATAACAGTAAATGTATTTCACCAATGCTGACAACATTTACGTACTGAAAGGGATGAACTCCGTGAGGAGCATAGCAATGCAATGAAATAAAGATAATTGAACGGCAAAAGAGAACTGTCACCTGAGAGAACAACGGTGACACGAGATAGATAGAGAGAGAAAGAGAGAGGGGCGGCCAGGGGGAGAGAAAGCAGTGAGCAGAGAGCCTACGAACAAGTGGTGATTTTGTTTTTACTTAGCCTCGAGGGTATACAGAGGTCGAGGGGTCCTAATTGGGTAGGGTTATTTCAGAAGCAGTTCAGTATATTCCTATTCAATAAGCGGCTGCATATGCGGATTACTCGGACCGCATAGTCACTATAACTGTATATTAAGCGAGAATTGTATATGCGGTTCGCTATGGGAATCGACTCCGCATATGCGACCGCACGGACGGACTTTCTTAACACTGCAACAATCTCTATTCTCTCTGTTCGTCACTTCATATTCTAAGAGAAAGTTCTAGAAGCTATTTTTGATCCGTGCTTCACGCCTACAATTCTAGTGTTCTGTGATTCATCTTATAAGCTTGCTCCTCGCTATGTAAGATCGTTTACTTTTACCTCATTTTTTCATTACATATTTTTCTTTGATATTGATGTTATTAGGATTTGCTTAACTCTAATATGATTGTGAGTTGTCCACATCAATAACTAATTATTTTTTTTAATGAAAAAGATAAACAACTAATACGTTTGGGTTGCCTGCGTAAACAACTCAGATTAGTGGAGGACATGTGTGGGTCAGGTTGAAAGCCTTAATCGAGAGACTCTAGTCGTGGTTTTTACCCATGAGGGTTTCCATGTTAAAGACTTATGCACTTGTGATTGATTGCTTATCTTGTAATTGAAAGTGCTACGTAATACTGTGCTTATTTTTATAGTATTGTAGTTGCAGCGATTCGGGTCATACATGCGATCCACCCACACCCATTGCCGGATATGGGATTCAACACATGATGCCAACGTAAATGTGCTCTCCCTACTCTATCATAGAAAGCGATTGGACTTGTGCTCTCCCTACTATGTCATTTACAACTTTGGGCAATAGAGAAAAGGAGCATGGGTCCATCTTCGAGTTATTTCTATGCCAATGATGGATAATGCGATACTGATGAGAAAATGAACATAATTTTCAAATGGTTTCTTCGAGGATCCACCAACGGTGACTTTCTCCTTTGCAGAAAACAACAATGATAAGATTCAGCTTGAGATTAAGACTCTCGTCCTGATGGATTTTGAGACACAAAACTCAGATCACACGGAAGAGTGAAAGCTGGTGTAGTGTAGCTCTAGGTGATTGCTGAAAGAAGAGGAATATTGTGTTGGGGTCGTTGGTTGATGTTACCGATAGGGAGTACATAGAATGACTAGAAAATGAACATAGACGAGGAAAGAATCAGATGAGGAGCACATGGAAAAAGGGAGTAGCATATATGAAAATAGAGGAGAATGAGGAATAGAGAACAGAGAGGATGAAAAAGTAGAAGAAGAAAGAGAGGCCATGACACGGTCCATTTCGCCAACAAGCTTGCCGCTAATGAATACGAAGGGGACAACTGTTCCAGAGCTGTCGAGGAGGTGGAGGGCCTTCTCGAGGTCATCTCCACGTGGGCCGTGGTCAAGCTCGTAGATGGTGGGGCTTACGCCCTTGTCACAGAAGTTGATGGGGCTGACATAAATGCCCCAACCTCTGCAACCCTCCCTCATGCCGCTCTCAACCCGCCTAGCAGCGCACCCGACCCTCAAAACGTCGCCCTTGACCCTCCCAGTGCTGCCCCAACTTCGCAGCCCTCCTTCGTACCGCCACCCACCCTCACAACGTCGCATCAATCTCCATAACCCTCCCTCCTGCTGCCCCCAACCTTTCAGAACCGCTCTCAACCTGCTCTCGAGCATCAACCCGACCTTGTCTCGTAAGAAGGTAATTGATGTTAGGTTTCTCGTAATGGACAGGAGGAAGAAAAGGAATGAGAAGAGGAAAGAAGGAGAGAGATGGAGTGAAAATCCACCGCAATTCTGGGGTGGTTTGATTAGCTCAGCGTTAACTCAAGCAAGTTGACTCAAGAAGAGTCAAATTATTGTCAATGTTAGTGCTGTTAAATGGACCACGTTTACGTGGTTGAGGTGATAATTACAATGTTTCCATGGCCGAGAAGGTAATTGAGTGGTTCTGGTGTAAAAATTCGTTTTATTTATTTTAACTTTTTAAAAACAAATACAAATTTGATCTAAGATGCTTAATATTTGGATTGGAGTCAACTATTTTTTTTATTTCATGATGATTGTATCAAAAATGCACATATCTATGTAAATTATAAGAATATATGTATATAATATGATTTATATATTTTAAGTAATTAAAAGAATACAAAATTGTCCAAAGTCCGACTAAATCTGATTAGTCGTTAAATTACATGTAATCCTTAGTTACCCAATCGATTGAACACCGACTTTTGACTTTTGCAACCTTAGGTTATACCATTCTACGTTATTTGTTCGTTTTGGGCCACCTGTATCCTTTGGTTTCCCAATTGGGTTCTATGATCAGGGTTAAAGCAAGTAAGATGATAGAATGAGTAATTACTAGATATTGCACAAGATTTAGAAGTTCCAGACTTTAGCTCTTATATATAATTTAGTCATGTTGTAATGATGTACCATTTGATTTTAGCATTGTGGAATTGTACATTTGAATTATATTGTCAACATTCATATATTGTTCTTTCTTCAATTATGTTCCGAATGGTGATCTTATGTGTGTGTATATTATGATTATTGTTGAGCATTTAAGTCTAGGTAGTTAAGAGAAGTGGCCGAAAGATGATCGGATGCCCTGTTGTCCTCATTGAATGGGTTGCAAGGGTGTGGGGCATCACACACTCCTCTTACGAATGTTAATCTTCACATCCCTCACATCATCTGTGATCAGAAATGGTTTTGAGTGGCTCAAGAAACCACGATCCAGGGGTCGCTTTTTCATTGCTGGGATGTCCTAACCATGATTTTTAGAGCATCATCAGATGTCTCCGCCACACTACCACCTGAATGTGCAACAACTTCAGAGGAAAAAGAGGTGTCCTCTCCCAAGCTGAGCGATCCATGGTCCCAACCAAGATGCTCTTCGTCTTTGCTGCTGCCTCAACCCGAAGATTGAAGGAATGCCCCGATTGAAGGCAATATTCTGATCTTGGGATGGAGCTCTGCCAAATCATGACCACAATAGCCTCATTGATATAGGACTCCGGAGTCTTCCTATCCGACTCCAAATCCACCATGTTGCCAAGCTCCACGAGTACAAGCTTTAGAGAAGCAGAGTATCTGGATGGGAGCAGAACACCCATGACACTAACCAGGAGACGCCGAAGAATCCTAGGATCTCTATATGAGAACGGGGGGTGGGGCAGTGCTAAATGAGCTTCCTCGCCCGGTCATGTTAACTGGATGCCAAACGTGTCAAGTAATCAACTGCAGACAGGCCATGTGCACAAACTAGATGCTCCTCCTACATCACCACATCACCCTAGAAGTGCTCTCCCAGGGCCGCATCCACGCAGACCTTCACTAGAGTTATATTGGCAATTCCCCATGGACTAAATCCAATGAGTATACCTTCCCCAATGCCTTGATTCTTAGGCCTCATACTTTTTTCTAACCTTGGATTAATCGGGGAGCTTGCCACTACCTCGGCAAAAGATCTTTCTGGCTGAGATCCCCTACCTTCATCTGCATATGCAGTGACCCCCTGCAAGGATTCCGCCATTATTTGAGCAACAGCTTCAGTGTCCACCCTGTGTCATTGCCACAATTTCCTTAACTTGCAGTTCGACCGGTAGAAGACCACACCTAAAGCAAATTCTGAACATCATCACAGTGGCAATTTGGTGCTGCATTCTGCCGCAGCGAAGGCATTGAGTCCGACGATGGTTGATGATGGGAGAAGTTGCCACCCCAGTCCAGTGCCGACGTTGACAGTGGAGTCGTCATCATCTCCCTCAAGATTCCCAGTCGTGGCCCTCTCTAATTAGGGGTCGCTCCCTTCGGACCTGCGCTTCTCCGTGCTGTCAACGCTCTCTCATCTCCTTCTCCCCTCCATCGCTCCCTCCTTCTCTCCCTCATCCTTTGAGAAGAACGTTATCCTACACCAGTTATTGGTGTAGATCTATCATCTACGTTAATGTGCACTGGACTCTCCTTGGAACTTATGTGAAACTAGAAGGGTCAATTCTCCTGTTGGAGAAGTATTTTTCACTTCTGGTTCTGATTGTAGTTTTATTATGCTCCTAAGTTTTCTTTTACCGGTCTAATTATATTTTGCTCCTATGTTTCCTTCATTATTATTGGCTGGTAGTAAGCCTTGCGGTTAGCTAAAGTTTGAACTAGGTCAACTGTAAGCCTTCTTGAAACATATGATGTTCATGACCTTCGAGGATTAAATTTTTGCTTGGGATAGAGAATATTTGAATGTGATCCTACAGAAGAAGGCGCATTGCTTAACATTAGACGGGTTTTATTTTAAGATTGATTCTCTTTGTTTGTTTTCATACGGAGTGTTGCATTTTCTTGTATTATTGTTAATCATTTTCTTCTATTTTTTCGTTCATTTTGAAATTGTATTTTCTCTCCAACTTAAAGTTTCTTCGCTGTTGTCTTCTTACTGTTTGCCATACAATATGTTTTAGATATTTATAACTGTGGGAGAGGACTGCACATGTCGAATGTGGAATACAGAAGGTTACCAGCTTATGATGATAAGGGACCACAAGTAAGTTGCGGAAATGACAGACAAATTGCTGTTGTGAATTTTAATTACCTCATATATCCAATATATGCTCACTTTGCATTTTATCTGCAGTGGAAGGGGCATCTGGCGGTGCTTGTATGACCAGGAAACTTCTCTACTTATTACTGCCGGGTTTGACTCTGCAATTAAAGTCCATGTGTTGCCTGCTTCTTCTCTTGGCATTTCGAAGGCAGAGAACAAGGTATTGGGAGATTTGAAGGATAAAGAAGAGCTGTTCTCCTTTTATGCTCCAAAAGCTGCAGAGCTCCTATCTCTTCTCGACAGGTAGTCTTTTGTTAACATTTGGTGAGCTAAATATGTTCCATATTTTATTTAACTAATCTTTATTCATCTTTTTTGCTGACAAGTTTTTTCTGCTAACTATAGGTCTTGCTATCCCAATTCTCGAGAATGAAAATTATATTAGTTTTTTTTGTATTAAAACTCATCCTTTATGCATACAGAAATAAGGTTACTGGCAATAAAACTACAAGGATGCTAGCAAGAATTATCAGTTGGAATGGTGATATCTTGCAACTTACTAGTGTGTTACTTTGTGCTAGATCAGTTACAAAACAATGATACTCAAGTGGGCTTGTGAGGATGATGAGATGATCATTTCTTGTGTTTATGACCCTTCGAGGCCTCTACAATGTTGCAAATCATGGGATGAGTTGGAACTTGTTTGGGTTCAATTCCCAGGGTTGAATTGGCTGGTGGGAGGGGGTTTCAATGTGTTGCTGGTGCTTGATGACCGTCCTTGGACTAGTGGGGTCAATATCCGTATTCTGTTACTTTACTTTTATTATTGCGGAAACGCTGCTGGTGCATTTGGACGCATCCGATTGTAGATGTACTTGGAGGAACACTCCCCCTGGATCACAGATTGAATGTTTTAGAGTTGTCGAATGCCTGTTGAGAAATGAGCGAGGGAGTTATACCTACTTGAGCAAGGAAGAGGGAAAAGAAGCCACTCGGAGTCCCTATGAAGTGACACGAGGCGCCACATGACTATTTTCCTTCTAGTTGATTTGTTGGAGATTAGATTATGGATGAATTGACTAGTCATATTCGGGATGAGATACCTTAGTGTATATTGTTTGCTGATGCTATTGTGTTGGTAGATGCGACTAGAGATGAAGTAAATAAGAAGCTTGAGGTTTAAAGACATGCCTTAAAAAGTAAATATTTTTGTATAAGTAGGGAGTACGACTAAATATGTGGAGTGCACATTTGATGAAGAAGCAATAATAAAGGAATCAAGGTGAAGATTGGAGAAGATAATATATAGAAGAAAGATTCTTTAGATACTTGTATTCTATTTCACAACATGACGGGGAAATGTAGATGTTACTCATATAATAAATGCTTGTTTGCTAAAGTGGAGACATGCCTCTGATTTATGTGATAAGAAAATCCTTTGAAAATCAAAGGAAGTATTGCAAAGTAACCATCAGAGTGTTGGCTTGTGAACTAGAGACATGTGCAGAGTGAGAGTAGCAGAAATGAGAATACTACAGTGGATATGTGGCCAAACACGAAAAGATCGGATTCAGAACAATGTAATCAGAAGGAAAGTGGGTGTAGATTTGATTGATGATACGTTAGAGAATCGCTTAAGGTGGTTTAGCCATTTGCAAAGGAGATTTGCTAATGCACTAGTTAGAAAATGCGAGGTGTAGGATGATGAGCAAGTTAAGTGAGTGCGAGAAGTGTTGGAAGAACACTTTCCGAAGGGATTTTTATTACTTAAAATTAATCTGAGAATGATCCAAAATAGCTCTGAATGGAGGCAAAGAATCCATGTAGCCGAGCCTACTTAATGTAGGAGATGGTTTTGTTGTTGTGGTTGATTTGTTGGAGATGTTTTGGTTGTTTTCTGTGGTGATTGAACCCCATTTGCGTTCACATCACACTATTTGCTAGGATTTTTGTGAGAACAATCGTCCTTTGTGTTATTCTGCTTTGAGAGCCCGTGGGTGTTGGAGGTCAGTTATAAGGCTTTGATGAAGGATTTTCGTCGCAATTGTTTGGTGGAGGGACTGGGAAATGTGGCCAGGAGGATGGTGAGAAGCTGGTGGCATTGAGGAAATTCTTGATTTCCTCCATAATGGAGATGTGTGAGAGGCAAGAGGAGAGGAGAGAGGAGGCACTTGATGAAATGCTCTAAATAGGCGACCTTGAGGCAGAGAGTGATTTGGATGGGGAGGAGCTGGAGCTTTGTAGAGATCAATAGAACATTATTGAGGAGGATAAGAAAAATGAGGTAGAGTAGAGACAAAGATCGAGGTAGAAGTAGTTGCATGAGGGGGAAGCCAACACTAAGTTCTTCGACATTAAGCATGAGCAACATTATCCCTCGATTTTTATGGATGGTGAATGCATCCATGTTGAGCATGCTATTGGCTCTCCGGTTGTGGATCAAATAATGATCCCCAGTGGATGTGTGCGTACTCATGGGTGCTATTTTGGGCACGATGTCTCGAGAGTCACCCAAGAATATTTCGAGCATCGGGTTGTGAGTTTTCGTGCTCGGAGGTAAACAATGTCGTTTTTGATCTAAATGTGGACGGATTTCCCAAGTTGAATGATTTCCTTATCCTTTTTAGGATGTAGTCGTATCTGACATGTTGGAGCTAGTTGAGGAATTCTGACATGGGAGTCATGGCTTTGATCCGGTGAACAAGCTCTCATTTTCCTTATGCTTAAGAAGGATGTTTCAACTTGCATTGAGGATTATCGTTCGATTGCCGTTGGAGCTAGTTGAGGAGTTCTGACATGGGAATCGTGGCTTTGATCCTGTGAACAAGCTCTCATTTTCCTTGTACTTAAGGAGGATGTTTCAACTTGCATTGAGGATTATCGTTCGATTGTCATTTCTTTTGCTATTTACCTTATTGTTGCTAAACTTTTGGCTAATATCAAGCTTGCAAAATTGACCAACTAGGTTGATTCGACTAATCGGGCCGACTAGTTGGTCGACTAGTTACGATTACCTACCCACAGGATTACTCATAAGGACTAGAAGAATGCGGTTGAATGTAGTTAGAGATCCTGGTAAAAATGGATCAAAGAAGGTGACATGGTTGCACGAACACCCGCTTTTTCCATGCAGTTTCTCTCAATAGCGATGATCATGATCCCAGTAAACGGGGACCGACTATTGTGGGACATTGCAACTGTGGTCCGTGTGAATTACGACTATACTTGGCTATAGTGTGAGGTGGGTCTGGATGAATATGACAGGGTTCTAAAACCCCCACCACGGCCCAGGCCAGGCTAGGCCAACCCTCGGGTTAACTATTACTATTTTTGCGGTGGCATTTTCGAAAGAAAGTGCGCATGTCCCTAAGGCCCCGTTCGGGTGCCAGTTTACCCGCGGGTTAGGGGGGTTTACCCCCCTTAACCCACATCCCCTCTCTCCCCGTGGGCCCCACTTTATTCCTTTTTTTTTAAAATTAAATAAATCAATTTTACATCATCAATCCTATCAAAAAATAATATATTATACCATCATATCATATAAAAATTATAAACTACTCCACTTCTACTCACTTTTCCAAACTTCAATACAATCACATCACGATAACTACTCACTTTTTCAAACTCCAATACAATCATATCACCCCAAACCCACTTCTAACCCACCCCCAGTTTAACCTTCTATCCAAACACCAAAACACAAAAACAGGTTACCCTCTACCAGTTTAACCCGCCTTAACCCGCCAACCAAACACACCCTAAAGGATGTGGGTACTGTGTACGACATATTAATTTACTCCATTTTTTGTTTTGACATTCGAATACATTGAAACTTGTTGGAATAAGAATGCAGAAGCGTAATCAGAACAAGAATGAAATAAAGAAATATGAAAACATGGAACACTCAAGATTTACCCTGGAACCCTACTTCGTGAGAGAGCAGGATGAAACCATGGGAGAATGCCTTAAAAGGCTAGATCATCTATTGTAATCTCTTAATGAGTACAAAGGATGTGGGGCTCCTTATATAGCCCCACAGATAAACTAAATTCCCACAATATTAGATGTGTGACTAAACATGAGTGGGGAGGTAATTGGATCTCAAAGAGTTCCATTTACCCATCTATTACATACTCCAATACTCCCCCTCAAACTGGACCTGAGAAAACTGTAGCTTGCAACAAAAGAAAAATATATAACACATCTTCACTCGATACATGTGGGGGAGACAGGTATAGAGACACCCCGCTTGGATGAGGATAGAGACACCCATTTGCAGAACCACTGCTGGTGGAAGACCGTGCTAAAGCACAAGTCTGAGATTTTCACGTCACCGAGAAAGAGCCCCAACCGTGCCTATAGTAGTCGTTGCGATACCAGGTCACGCTTGGAGAATAATCGTTGTATAAGAAGAAAGTCTAGCCTACTGTTGCCCTGCCGATTACGGTATTGGGATGCCCTATTACTGCCCTGGCGATTACGTACTTTAGGCTCCCCTTAGTTGCGGGAAAACCGAAGTCTAAGGATTGAAGAGCATTACTGGAGAGAATGGAGGGGAGGTTGGCGGGTTGGATGCCGCAAGGGGGGGGGAGTTTATTCTTCTGAAGCATGTTCTTTCTGCCATACCAATCTTCTTCTGCTCCACGAGGTTGTTGCCTGCTGGGATGCACGAAATGATTGAGGCTTTGATGAGAAGGTTTTTTGGTTTGATGGGCGACATGCTAAGAGGGGTTTCCACCTGGTGGATTGGGGCAATGTGACCACTTCAAAGAAGACAGGCGGGTTGGGACTTGGGAGTGCTGTGGGTGGAGGAGAGATGAATACGACTTTTATGGCGAAGTGGGTGGTGCGCCTTTGGGGAAATCTGAGGACATGGTATGCTGTTTACTGAGAAAGATATATGGGATATCCATGTCGTTGGAGGCCATCCTGAGGCATCTATCGTCCTCTTTGTGGAAATGGATTACCAAAATTATTTCGGAGATGTCGATTAAATTGAGACCTTTACTCGAGCAGGCTTTTGCTTTTGGCTAGATGATTGGACGGGAAATGGGGCGGTGGGGGAGCGTTACCACGCCTCTTGCAGTTGGCGTGTAACAGAGAGGAGCTGGTGCAACAGGTTTGGGACCGAGGATCGTGGTCTCCGATTTTCTCTTCAGACTTGTCGGATCAGAGGTCGGTGGAATTCCTTGCTCTATAGATAGAGCTGATACAGTTCGAGAGTCTGCCATCTGCGATGGACCATTTTGTATGGGGAGATGGGAGGTTTTCGGTGGAGAAAGCATACTACTTTTTTTGTGGAGGATGGGGGATGAGATGCAAGAAGAGGTTGGTGTTGACACATGGATGACATGGAGAAGTAAAGTGCTAAGCTATATTAAGGTTTTTCTTTTTCTGTTCATGTTTGGTAGGATTCTCACCAAGGTCACCGAGCACAACTGTTGGGCATGGAGGATGCTACATGTGATCGATGCGGATGGGTGGTGGAAGATATGGAGCATCCGTTTTGGGATGGCACCATCCATTTTCTCAAAAAAGAAGAAAGTTTAGCGCGGAGTAGTAGTCAGGAATAGAGACACCCCAATAATATATGTCTAATACATATATTCTCATGTATTTAAGTGACAAAGTACCAATTATCTTACCACCAACAACACACTTCATACTTTCGCTTTCCATTAAAAAAAGCATGAAAAATCAAAATAATATTAAATACGAACAATTTTTTCCTTAGTAGGCCGAGTAGTTGGCTGGAGTTATTCTATTTAGTCATTCCACCAAATATTGTAGTGAGGTCGACTCATTGGTCTAGTTGGGTGAATATTGTGCTCTTTTTGTTGTGGGTGTTTTCTTGAATGGGCCTTGATGGTTGGGGTTGTTCTTGATACCATGTTGTACAAATGAAACTTGAAAATAATTAATGTCTGAAATCAGGTGACTGGCAACTTAGCTTCTACTCACCTGATATGTTTAATTGTGTATTCTCAGATTTTTTTTAAAATTTTGCAGTAGTAAATTTCTTCACTTGCAAGTTGCAACTAGCAGTAATATATTTTTTGGGTGAGCCTCTACTGGAGGTTTGTCCCATCATTTCTCAAAAAATATATATTGAAATTGTAGGAACAAGGAAAGCAAAACTCGTAAGTTGTCTACTTAAAAAAGTTTGTTAAAAATTCACATATATATGTTCACATGTATGAATGCTCCAGTTGATGTATCACCATATAAAGAGGGATTAGATTTGTAATTATACAAAAGGTTGGTGTGGTAATCATATAAAATGTTGGTGTGGCACCAGTAAAATTCAAAATTAGGGAGAACTGTACATGGTGTTTGGACATGTGAAAGGAAGATGATTTAGTGCTCTAGTTCAGAGCTGCAAGAAGTTAGAATAAGTGCCTTACGAGAAGGATCAGGGAAGAACCAAGAAATGCTGGAAGGAAATTAACAAAAATGATATTGCTTTTAAGCTCTGGTATGTCCCAATTCCCAAATCAGATCTCTTTGAAGCAATGAATCCATGTGGCGGATCTCACGTGAAGGTGGATAAGGTATTGCTGTATTTGTTGTCGAATATTCCCAATATCACTAAGATTTTGTATAATTGATAGCACTTCGCAATCTGTGGATCAATTGTTTCATTTTTTTCTATTTCTGTAGCTTTATTTGTCTTGATTGTGCTTGTCTTTTTCAATATCTTAATGAATGGATTTGGATTTTAAAATCCGTTGTATATTTGGTTAATTAAATGCTTATTTTTCTGATCGAAGGTTAATAAAACCTAATCAATCCCTATTCTTGCAGCAAAAGCGAATATATAAGATGCTTGCATTTTTCGCAAGAAGATATTTTATATGTTGGAACAAACAATGGAATCCTATATAATGTTCAATTGATCCCTCATAGTGATGCAAAATGGACTCAAGTTGCACGTGTTAGTGAGAAGGGCCCAATTATATGTCTAGATTTGATGACATTGAGTTCATCTGCTGATGCTGCACAACGAGAAGATATGATTGCAATTGGAGATGGGAAGGGAAGTGCGACAGTTCTTAGGGTTACCAACCATGTGTCTAGGTCGTCGTTAGCTGCATGTACTTCCTGGGTGGCAGAAAGAGAAAGGCAACTTTTAGGAGTTTATTGGTGCAAATCTTTAGGATGCAGGCAAGTGTCATTTGAAACTTCATTTATTGCAGATAATTGGAGGCATTATCATGTATTCAACTTTCTGTCATGCAGCCACATTTTTACTGCCAATCCTAGAGGGACACTGAAAATGTGGAGGGTAGCTGATTCTTTACATCTTGCTACTAAAGGAAACAAAGTAGAAGCAGAGGCATCACTTGTCGCAATATTCCAGTCGGTGTTTGGCACTAGAATTGTATGCTTGGATGCAACATATGCTGAGGAGGTGATTTTGGTTTCAGTGTTTGGTTTTTTTTTTGAAGCTGGTTCTAATGTTATGGATTTGGTGAATTACGTTGTAATTATTCTAATATATTTTAATGTATAACATGCTGCGATAAGCACACAAATTTATGAAAAAATGTAGTGGAGTATTTAAGTGGAAGCAATCCAAATGTTAATAATCCTACGAGTTCTAGAAGAAAGCACATAATTGTTACAAATGTAGACCTGGAATAAAACGCGTTTCTTAATGACCAAACCTCTTGAAAAAAGTCTTTAATTGTCGCAGAAACCATCAACCACGATAATTGGTAGCGAACACAATAATGTACATGGAACCCCTTCGCAAGGAGAGGAAAACACCAAGGATCGTACACATCTACGAGGATTTTCTTCACAACTTCTAATAAAATTAACTAGTGTGAGTACGATATGAAGGCACACAGGGTAAGTGTATCTACACACAAGTTCTATTTACCTCCCAACAACTCGTGATAAACAATCTTTAGTTAAAGAAAGGGGATTGCTTGGGGGAGAGTTGCATGTAGCACTTCTTTATGACACCAATTTTTTTCCAGTAATGTTTGTTTTTGCTTGTTAATTAATTACCATGAAACAGTTTCTATCTTGCTTTGGTTCTCTTTTTCACATAACAAGATCCGCATCAATGGTATGCACAACGGGATTCAATGGTACTCTTTTGGGAATTCTGCCTCTAAAACATGTTCTCTGAAGGAAACATTCTTGACAATGGACATTGGCTTGTGCTTCTCTTTGGGTCATTAAGAAACTTAGAAACTATTAGCCTATCTGAAATACCTTTAATATTTGATGGAGCGTTTACTTTGTTAACAAATCTACCGTCAATTTGGTTCACTTGTAACGTACAGTTGCTTTTCTTTTTTAAAGGGTAATTGGTTGACATCTCAGGTTAGCTTTCATCTGCTAATCAGAGAAGAAAATAAACCAAGTTGCAGGTGACGTACACATTGCACTATTTAAGTTTACCTTAAATTCCTTTTAAAAAAAGTCTACCTTAAATTCTGGAAAACTAAATCGAAGTGAATTTTAAGAAAATTGTTCCTAGCAATTTTCTTCTATGAGCACTTGGAAATATGTAAAAATTGTCGGTTCATGAGAAATGCAATTATACATGGATGATTGTTCAGTTTGTACATTCTAATGTAGCGACGATTATGAGATGCCCTATTGGAAGCACACCTATCACATATCTGGTGCTCCCATTGATGGCTGGTCGGCTGAGAGTTTGTGACTGGAAGCCAATTCTGGATCGATTGGAGGGAAGACTGGCGGGGTGGAAGACAACTATGCTTTCTAGGGGGGGAAAGTTGATTCTGTTGAAGTATGTGCTTTTTCCGATTCCGATTTTCTTCTGCTCCACTGGACTTCCACATGTCGGCGTGCGCACAAAGATGGAATCATTGATGAGGCGATTTTTCTGGTCAAACGGGAGGCATGCAAGGAAGGGGATTTACCTGGTTGAGTGGGGGAAGATTCCAAGGGCGAAGGGGAAAGGGGGGTTGGGCGTGTTGCATTTAAAAGGAATGAATAAGGCACTTGTGGCGAAATGGGTGGTGCGACTGTGGGGAAGCTCGGAGGATCTTGTATGTCGTCTTATGAGGAGAATTCATGGAATCAATGGGTCCTTGGAGACTTTTTAATAGCGAGCTCTATCCTCACCATGGTAGGCTATCACCAAGGTCCTTCCGGAGATGGCGGTGAAGCTACGTCCAATGCTGGGGGACAGGTGGACTTTTAGTTCTGGCTCGATGATTGGATGAGGACAGAGCACTGGGGGAACATTTTCCATGACTATTTTTGATGACTGGCAATAAGGAGGACTCAATCCGTTGTATGTGGGACCACACTTCATGGCATCTCATGCTCGCTGCATTTATATTTGATCAACGACTGGAGGAGCTCATGAATTTGCAGAGAGCTGGCGCAATGTGAGGGCCCATTAACTGGCGGAGATCACTTTGTGTGTGGGGATGGGAGGTTCTCGGTGAAGAAGGCCTACCGCTTCTTCGTCGAGGATGGTGAGGTGGAACATCAAGATGTGCGGCTTGACGCGGGCCTCATCTGGAAGAGCATAGTGCCGAATACAATCAAGGTTTTTTGCGGTTGTTCAGACTTGACAGGGTGCTTACCAAGAGTTGTCGAAGTAAGCTCTTAAGAGTTTATGATTGCATGTTTGACGAATGTGAGATGGAGGTGGAAGATATGGTTCATATTTTCTTTTCCTGCCCTCTCTCGGTGCAGGTGTGAAATAGGGCTAACACTCCATGGCTCTCGACAGAGGACGGCAACACCTTCTGGAGATGCATTAGATCAGTTTGCGGGAATGTACATGAGGATATCTTGCTTCCTTTTGCGATCATATGGGCTATCTGGTGCGGCAGGAACAAAACCATTTTCTGAGGACTAGTGTTCTACTCAGAGAATGTTCTTGGACATTGTAGGGCATTGTGCAATTCCTGGAGCCATGTAGCGTAATATAGGGCGCCGTGAGGTTTTCCTCTTTTTTCTTCTCATGCAACTCATTGCAATATCCCCTTTTCCATGTATATAAGCCACAGTGGGTCCCAACTTGGAATCTCACCCTTTTTTCTCTCAAAAAAAGTTGACTGACTTTTTTTTAACAATACAGTTTTAGCACCAGCTGGAGGGATAGATGAGCTCCAGCAGATGCATGGTGCTATGATGCTCATTCAGTTATATAGCTTTGCTTATTATTTTGTATTTCAGTTATCCTATTGGATTTCTACTTACATCTAAGGAGTTAGAATCTACGATTCTGGGAAAACATTGATTCTTTTGATATTTACTTTTGTTATATGCACTTTATTTCGTGGCTCTATTTGGTTTGATATCTGACATGTGAGCGACGTAATATATCTCGTGGCTAGATTGTGATCTTTTGCGCGATATGACTCCAATAGTGCACGAGAACATCCACATGCGCCACCATTATTAACCGTTCAGCATTTCCCTTTCTATACATGTAGCCAAAATCTCGAGAATTATTTTGTGCTCTCATTTCATCCAGAACTATATTCTATTGTCAGTTGCTCAAAAAACCTGGCATTGCGCATCACGACGAAGACTTGATCAAACGATGACAATTGCACAAAGGCAAAAGTTTTCTATAAAGATGTTAAATATTTTTAAATGTCTCACTGCAGCATCTATAAAATATGGAAACCCATAATGTTACACAAGATTTATGTTGTTTATGCCAATGTTTCGTCGTTAGTTATCATCTTCATCTGATATGTCATTTTTCAAAAAATCAGCTTGTGGTGCTAGGATGTGGTGATCAGCGTGGCAACATTTCTATCTTTGTATTTTCAAACATGCTATTGTCTTTCCCCAATGGTGATGTGAGAGAAATTGCTCCAGTTACTCATTTTAAAGGTGCTCATGGTATTTCTACTGTTGCTACCCTCTCAATGGCCACATTGAAATCTAATGAAGTTAAAATATGCACGGTACGCATTTTTTTCCGATGCTTGCCTATTTGATGTTCCAACTAATATTCTTGAAGTTCGTTTGACAGACAGGAGGTGATGGTTGCATTTGTTATTTCGAATTCAGTTGCATTTCGAACGTGTTAGAATTTATGGGAATGAAGCAAGTGAAGGGGTTGAACTTAGTCAAAGTGGTCATTGGAGCTTCGAGCTCTGATAGGGACCTGCTATACTATAAATATGCTGCTGGTTTCACCTCTGCGGATTTTATTGTATGGGATATGGCGGATGAGATGAAGGTATTCAATTTTCGCACTTATAGTGATTTGATTTCAGCCATAGATCATGATAGTGCTGCATATAATAAGATATAAAATGGCAGATAAGGCAAGTTTCTTGTGGAGGATGGCGGCGTCCCTATTCATATTATTTCGGTGACTATCCAGATATCCAGAATTGTTTTGCTTTTGTCAAGGTTTGTGTGCTTTTCCTCACATATCCTTGGAGGAAATGGATTTTTCTCATGCTGCAAGTTTTAGATGGAAATGCAAAGCGAAATTTAGCATAGATTTCATATGACGAGCCTTCAGTTTTTTATGGGGAAAAGTGAATTTTCTTTGTGTCAACTCAAATAGGGGGCTCCTAATCCTAACTCCTAATTATTTAGAATGGTGATACTTACCAAAACAGTAAAATTTGATTATTTCAGAACAGAGTGTCATCAAACTCACCTGAGTCACATGCTGACTAACTAGACATTTCAATCAACTGGTTCTTCGCCCAGTGGATTAGTTTTTGAAAGACGCTTGATTCTTTTTTCTACCTGTTAGAGTTCGATTCCCACCTAACACGCCTTAATAGAAATGCTCAGATAAACTCACACGTGAGAAATTCTGAATAATATAGTCTCTGCATGAAGATTATTGTGGTACCCAGAATGTGCCCATAACTTAATAAGGCAATAGTTTTATTACGAAACGATTTGGTATTTCCTGTGGATATTTATTAATTGTTATGCAGCATTCAGTTTCTGTTTCCTAGCATAGTTGGGGTTGGGTATTCATTGAAACCTAGCAACTAGTCTGGATAATTGAAAATCACGAGTATTGCTTCTAAGATGAGGCTTATCAATCTAGTATGTAGGCGAGAAGCGTTAAGTTGGTAGGAACTACGAAATGTTATTTCAACAAGAAGATTTCTTGTCTTTTATAACTTATGAACTGTTGTGATTTCCCAAACAGGACCATACAATTCATGTTCACAGAATTTGGTTACCTTCAAGTGGAAAGAAAATACATTCTAAGATTATCCATATGCAATTTCATGGTAGAGAAGTTCACACATTGTGTTTCATATCTTTTGGACTTCCAAAAGGTTCCTTTCAAGATAATGGCCTTTGGCTTGCAACTGGTTGTGAAGATGGCACTGTACGCCTGACAAGGTATTTTTTTACAATCTTGAACAAGAGGAAAATTTATAAAGCTAATGTTCATAGGATTCAAGTAATGTCGGAAATATTGGGATATTGATCATTTTTATCTCTTATATCTTTTTTCAAATATTTTTGGTTACTTGTTTGTAGTTTCTGGTATTCACATCCTTTATAACTGCTCTAGATTTATCATGAGGTCTTGCAAGATCCTGGTCAGAAGAGACTTATTGAAGAATAGATGGGTTCTATACTAGTAGGGTTTATTGGATTAGAACTCAATCCTCATGATGCTTCTTTTCTTGACTGTGGGATCGTGGTTTGAAGTACCTTACATTCTTGTGGATTGAGCCGGTCCTTATCTTGTTATTAGAAGATTTAGTCACACTTAGAAGTGGATTATTTTTGGTTTTGTCTGAACTCCAAAGAAATAGCTATTTCCACTGTTGTGAGAATGGACTGGCCCCAATACCAACTTTGAGATCTCTTTAGGAAATTGTTATAGCTCAAACCACTCCGCTTTGAGTCGAGGGGAATGAAAAGGTGTGATGCATGAGAAAAGCCATTGATTGTCTTACACCACCACTGTGCGCGAGGAATTCGGTTCGCATGAGAAACTTGGTTTGAGAATATAAAACTTAGTTTTGTCTGGATGATGATGGGTGCTCTTTGGTCTTATTTAGGATTGGGACCCTTGGTAGTTTTCTCATATTTGTTATTAGTTTGGCAGAATAGGTCAAGCATGCAATGGTAGGTGAAGGACTTCTTGTGGCATCTTTGGTCACAGTATATTATTGCGTTTGAGGTTGCTAATCAAAGAAAAGACTTGTTCTTTCATGACGTATGCTAGGGATCACAACTTATCTAAATGTTATGCCTGATGCTATGTTCTTGGCCTTGTTTTGTTTATTTCATATGTTTAATAACCATGGTGATCGAGCCCGCAACTAGGGAACGGCCGGGGTTTTCGATTCTGGACTGCTGATTGGTCTGGTCTTGGTAGGATGAGTGAGCGCTTTCCACGGCTTTATGCGTTGGCTTCCAACAGGGAGGCATCAGTGGTGGAGATTTGGTCGGATGGCGCGTGGACACCGATATTTATTTCATCTCTTTCTGAGCAGCGGATTGAAGAGTTCCCGAGTCTTTCAACCATGTTTGGGAAATATCGATGGTTCTAGTGCAGGGAGGGATCATTGGCGCTGGAGGGATGGATCATTCTCGGTCAGGAAGGCTTACAGGACCCTCGTGAGGCAACAACAGGTGGATGACACATGGATGAGGAGTGATTGTTCGAGAGTATGGAAATGGAAGATCCCATCGAGGGTGAAGATTTTTTTCTGGCTGCTTAGGAGGGAGCGGATTTTAACGGCGGTCAGGAGGGCAAGAATTTTACTTAATGCTGAGGCTGGGTGCATGCGATGCGAGTCAGAGTCGAAAGACATTAATCATTTGTTTTTTATGTGCCCCGGTTCTGTTGAGGTGTGGCAAAAGGGAGATTGTGTGGGGTTAAACTGGGGAGACAAGTCATCCTTTTGGAACTCACTTGGAGGAGGGTGGTCGGGCTCTGAGGAAGGGAGAATAAAAGTTTGTGCAATCGTGTGGGCATTGTGGCTGGCTAGAAACAATGTAATTTTTAGGGGAGGGAGGTTTTATGTCGAGAATGTCTTGGGGCACGCCACTGCCCTTTTTCAGTTGTGGCGGATGTAATTTTTTCGTTTTATTTTGATTTATACAATTTTTTGGCTAGTCTCTAAAGGAGATCTATCCCACCGTTCTCTCAAAAAAAAACCATGGTGATCATTCTGAAGTTATTGGTACCACAAAATGTGACTCCTCAAGGTTAATATGCATCCATGACTTTAAAAAGACATGAGTAGATGGAGAGAGAGAGAGAGAGAGCAAAGTGAGTGCGAAGAAGAGTGCATGCATGAGAGAAAAGGAGGAGGCTGGGGTGGAGGCATGATAGAGTTTGAAGGAGAGCACCGCATATGAATGGGCAGGGAGTTGATATGTGGTTTATCATAGGTGGTGCATGCTTTTGGGGTGTTGCCTTGACAAATGCTTGTAGATCCATTTTTTCATTGTTGTTACCGTGAGGATATTCATTACTTCAGTTGCGTGGCCTCCAACCATCAAATCGGTTACATCATTCTTCGTGTGTAGTAAGGACTAGGGTGGAGCATTGGACCCTGACCCAACTCGAGAAATCCGGCTTGGGCCCACCACTTTTCTTCAGATCGTGGGCTGGGCTGAGGCCCATATTTTTCGATAAACCGAGGATTCGAGCTCGGCCCATGGGTTCGGGCTGGGCTTGACCCATCCCCCATTGGGTGTCCATTATGTATACTCCTTCCTCCCTGTATCGGATTTTGACTAGGTGATTGGAACATGAAGGCACCTCATATCATTCAATATAATATTAAAGAAAACGATGTAGAAATGAAAATGCAAAGGGTTCATCTACGCCTTCTTGGTGAGACGTAGGCAATTCAACATCAAGGTTTCCAACCTCAACGACCTCTTCCATAACCTTGCCAATTGTGCTCAATTGGGTTGTCGGCAATCAGATGTGTGCTTCAGCTTGGCAGTCGGCCGACTTCACCTATAGAACGAATAGTGATTGCTCGGACAATGCCAACGGATCCAGCTATTGGTGCACCTGTAAGAATGGCTCCCGTGGAATCCATACATCTTCGATGGATGCAAAGGTGATGATTTATATCCTCTTGCATATGTTTAGCTAATCATATGTGGAGATTATGTATAAGAGTTTTCATGATTTTAAATATCAACAAATGGGAAGTACTGTCACATATATGTTCAGATATCTACACAAATACAAAGAGGGACTTCTTCTGTCCCTGTCCCAATGAAACATGTTAGAAAATAAACATGCGGAAGCGAACATGGAAAAAGATAAAGAAATATAAAGAAGACGGGATTTTACGTGGAACCCTACTCCGTGAGGAGCGGGATGAAACCACGGGAGAAGCCCTCAAAGGGGGCGGATATTCTATTGAATTTCTCATCTGTTACAGGAGGCCTGGGGCTCCTTATATAGCTTCCACAGGGCCTCCAAGTCCCACCACTAGACGATGTGGGACTGAACACTGGATGGGGTAAATGGATCTCCTCCAGGATCCATTTACCCTGCTACAACACAATAGACGCATACAACTTATGCTCCAACACTCCCCCTCAAGCTGGAGCATGCAATGCTCAGCTTGGACAAATAGACAGAAACTCAACTCAACGCTACAAGACACTACGGACAATATCAACCCAATGCGCATATTGCTGCAGTCGAGGACGTTGCTTCTCATGCCGTGCAGGTGAGGAGGACGAACGGGCTGGAGTGTGAGTCAACTGAAGACTCGGAACCTGACCATCGAGTCTGAAACTGCGCCTGAAGTCTCTGGGTCTCTCCCATCTGGCTCAGAGAATGGTGCACTGCTCTGGTGTACCTATGATACCACATGAAAACCCTTGCCCTCAAGGGAATGGTCCTCTGCTCTGGAGTTCCTATGGCTCACATGAAAACTCTGGCCGAACAACAACAAGAATAATGATGGGGACCATGACAATGATGGCAACATATGCTCATCTGAAAATGACCGCACACTCGTGCGTGTCTGAAACTGGAGACTCGGAAGACAATCGTCGAGTCTGAACAACTGCGCATCAAACTAGGACTCGGAATCTGAACGTCGAGTCTGGAACTGCGCATGAAATCTCTTCATCTGAACAACTTGTAGAGTCTGAAAAATGTGGCTGGTCTGGAGACTGGCATCTGAATCTGGATCTGGAAGAATAGAACAGACATGTGACTCTACATATATACTCCCCCTTTCTCCCATACTTGTCGTAAAATGAACATCGACAAAGTTGGGAGAAGATAAGATAGAAGGGGGAAAACATGAAACGTGCGGCTTTTCATTTTTTTTTCTCTTTTTTTTTATAAGCCGACACATTTAAATCTCTTTTCTCTTTTTTCTCTTTTTCTCTTTTCAGTTTTTTCTCTTTTTTTTATAAGCCCCTTTCAATCTCTTTTTTTTTCGGCTTTCAAATTTTTTTTAAAACTTGCGTACGGCTCTTCATCTTGTACGCGCCCTTTTTTTTTTCTTTTCTTTTTCTTTCTTTCTTTCTTTCTTTTTTTTTTAACAAACTAAATGTAGCCCAATTAGGCCCAATACATACATCTCCCCTCTCAGTAGGCCCCTCCTCTCTTTCTCTTTTTTTTTTAAATTCATTGCCCCCTCTTCTTTTTTTTTTTACAAAACATTATCTCTCGGCCTAAACAAAAACGACATTTTTTTTAAATAAAGACACCCATGCGGTTGTCATTAGGGTTCGGGAGGAACCCCTTCGATTTACGTTGCCGCCCCTTGGGAGCACCGAATCAGCGCCGCCAGAGGCACGCTCCGCTAGCGGGGGTTGTGCCATCGCCTGGTCAATGATGCGCCACAAGAGATGGAGCGTGGGCGTCGCGGTGCGCCTCTGCCGCCTGGAGAACGTGGAGGACTGGGACGCGCACGTGTTGTCGGAGCGCCAGGTGTAGTGCCTCCACCTGGAGGCCATCGCTGTATAGGTCACGCTGGGTCTCGACTGAAAGAGGACCGCCGCCGCCGCGGAGCCCTGGGGAAGTCGACGATGGGGCGGGCGCTCCGCTCGTGTGCGATGGGGCGGGCGCTCCGCTCGTGCGCGATGGGGCGGGCGTAGCAGCAGGGGCCGGCGAGGGGCGCACGGCTCGCACCTTGGGAGTATCGGTGGTGGGGCTGGGTACTGTCGCTGCCTGGGAAGACTTGCAGAAGATGCACCTCCGCAGGAGGTGCTGAAGGGTCGCCGCCAATGGATTTGAACTGGAGATCACGCCGCCTGGAGCGTGGGGAACTTCGTATGCTGCCTGTGCACACGACATGAGATGCTGCCGCTGCTCAAAGGTGGAAATAACGGATGCCCGAGGGCTTCTGGGCGGCATTGGATGCTGTCATGCGGCTAGGGATGCCGCTCTGGAGATTGGATCCTGGACCTGCGAGTTGGAGAGCGCAACCAGGGGTTTCTTCACGCGCCAGGGTGGTGCTGCCCGATGCCATCAGATGGTTGGTTGCGGCGATGAGCCATGGGGGCTTCGATTTGACGATCATCTTCGGCGGCAACATGGATTTAGGGTTTTACGAAAAAACCCTAGAACATCTTTGAACAAACTCCAGAATATATTATAATAATCAGACTAGAACAACTCTTGAATAGGAGCAACAAATCTTCACCGTAAAAAAAACAAATCTCGGAAAAAATATAGGAGACAAACTCCTCGAGAATCGACCCGCTCTGATACCATGTTAGAAAATAAACATGCGGAAGCGAACATGGAAAAAGATAAAGAAATATAAAGAAGACGGGATTTTACGTGGAACCCTACTCCGTGAGGAGCGGGATGAAACCACGGGAGAAGCCCTCAAAGGGGGCGGATATTCTATTGAATTTCTCATCTGTTACAGGAGGCCTGGGGCTCCTTATATAGCTTCCACAGGGCCTCCAAGTCCCACCACTAGACGATGTGGGACTGAACACTGGATGGGGTAAATGGATCTCCTCCAGGATCCATTTACCCTGCTACAACACAATAGACGCATACAACTTATGCTCCAACAAAACATATGGTGATGGATTAAAGTAATAGGCTATTTTTAACAGTAGTATTTGTTTACTGGTTGCATGCATTTCCAACAAACTTAATTAATATCTTTCATGCATTGTAGGCTGTGCTTTTGGTTTGTTGGATTACATACATATTTTTTTTGAAGATGGTGGCACTCTCATCCAAGGCATATTTAGTAGTGGCTCGTAGAATGAAGAACAACGTACCCAAGGAGGGTCGGGACTTAAGGTGCACTCTGAAAATGGTCAATAGATTCACTCATAAACTATGCTCAAGCTTTAGGTGCTCGAGGTGATGCGGTGTTCTTCAAGTTCTGTTGAGTTTTATGTGTCAAGTTCTGAAGGTGGATGTAAGTTGAAGTTGAGCTCTTGTGATGTGCATGCTTGCGATGAAGCCCTAATCTGAAAAGAAACTGTGATGGCCAATGAAATTTCGTGAGTCATGCTCTGCTGTAGGTGGATCTAAGTCGGAGTTGAGTTCTAGTGATGTGCACATGTGCGATGAAGCTCGATGTGAGAGAAGATGCGGTGACTTATGAAGCATGGTGAGGGTAAAGTGGTCATGATATCTTATGTTGCTCCTTTTGGCCCTAAGGGTTTAGAATCCTTGCAACTACAAATGGATTATATAGGATTTGTTTTGGATTTTGATTTGGAAGCGCATCTATTTCAACTTAAAAAGGATGCTATCGAGTTGTTCCATCTCCCAACATAAGAAAAAAATGATATTTCGCTTCAGTTTCTCATGTGGTAGCTAGATGTTATCGTTAGCTTTTTTGGACATTAATAGGGGATTTTTGGTCATGAAGTGGGCATGACAGTCTCAAGATTTTGCAAAGTTTGATCGAATTTTGCGAAATTTTGGTTTTTCAATGTCAACGAAATCGAAACCCTATCTTATTTCTTTTCCTAGGATTTTAGTGAAATCTTGAAATTTCATTGAATTTGCATTTCTTTTCCTTGAAAGGATAAAGATAAGGTAATATAGTCTTTCGCTTATATCGACGAAAATTTTCCCATTTACCTTAAAAAATCCAATTCTTTGTTTTTGTGCAACTTTGTGACGGCTTTTGGCTGTGAGTTTGTGACTTTGCATGGTGCTTTTGCTATTGATACGTTGTGACTTTGTAAGAGGAATCTATTACCACTACAAGTATTTACCTCTAATATATGTTTGGCCTAGGATTTCTTAAGATCCATGTTGAAGAGATCCGAACTGTTTCGAGACAAAGCAGCTGTGAGACCTGCTATACTTTATGGATCTGAATGTTGCTTGTGAACCTTAGACATGTGCAGAGAATGGTAGTTGCTGAAATGAAAATGCTAAGTTGGATGCGTGGTAAATATCGAATTTGGAATGATGCAATTAGAAGAAAAGTGGGTGTAGTTCCAATCGAGGATAAGATGCGAGAAAAATGCTTAAGGTGGTTTGTCCATTTGCAAAGGAGGCTGGGTGATGCACCAGATAGGAGATGCGAGTGTTGGGATGTTGAGCCGGATAAGAGAGGGCGAGGAAGGCCCAGGAATTGTTGGATTGAGACTATTTGAAGGGATTTTAGTTTTTTGGATCTATGCTCGGGAATGACCCAAGATAGATCTTGTTGGGAAACGTGAATGAGTTATTTATTCCATAGCCCTAGGCTCTCTTATATAGGAGAGTAGCCTATGGGTAAATTACATAAAGAGGATAACAAGGAAATAAAATAGCAAAAGACACAATAACTAAGTATGCGTCAACACTCCCCCTCAAGATGGAGCATAGATGTCAATCATGCTCAGCTTGGAAGCACACTTCTGAAATGGGCCACGTAACAATGCCTTGGTGAATATATCTGCAGTCTGGTTTTCTGAAGTAACATGGGATGTGGTAACGAATCCTTTCTGAATCATATCACGTATGAAGTGGCAATCCACCTCAATATGCTTAGTCCGTTCATGGAATGCAGGATTGTTTGCAATGAACAACGCAGCCTGATTATCACACTCCAAGTTCATAGGAAGTGGTATGTCTAAGCATAAATCTGTCAGCACCGCTTTCACCCACATCATCTCTGTAGTAGCCTGGGCCATAGCCCTATATTCGGATTCAGCACTGGATCTAGCTACCACAGTTTGCTTCTTGCTCCTCCATGAGACTAGGGCATCTCCAACATAGACAGCATACCCTGAGGTGGACTTCCTATCCTTAGGACATCCTGCATAGTCTGCATCTGCACATGCTGAGACAGAAATCCCCTTTCCTTTCTTGAATAGCAAACCTTTACCTGGAGAAGATTTGAGATATCTAAGTATCATGTGTATTGCATCCATATGCACCTGGCGTGGCTGCTCCATGAACTGGCTCACACGGCTCACTGCAAATAATATATCTGGCCTAGTGATCGTGACATATAACAATTTGCCTACCAGCTCTCTGTATCTTCTCCTGTCAACCTCCTCTGTGTCATCATCATACAACTTCATGCTAGGGTCCATTAGTGTCGTAGCAGGTCGACACCCTAGCATACCTGTCTCACTCAGTAGATCTGTGACATACTTCCTCTGTGACATGACTAATCCATATGGATTTCTGGCAAACTCCAGCCCCAGAAAATATCTAAGGACTCCCAAGTCCTTGGTGACAAACTCGGTCCCCAGCCTTTCCTTTGCCTGCTTAATGCCCTGGTCATCATCGCCTGTAATCAAGATATCGTCAACATAAACCATGATTACAACAATACCTCTTGCCGTCTTCTGTACAAACAAGGAATGATCAGCATTGGAGCGTTTATATCCTTGTTTCTCAAAGAGGTCTGACAGCTTCTGGAACCATGCTCTGGGGCTCTGCTTAAGGCCATAGATAGCCTTATGTAATCTGCAAACCTTGTAACACTCCCCCTCAACAGCAAAACCTGGTGGCTGTTGCATGTAGACTTCCTCATGCAGGTCGCCATACAGAAAGGCATTTTTCACATCCAGTTGATAGAGTGGCCAGTCTCTAGTAACTGCAACTGATAAGAGGATCCGCAGAGTGGAATGACGAGCCACCGGGGAGAACGTGTCAAGATAATCTACTCCATATGTCTGTGTGAATCCCCTTGCAACTAGGCGTGCCTTGTACCTGTCAATGGAGCCATCTGCATTATGTTTGACTGTAAATACCCACTTACAACTCACCGGGTTGACATCCGATGGTATAGTAACCAAGCTCCATGTTCCTCTAGACTGAAGTGCCGCCATCACTTCCTCCATTGCTAACCGCCATCGAGAATCCTGCAAAGCCTCATGGTGGTTCCGTGGAATATCTGTAGCTGAAAGTGCCAAAGCAAACGTCCTGAATGGTCCAGATAGCCTCTCAAACGAAACCGCAGCTGATACTGGATACTTGGCACAGCTTCTCTTCTGCTTGCGTAGAGCGATTGGAACATCCATATCCTCTGTGGTAGCACCCTGCTCCTGTAATGCATCCTGCTGAGAAATGTCGTCAGATCCATCAACATTAATATTTTCATTACATACCATAGGCGAGCTAGTTGATTGGTCAGGGCCATGAGCTTGATTCAGCCACCGGTTCCGTGCAGGCAACGCCGCATCGAGCATCGACTCCAGCACCTGTGCGCGCCTGTGCGCACGCATCTTGCGCCTGTGCGCGCGCATCCTGCGCATCTCGAGCGGCTCTGCGTGCTTCACGCACGCCAGCACATAGCCTCGCGCATAGCCTCACACGCTGTGCGTGCATCACCGCACGCATACGCGCACAAGTCTTGCGCCTTCACTAGCGCAGCACCGTGCGCACCATTCCAGTGCAACTGTGCGCACTATTACGTGCACAGTTGAGCGCTCCAGTGCGCGTGAGGCTCTCCAGTAGCGCACTCCAGCACGCGCGTGATACTCCAGGTGCGTGCGCGGGTGCCCCACGCACGTGCTTACGTGCCCTAGCTCCCAAAACCCTAGGGTACAGATCCAGATCTATATGGGGTTAGTTGCTTGAAGTCTACACACGCAACTAATCCCGGTTATGTCACTGTAGACAAAGATTATTTCTCTTTCAGTCGCTCCAGTCTTCCGTTTCCAGTATGTCGGACAGCAAGGCAGAGATCCCGTCTATCGGCGCATTTCGTGGTCCAGCGCCTATTGTTAAAATGGATGGTACGAACTATGAACTGTGGGCGATGCAGTTCATGAGCATGATGAAGTCTACAGGTAAGAAGCACATTCTTACCGAGCCAGAGCCTGCAGAGAAGACTGGAGTTCATGCCTCGTGGGAGGCCGACGATGCATATGCCAAAGTATGGCTATCCGGTACATTGGCTATTGAAATTGCCAATGACATCTTACATCAACCCACGGCCAAAGACATGTGGGATATCCTGGCAGCAACGTATTCTCAGGCGAAAAATGAAACGAAGATCCTGCAGTTACAACATGACATATTCACAATAAAGCAGAATGGCCGCCCTTTACATTCTCTCTATACATCATTGAGAGGGATGTTTGAGAAGCTCTACAGCTTCATGCCTCTTACCGCCACGCCAGAACAACAGAAGACATATAGGAATGCGACGATGGTGGGTGTGTTTCTCGCTGCACTTGATCCAGAATATGAGGCAGCACGTTCACAGATTTTGGCAGACTCGACTATTCCTCCCATGGAGGAGGCTTTTCACAGATTGAGTAGGATCACAGTACCTTCAGCAGCTGCGAGTCAGAATCCCTCAGCCATGGCGGCCAACAGAGGCCGTGGTTCTCATTACCTGCGCGGAACCGGTGGCTGATCGGCTAGGCGGCGCCGACTCGAAGGAGAGAAGAAGAAGAGAGGCCGGCGGGTGGGGTTAGGGTTAGGGTTAGGTTTCGAGAACTCCGGTCTAGGACCGTCGCTCTGATACCATGTTGGGAAACGTGAATGAGTTATTTATTCCATAGCCCTAGGCTCTCTTATATAGGAGAGTAGCCTATGGGTAAATTACATAAAGAGGATAACAAGGAAATAAAATAGCAAAAGACACAATAACTAAGTATGCGTCAACAGATCTGAATGGAGGCAAAGAATCCATGTAGCTGACCCTACTTAATGTAAGAAATGGCATTGTTGTTGTAGGATTTCTTAAGATTGATTTGTAAAAAATGTATATCTTTGAGTTTGTTTTAAAGTTAGTTTTTGGATTATTTTTTCTTTGATATACTCTTCAATTGTTAATGTTAGTAATATATATTCTACAACTCTTAATTATTCATTGTAATTCCACTAGGGGCACTTATGTACTTTCTCCTCTTTTGGACTCTCTAGGGTTTCTAGTTTTTAGTCCTATATAAGGACCCCTAGGCCTATGGAATAAATTAAGCTATTTTCATTCTTTCTTTTTCTTCACATGGTATCAGAGCCACAGTCTAAAACCGAGACTCTGACCCCCTTTCTCAAACAACCAGTCAGTGGTGCTGCCTGACGTCTCCAGGCTCAACCTCCGCCCAGGGCGCCACCAGGCTCTCCTCGTCAGTGCCCTGCCCCTACGCCATCGCCCCAACCCCATCGCCTATCGCTTACCGCCCCATCTGCCCCTTCCCTGCCTCACTACCTCTCCAGTCCCTCTCGACCGAGCCCCTCTCCCCCCTGCGACACTACCTCTCCAACCCCACTCGCCTGAGCCACCATCACCCCCAGCGTCGCCTATCGCTCGTGCCATCAACGCCCCCATCGCCTCTCGCTCGCGACTCCAGCAACCTCAGCGCCTCTCGTCCGCGCTTCTAAGGCCTCCATCGCCTCTCGCCCGCACTTCGAGTGCCCCCAGCCCCTCTAGCTCGAGCCACCAGCACCCACAGCGCCGCCGATGTCACCAACCTCTTCCGCCTGTGCAGCTAGCACCGTTGGTGCCTCCAATCAGCCTTACACATTCCACCAACATCCTTTGCTACTCTGTTGCCGATCTCTCATGTGCCTTCTTTCTTACATCGGGTCTCCTCATTGAGGAACTACTAAATCTCCATTATGCTTGCTTGATCGCAACTATCGGAACTCTCTATGTCAATTTTATTTTTTGACTTGTGCGGCCACCATGGCATCTACCAAGCCCAAGCCTCTGTACCCGACCTCCTTTGTAATGGTACATGACACGTCTATCAAACTAAAGGGCCCCGAAAACTATGTTCTATGGTCGTGATCTTTCAAGGTTTTCATTGATGGTCAGCGAAAGAACTATTTTCTCACTAAAGATCCGCCCAAGGAGACGGATAAGGACTATGATACTTGGGGTGTACTGCCAAGTTATCACGTGGATGATTAACAACATCGATCCGAATATAGCTTCGAATCTTCTCTACAAGGAGACGACAAAAGCTATGTGGGAGAGCCTCGAAAACACTTACTCCCAAAACACTCTTCCTCCCCGATATCATCTTCTTCCTGCCCTGTTGCTCATCCTCCCTCGTCGGCACGCCCCTCCCAGCCTCCCTCGCAGACCGGTACTTCCCCGCGGGCCCGTGGCACTCCGCCTCTCCCCTTGTTGCCCTCTGCCTTCCCTTGACCTCTGCCTCACCTCGCCAACCTCTGCCTCCCTGCGGCACTCCGCCTCCCCCACAACACTCGACCTCCCATGTCGCCCTCCGCATCCCCCCGACCTCTGCCTCCCCTTGCAGTTGCCGCCCTTCGCCACCTCCCAACTTCCGCTTCCCACGCCGCCCTCCGCCTACCCAGACCTCTGCCTCCCCTCGCAGTTGCCACCATACGTCTCCCCCTGACCTCTGCCTCCCACGACGGTAACGTCGCCCTCCACCTCTCCTACAACCTCTGCCCAACCTTCCTCCAGCAACGCCCGGTCTCTTTGTTGTTGTGCTCGAGAATCTTGTTTAGGAGATCCATCATTCATTCAACAAGGTTTGTTTTTTCTACGATTGTTGTTTCCATTCAAAATTCTATGTGAGGTTTTCATCTAACTGGTGCATCTTAAATTCTCCGCCGAGAATCTTAAATTCTCTTTGTAAAGATGGAAGTTGTGTGGAAGTGGTCACCAAATAATCAGGTACATTTTTTTATTTATAATTTAATTTTTATGTTTTACATTCGTTTGGATATTCGTATTTGTTCGTAAAGGATTCGTATTCGTATTCGTATTTTGAGGATATGAATCTTGATTTTTTACATTCGTGTAACATTCGTAATCGTATTCATAAAATAATATGGATATGGTTATGGTATGACCTGAATTCGTATTCGTATTTGTTCATTTGCATCCCTAGCAACATGCCTCAATATCTCCTCTCTGAGACGACGCCTTGCCCGAAACAGGGACTCCTAAAACAGCTCCAATCCTTGCAGGTTAAGCCAGTTATTCCAATGTCCGTCTAAACTCCGGATGTCGTTGCGCAACGAAAAAAAGATGCTCCACCATTTTTATGTGTGCTTTGCAAAGGGGACATTTGTTGGATATATTGGACAAAATTTTTTCACAACGATCCTTTGTTATAATTCGTTTTCTACGCATTAATCACAAAAAATCAATTCTGATTGGTGACTTGAGATCCCAAAGGAACTTGCAGTCGCGTACCATGTCGTCTAGCCTAGGTGGTGGAGGCCTTGAGATAGTTACGTAGCGTCATAGGCTCGTTTTACCGAGAAAGTATTGTCCTTCCAGACCTAGTGATCACACCCAATTGATGGGCACTCCAGATGTCTGAGAGATTTGAGTAGTAAGAGGTATTCCTCAAGGCGTTGATTAGAAAACTCCATCAAGGAGGGCATCCAATTTCGTCCACCAACAGTCCAAAACAGTTGCATTACGGTCCGCCGTCAGAGCAAAAAGGCGTGGGAATCTGGAGGAGATAAGGCCGCTAGAGCAAAAAGACGTGGGAATCTGGAGGAGATAGCCGCCAAAGCAAAAAGGCGTGGGATACAGAGTGGTATGGGTCTTATCATATTCATATTCATTTTAAAAATCAGATGCATGTGGAAACAAAAAGTATGATACCATATTCCTTAAAAAGGATATATATACAAGGAGATGCATGATATCTATAATCTTTAATGGTAAAGCATGAAATGGTCAATTTAATATCGCAATTTGGTAATAACGAACAGACAAAGAAGGGTGGAACAACAACAACAAAACCTTCTCCCACATTAAGCAGGGTCGGACTTAGATGGATTCTTTTCCTCAATTCTATCTATTCTGGGTCATTCTCATGCTTAGATTCAAATACCTAAGATTCCTTCATATAATCTCCTTCCAACACTTCTTAAGTCTTCCTCACCCTCTTTTACATATAACGAATTGACAAAGAAGGGTGGAAGAGTTCAGGAAAAATGATAAGAGACTTCTGAAAATACAATATTATAATTTATATGTAGTAATAAAGCAACAGAATGATCATCTAATATGAATCTGCATTTTTATTGAGGGAGGCGAGAGTGGGAGATGACTGTCAGGGTGTGAGGCGAGCATTGAAGGATGTGACAATGGGGGAGATGGAGGAGGGAAGGAAGAAATTTAGATTATTAGAATACGTATAGCTAGGGTTATTGAAATAATTTTGTTTTTTTTCTTTATATATTGTTTACATATTCGTTTTATGTACCATTCCATATAGAACTTGTAGCTATATAGTATAATTAAACATTTCACTACTATATCATAAATTAGTATGTGATATATATTTTGTGTATACGTAATATATGCTTTTAAACAGAAATTCATATGGCTGTCAAAAAAATAGAATCTGCATCCTCAAAAAATTTAAAAAAATCAATCAGTCGAGAATTTAAAAGGATTTTTAACCATGTCCGCTAAAATTTGAAAATCCACACATTCTTATATAAATTAGATATAATGATTTTTCACAACCCGATTAGAATGCTGCTTATAATTTCCCTGTGCAACTATTTATAACTGTTGATCAAAAGTATATGTTTTCTTTTATTAGAAAAAAATCTTTTCATTTATTGTGGTGCCTTTAAGTTTTTTTACCATTTATAAGCTATGAATGCCACCCAATTTCCAAGGTTATATATGATTGTTATGCAGGTATGCCAAGCCAAGGGTAGATGCATGGACTTGTTCACAGTTGCTCGGTGAACACGTTGGTGGCTCTGCTGTAAAGTCAGTCTGCTTCATATCAAAAATATATGCATTGTCTCGTGTTCTAAGCTATGAGGGTAATGGGAATGTCAATAGTTGCAAGTCACACGAAGACCAGTTTTTACTAATCTCTGTCGGTGCCAAGCAGGTTTTGACTTTGTGGCTTCTACATTATAAACCAACCTCCGAAAGAGAAACAGAAGCCACAATGTCTGATAAAATTACATCCAAATTCCCTAGCATCCCCTACATGTCATTCCAATGGCTTTCTACGCACATTCCTCCCAGAACTTCCAATGCTTTATTAAGAAGAAACGATTTTCAGAAATATAATCAGGCTGGTAACGTCTCTTTGGAAAGGCCTGCCCATCTAGCCACATCATGCTTAGGTGGTGAAATGGGAAATGATAATCTTTCCTCCGTGCATAATTATGAAAATGATTGGAGATACATGGCTGTGACTGCTTTTATTGTCAGAACTGCTGACTTGAGGTATTCATTTGATGGGAAATGTCCAAAATTATCATGTAACATTTTTGCTTTCATCAAATTACTTTAGTAGATAATTTCATAACATGTGCTTCAAATACTTTCCCTTTCGAATGTCATATGCCTTACTAATCATAGAAACAGGTCGAGTGTCTGCTTTGTTGTGGTAGCTGGCTCTGATGGCACAGTTGTTTTGCGTGCTTTTGTCTTGCCACATCGATTGTGGTATGATCTCATCCGTGATCTCTTTTGTGGTAGAAATATATTCTGAACTCTATTTCCAATAACTGGTATTTGTACTTTTACTTTTATTTTCAGGTTTGATGTGGGATTATTGGTCTCAAATGCCTCTCCAATTCTCACATTAAGGCATGTTGTTTTTCCTTTAATTGGAAAGTCTGAAGGTGAACATTCTGTGACATTATTCTTATGTGTGATGTGTTTGGCCCTTGATTTCTGGAATATGATGATGATACTATTTGCCACTTACTACATACAAAGTTTCAAGGTTAATTTGTATACATTAAATTCGGGAATATGCTGATGATAAACAACATGTTTATGATGATCCAAAAATGTTTATGATGATACTTTATATACTATTTGTATATAAATTACTTGTTCGAGGTTAATTTCATTTTCATCTCTTTTGATCTATTCATAATACATAATTCTGACGTGATTTCTTTGTTAAGTCACTATTATTGATTTAAAAATTGTCTACCATTGCATTGCGTTTTTATTGATCATAGCAAGCTGCAGTTTATTACTACTAGCTCTTCAATTACTGGAGCCTTGTTTTATCCCTTTAATATTTGAGATATATATATATATATATATATATAAAACTGTGTTTTTATGGTTTTTAAAAACATGCATTGAGGAGTTAATGTCATAGCATCGAGCAACCTCAGACGTGCACCTCACAGATGTGAGGCAAGCCTTGGTGCAGTGTGAGGTAGTAGTGAGGTGCTGCCTCGGTTCATCTGTCACTCAATTAGGATTTCTGTCAGAAGTTCTCTTCCACCATTCGAGCCCTTGACCATCTGGGTTCTTCACTTGGTTCTTTTCATGGCCTAGGCTTGTACTTAAGCTCCTTCCTCTCTTCATCGCCTCAGTTCTTCCTCATTAGTCATTGATGATTCCCTTCATCACGTGTCAAAGCTCATCCTCCGACTATAGACTTGATTTGAAAATCCAAGTAGCTGAAGCTCCCCTGTTTCCTAGAGATATATAAATCCACTATATATCAGTTTCACAGATTTGTATGTTATTTTTGGCATCTATTAAGCTATGCAAGTATGCGACAGACATGTATGTTATAGAATGTTGAAATGTGCTTCATGTGAACATTATATTCAAATTCAAATCCCACTTGCATGCACAAGCTTCTAGAAAATGATGCAAACTTTGACAATAATAAAGCCATCGATATTTTATCTTTTATTTCTGTTACTTGTTTTATTTCCTTGCAGATTCTTTTAGAATACAGTATGTGTAATATATATTCCATCCTTTCCATTTTTCTCAATCATAGAGTGATCCCATTCTTGAAGGAACAATTGTAGAGTACACATTTAGATGTTGGAATTAGCCTTTAAAATTCAAATGACACATATTTATGTTCTTAGAAAGCTCTCGTTTTTTAAGATCCTACAAAAATATAATTATGATTGGTTTTGATTTTTTTTTTGAACATTTTTATCGATAGATTGGCACTTGCACCTTGAGGTTTACTCCTCAATACCATTATGGAAAAACACCTCAATACACCTCACTTTTTCAAAAACATTGGGTTTAAGCGGTATGCCCATTGCTCTACCACCAAACTACTACTTCAAGCCTTGCATTTCATTCTTGTTGGCTGCAGTTTGTCTTCTGTCAAACTTTACGGATGTTTTATAACTGAAAATTTTAACTAAATGTTATAATGAATATAGATATGGTGTCATGTGTGTGTTTAGAAAAATGTGCACAATAGATTCGGTATAGATTTCTTTTGATGTTGCAGATGATGGCCAAATGGAACATGCATTCATTGTCATTGGTGGATCCACATGTGGAGCCATCACCTTCTGGGATCTGACTGATAGTGTTTGGCACTTTCTGAAGTCTCTTATGATTATTCCTCTAGAAAATATTGATTGGCAAAAAAGGCCGCGGACAGGAAGAGGAAGTCAAGGCGGACGGCGGTGGAAGCTTTCTCCCTGTATTTTAGAAAGAAAGAACAATGGAGGGCCTAAGATGGATAGTTTTGAGAAGGGAGATGAAAACAAACACACCAAAACATCTATTGAGGGAGAAAAGATCATTGAAAGTTTCAAACCCGAGGATAGTCAAACTGATTCCATGGACACAAAGGAGAATAACTTCCATATGAATGGAGTGCAGTGCAAGCTTTTGGCAACTGGTACAGATGAAGTGCATCCGTTGTTGGTGTTAGATTCCTCCCATCAATCGGGTGTCAATTGTCTTCATGTCACGGAAAAGGTTGAGAGTTCGAGTTCTGATATTTCTTACTGTCTTTTGAGCGGAGGTGATGATCAATCACTGCACTTTCTAGTCTTTGACTTAGAACTGCAGGCAACATCTTCGAATTCCATCCAAAACAAATCCGATGGTAATGTAGCTCTAACTGAGTGAAATAAGCATTTTATTCCATAGAGGTTTTTCTAGAAATGGTGATCTCGCTAACTCCCTTTCTCAGATATTGGTTCTAGAGAAAAGTGCTCGGCGTCCATAGTAAATCACCGCAAAATCAGAAAACTATACAGCAGCAAAATCATCTCAGCGCACAATTCTGCTGTAAAAGGTTGATATAAACCTTCAACTAAACTTTTGTTATGAATTGTTAGTTTCATTTCGTACATTTAAAATAACTAGTTGATGGTTTGAAACACTGGTTTTTTCGAATGCATGTTTTGGTAGTTACTTGCACACATCATGAACCACTGCAGTTTTTTGAACACTTTGTTAGAAACACGACACTCGTCTAACTTCTAATACATTTCCCTTGTAGGAGTCTGGACTGATGGGATATGGGCATTCTCTACGGGTTTGGATCAAAGAATCAGGTGTTGGCGCATTAATGATCATAGCAAACTCGTTGAGTACGGTCATTTGATTATTAGTGTCCCTGAACCCGAGTCATTGGATGTTGTAGCTTCCACAAGGTAATGTCTGCATTCTCTTGTAATCTTGACCACCGCCATTACGATAATACTAATCTTCTCAATAACACATGCAGAAACCACTACCAGATTGCGGTGGCCGGTAGGGGAATGCAAATGGTTGAATTTATTACTGATGCGGAGGATGACTAGTGTCGGGAAATTAAGATCATGTGGTGAGTATCCCAGTTGATGGTAACATGATCTTGTATCCCTTCCAAGTTCATCAACTTGCAACCTACTGATAATTACCATTTCACTCTTCCCGTGATTATATTTGAACCCTGCTTCGGTTATATATCTCCAGCAAACACTTTCCTGAAAGACGGATTGCTATGATCCTCTGTTATTATCTCTAGTCCCCTGTAACTGCTTGCGGGAATCCAGACAGCTAACGGGATTAAAGCATCGCGATATGATAGAGTTCATATGCCGACAAAACGACGAAATCTGGCAATGTTCTTCGTGAAAATCGGAAAGGCAGGTTTTTTTAAATCCTGATATTGTATTATCTTATACAATGCTTATATGAATATTTATGCATTACTCCTTTTTTTATTATTCAACATATTTTAGTGAAAACATTTATTTCTGTTTATTGTACGTTTTAGATGTTATGAGGATTTGCATAATTTTAAATTTTCGGAAGAGATAAGAAATAAGGTGGAATGAGGGGCTGGTGAGAATTATTTCTCGTTCTTGTTCAGTTGGTTTGAGGGTAAGGATGAGTATATTGGAATAGCTTATCCCACAAAAAAGTTTTCTTATGCAGAGATAAGGGGGCTTCTCCTTGTTCACAAATAAGGTAACTTTATTCTGCTCTATGCAAAATCTGATGCTTAGCAATTCAATAGAATTTTGAAGGAACCAAAATGACTTCACTGAATCTTTTAATGTGAAGCAGATTTGATGGTCCTCATTCGGTTGTTTTTATTCAGAAATTTTAGGGATCAAGATCACCTTAGAGTCAATTATATAATAATTACGTGGAAGGTCCCAAAATTTGAGGTCCGCACCAGAAAGCGACTGATATTTGATGCTTGACGTAACAATAACTAAAGTAACCTTACATGTGTCGCTATATCTTGTGGGGATGAAGGATAATAAATGGAGACGAATAGGAAATAAATTAAATATACTTTTTTATTCTTGTTTGATTGATATGAGAGATAATGCAGTAATAAAAACCGTAAATATAGACATAATGATGTGGTACGATATCTAATCCCTCTGTCCAATTTAGATCCTTTTAAGAGGACGGAAACACCAAGCAATCTGGGTCAGCGGGTATTAGCCGAGAGGATTTTCGTACGAGGGGAAGAATAGTTCTAGAAATAGGCATGGGTTCAAAATAATGATTAGATTAGGCATAATGACAATCCATTTTCCGTGCTGACATGGCAAGATCGTGGCAAATGGTTTGTCGTTTCTTTCACGTGCGCAGCAGTGCGGGCATCGGCGCATGACCTCAACCCCTCCCACTCCATCCTCGACATTTGTTGCTCACCCTCCACCTCCTCTGCATTCACCTCCGTCAGGGGTTGGGTGGAGGGTCGACGTCGAGATGGGCGCCAATATACGTCCAAATGCACCTTGCAGAGGTTGAAGCCCTCGTCGAGATGCGTCCTGCAGCTCCTTAGTTGCTTCTCCCTCACCCCCATCCTCGTTCCCTCTTCTACAGCCTCTGCCTCCACTCTTCCCTTCACCTCACCCTCTGTCTATTTGATGACCCATCTCGGCGAGGAGGGCTCAACCTCGATTCATCAGCTATGATGCCCATCTCGGTGAGGGCTCCGACCATTGCAATTGAGGAGCTATAGGGCGTGGTCGACGTTGCCACGCTTGCAAAGGGTGGATTCGGGAGGGGAGGGCAGAGGAGATGGAGGATGAGCAACATAGGTCAAGGAGGGAGGAGTGGAGGGGTTGGAGCAGTGCTCGCACCATTGCGGCGTTGCACACATCAGCGAAATGGCATAATATTCTCCTTGTCTTTCTTCTCCCAGCCACCTGCTCCTCCAGCGGCTCCTCCCGACCGCTCTCAGCACATCCCTCTGCCCTGAGCTCCTCCCCGACCCTCGCACCTTCGCCCCAGCTCCTCCATGTCCCCCCTGGCCCCTGCATCCCTCCCCCCCGCCCTCGCCCTTATGCCCCCCCTCCCGCTGCACCTCGTCCTGCCACCCCCGTGTCGCTCCTACCGCTGCTCCTCCCCCTGCCCCTGCTGCCCCCGCCACCCCAACGGCCGAGCTCCAGCCCTTACCACGCGTCCCTCCAGCGGCGGCGCCGTTCCTTCTCCACCACGAGCGCCCTCCAGCCTGCTCCCTGCTTCCATCATTGTCGCATGCACGTTACGCCGCAGCCGCACAGTCACCAAGCTACAGACCCACGCCCCCGCACGCGTCTCTCTGGTCGTGCGCCCTCTGCGCGACCCTGCTCCCAAAGCCGTCGCAACGCCTCCGATGGTCGTGCGCCGCCAATCGCCGCGTACTCCCTCAACCACTCGCCAGCCACCGCATCAGAACCCATGTCGCGTCCCGCGGTCCAACTCCTCGCCTGCCTCCTCACGTGCACCCTCCTCGTGCGTGCACACAACTGCCAGTCCACAGCCACGCACACCTCCGCCCGCGGTTCTCCATTAGCCCCGGGCACGCCACTCGTGGTGCCCACAACCTGCTCCTTACCTCCTACGAGCGGCCGCCAGCCGCCCCACACGCGGGTTCTACCCTCCAGCGGTAGCCTTCCACGTGCACGTGCCCCTCCTCCCCAACCCGTCTCCTCCTACCCGACCCGGCCCCTTCCAGCCTCGAGCTCTTCCCCCGAGCTCCTCCTCCGCCCCTCTTCCCCGGCCCAACCTCTCCGGCACCATGCTCTGCTCCATCCTCCCCAGATCGACCCCTGATTTTATTCTGACCATAATACCCTTCTTAACAACACCATGGTTCGAATAAACCATGGTTATTTTAATTTTTTGACAGTCAATCTAACGGAAGGGCACAAGTGATAATGGAGAAAGAAGTGAGGGGCACAATTGATATTACCAAAAAGATAGGAGCATAACTGAAATTGCGATATCTCAGAGGGGCACAACTGATAAAAACCCTATTTTGAATTCATGCATATTTCGAGAATTATTCTTCCCATCATACCCTATATAGGAAATTCCTCTTAATTGGAGGCTCTACTCTTTCCGAGGCATGTTTTCCTATGTTAAAGTCTACTGCCAGCATGTTTTCCTGTATTAAGTACGTGTTTCCAAAATACCTGCAGATATGTCTATTTTGATACTAAACTCAAGGATTACCTGTTTGAAAATGTCGAGGTGGAGAAGTACCCCATAAAAGCTCCAACTGCCCCGATTAATTCAAAAATAAAAGATGTAGGTAAAGTTACATAAGTATTACCTCATCTGTCTTAAGAAATTGATATAAATGCATATTTAGATATGGGGTTGATGGGGCTGCCCCTTGGGGGTAGCTGTAACACCCCCAACTCCTGTGGTACGGGAATACCGTGCAATAGCGGTATCGCACGACCGTGTGGTTCGGTGGCCACACTATGAAGTTCTGGAGGACTTCACCTTAGCTTACGGACGGCTAAGGATGGGGTTTACCGCAGGACCGCGGGTTCCCCTTGGCACAACATAAGTGTCCGGCGGCACTTGATAAGCTTGAGTTGCAACATCCTACGTCGGAGCGTGGGACCCGCTGATGACGTGATGTGATGACAGGGCATGCTGATGAGGCAGACGACATGGCATGCTGACGAAGCGGGTGACATGGCGTCGGTTGCAAAAGACGAATGGATTGCACGAAAGATGAAGAGCCAAGCGCACGAAGAGTCATCTAGGAAGACGAAGGGTCTCCGTAGATGACTAAGAGTCATTGCATTCATTGTACATGTAATAATGATGTCCCTTCGTATACCCCCAGATTGTCTATATAAGGAGGGGTAGAGCTCATTTGTAGATATCACACTCAGAGTGGCTCTCTTGCTAATACAAAAGGGTTTGGTGTCAAAGCTCTTGTGTTCTTGTGCTTGTGTGCTTGTGTACGGGCATTTTAGCGACGTGGTTGATCGGTGTGCTGGTGTACATCCTACACATCAGGTTAGTCTCAAAAATTAGAGTTTGAGATTTACCCCTGTGACAGCAGCAACATGGCTGCCCTACTCAATTTTTGGCAATTTTTTTATTTTTTTTGAAAAATATCACCATGTATATTCATCTCTATATCCCTCCTACATGTCATTCGAATTTCGTTAGAAACAGAGACTCCTACGACCTCCATCCAGACATGGTCGATTTAAAAAATCATGTGACCATTAAAAAAATGACGTCTGGATGGAGGCCGTAGGAGTCTCTGTTTTTGACGAAATTCGAATGGCACATAGGAGGGATATAGGGATGAATACACATGGTGATATTTTTTCAAAAAAATAAAAAAATTACGAAAAATAGGGTGGGGGCAGTCCCTTTAGATATGGGGTTGATGGGGCTGCCCTACCCTATTTTTGGGCAAAATTTTTATTTTTTTTTGAAAAATATCGCCACGTATATTCGTCCATATATCCCTCCTATATGCCATTCGAATTTCGTTAGAAACAGAGACTCCTACGGCCTCCATCCAGACATGGTTGATTTAAAAAATCTTGCGACCTTTAAAAAAATGACGTCTGGATGGAGGCCGTATGAGTCTCTGTTTTTGATGAAATTTGAATGACATATAGGATGGATATATGGATGAATATACATGGTGATATTTTTCAAAAAAAATAAAAAAAATTGCAAAAAATAGGGTGGGGGCAGCGATCTGGATGCCCCTAGGGGCAGCCCCATTTTTCCCTTTAAATATGGGGTTGATGGGGCTGCCCCATGGCTGCCCCGCCCCATTTTTGGGCAAATTTTTTTTTTTATTTTTTGAAAAATATCACCATGTATATTCATCCGTATATCCATCTTATATGATATTCAAATTTCATCAGAAACAGATACTCCTACGGCCTCCATCCAGACATGGTCGATTTAAAAAATCATGCGACCGTTAAAAATAAATATATAATAATAACCTTAAAACATATATTGGTGCAATATAATATACATATAATAGCAAAATTACATTGTAGATTGGCTTAAATGCACATGTATTAGATGCTTTACATATGACCATCTCTGTATTTATATCATTTAGAAAACGCATACAAATACATATGTGCCAAAATATAAATAAACACAGTGAAAAGCAACACTCGTCCGTTTTTATTCCTATTACTTGTGCTCATGTACCCTTTCCTCTCTAGTGCACATGTGTCTTGAGGTTCCACTCCATTTCAACGTCTACGTAGCCATCCACCCTCATGCAATAATAATAATTAGATTTTGTGATGAAATTATGTGACAATAATACCCAAACAAACGACCATTTCAATGTTCGAACAAACGGAACCATGAAGATGGAGCGACAGCAAAAACACATCAAGAATGACAAGAAAGATAACTGAACTTTATGGGGAAAATCTATAATTATTGTTAAACCGTTACAAGAATAATGACCTTCAATGGTCATGAATAAGAAGATATGAATATCAAAACGTCTATTATAATTGCAGAGACGTTACAGAATCTTTGGGCAGTTATTGGGGGCGTATAGGTCACTGGAAGGCCCTATATATGGGTGTTCTTCCCATGGAGAAAAACACACTAGAACAAGAACTCGAGTGAGTCCTGGGAGCCCCCAAAATATCTTACCCGAATTTTGTTCTACAATTATCGATTTTGTGCTAGTAAATAAATAATCTTCTCTTGATAAATGCGATATTCCACACAAATACACGTTATCAATTTAAATAAAACAGCATTCTTTGAATCCAAACCGTTGAAATGGACCGAATCACCCTTGATCCGCTAACAACAGATCGGACGGGTCATGATCAAATGGGCACGTCCCCGGTGAATATCTGCACCAGCAAAGCACCCGACAAGCTAAAATTTTCTCATTATTTTTCAGATTTGCCCCATATGCATCTTGTGTATACATCACATTAACCAAGATTAGAACTTATTTACTATGCTATTTTGTCAGGCTGTGAAGATGCTTACCCATATAATGCTGAAAGTTGATCAACGTTCTGAGTTGATCAAATATCTAAGGCGCCATAATGTCTTCCAATTAGAATAGGTTTTCGTGTATTAATTTAGCTTTATTTAAAAAAACAGAAGGTAGTAGGAATGCCAGAGAGTAGTGAAGGTAAACATTGAACCCAGCAAGGAGTTCTGATCAATTAAGAAGCTTATCATCTATTAGGACCCGGTATAAAGATGTTCCATATCAGAAACGAGCCCCAGACCCAAAGAAAAACCTGTGACCGTACATTCAGAAGGGGAGAAGTTAGGCATATACATTTCCTTGTAAAAAAATCATACCTTTATTAAAATTATAGTAGAATGCTGACAATATGCACAGGCAGGGGAGACCGAACCGAGAGACATCACACAAACCTTAGGATCGCTACCGCCATCACTGCTGCGGCCCGTATGAATACTTCCTTTGCACTTCTTTCTACTCTATCCATGATCTCGTTCTCTTTCAGCCTCATGTTGCTTAAGTTCTTTGTTGATTCAACTATGGTGTCTCTCAAAGAATTGATGGAAAACGAAAGCCAGAACAAACCCAGGGCCAGCCCGGCGCTTAGTACCCTGGGGGCGCACAGCGCTGCCCTTCCGTTGCCCAGCTTCCAAATGACGGAGAAGAGTACAGCCAGCCCCGTCCCGGCGATACCAGCTGAGAACTGGGTGAGGAGTTGGAAAAGCTCGTGGTTGTTCTTCTTCAATGACAGGTAAGCATTCTTATCCGAATTCTTGGAGAAGACCAAGGAAAGCAGACTCTCGCATACGTAAGAGTAATTGTTCCTGTAAATGTGTTTTTCACTTCCAACCTTCTTGCTTTGCTTCTTCTTTGGCAGAGGCCGGGACTTGATTTCTTCAGGACTGTTGAGTAAAAGATCTTGTCATATATAGCGTTGGAGATCGATATTACTATAATGATGACAAAGGATCGGCAGTAAAATATAACTTCGGGTGTTTGCAATGTAAGTTATAATGAGTTAGATGATTTGGATTAGCACACATGCAGCTCTGAAAAAAAGAAAGGCTGAAGATAATGGCATCATAAATAAAACTAGAAGAAGAAATTTGGCATTTTTCACTTCATGACAGGGTAAATGATGATTACTAAGTATTTTTGCATGTTTTATTCTAAGAGCCAACAAGCAGTTTCATACCCCAATTAAAAACACTGATTTGGAAAATTTGACATTACAAATACCCAATCACAAAAAGCAATGAACTTACTGCATAAATAAACACAGGGTACAATGAGGAGTTTGGGAGTATAGAGAACATAATCTACAACATATACCACATGAAAGTTACCTTTTGACTGGTGCAACCGCATCCTGGAACTTCAGAGATCCTTGAGTGTTGCTTCGCACTTTTCTGCTAGACCTGTTCAGCAGAAATTAAGCTAATAAATTACTGCAGTCCAAATAATAAGAAAGACTGCATAAAATGCTTAAAAACACACGAAATCAGAATACTGACTTCCATTAAGTCTTTAAACTGATCAGTACTTAGAAAATCATAGAAATAAATATGACTAAATGTGAGGATTAAGATTCCCTATGAAGACCATTTTCCACGTGAATGATTCAAAGCAACTTTAATGCTGTCAATTATTCAACATAAATCTTAAAACATGCACCTGCAAATACGTTAACAACAAGTGATTCACGAAATATGGATATAAACCTGACATTGAAAAACATCGGTATACCTTCTGAAATATGGAACCACCATTTCTCGTCGTTGAATGCCTCTATCATACTTCTTTGCAATCTCAGCCATCGTCGCAAACCATTCTTTCATTTCAGTGTCAGAACAATTGAACAGAACTTGGTCATTAGCATGTGTTGTAGCCCTTGGATAAAATGCAAAATCATCAATAGAATCTGTCAAGGACTTTGGGGAATAAAGTTCCTTCTGAGGATACAAGACAGAATGATCTATATCATTTCCAGCCTCGTAAAGGGAAAAATAACCATTCATATGATATGATGGAGGGTTCGCAAAAGATGAAGTATGAAGCCTCATTAGATCATGAAGAGCAGATAAATTCAGGTCTCCTCCGTCGAGATAAGATGATCCAGATGAGATAAATCGCAAGATTTTCTCATGCCTTTCACACTGTTCTGCAATGCCCAAGCTGAGCGATACTGTATCCGAGCAAGCATCTGTTACCAAGTCAAAGTCAATCGAATTCAAAGATCCTTGTTGAATTCTTAAAAAAGACATGCAAGGAAAAACAGAGCAACTTATCCCATGCATACATGCTGGCACTAAGACAGGTTTGGAGTATGTAAATGAGCAGAAAAGGATAAATCATTATATACAGTATTACTTTTCCAAACATTTGGTCCAAACTGGAATGTCACTGCATAAGTGACACTCCTCGTTTGGCTTTTAGTTTTGGTTATAATACAAAGGGCAGGAGAAATGTTCACTATAAGGGCAGGAATGTCACTGCATAAGTATTACTTTTCCACCTTGCTCTTGTATTGGGATATACATCTATACCTGTTGTTTGTTATCATATCATGACTCGTCATTCTTGAACTTCTTATATCATTGTAATCATGTAAAGTTTTTTATCCTAGTTAGTAGTTAAGTAATGCAGGGGCAGTGGGGGTAGTACAGTGTGCCAGGGTTCAAATCCCTCCTTGTGGGGGGGTTGCGTTAGGTAGCCGACAGCCAGTGTAAAAAAATCAGATCTTTCAACATGGACTATAGCAAATATCTATGCACCCAACCCTACTTAAAGTGGGAGAAGGCTTTGCCATTCTTCTTAGTAGTTAAGTAATCCAACCAATCTAACTCTTCCATACAATGAGAGAGAAAGTTTGGTAGCAAATCAAATCATCTATTTTGAACAGTGCTAGAGCCATGAATCCTGGGGCTTTCATGGCTCAAAACCTCCATCACTGATAACCCTCTTAATTTTGTTACTTCTATAAAACAACCTTCAGCATGACTTATTTTCAAGCCTCAGGTGGGTAGCGACGGTGAGCTCGGGAGTACCAGAGGGATGCAGCTTTTGACCTTCAAAATGGGCTAGAGGATCGGTATTCTTCTGCCAGGCAGAAAGTTTCAAAATGGGTCTGGGGATCAGCTTCCTTCTGCCAAGCATGGAGCTCGGTTGTCGGTTGTAATTACAGGGAGTGGTGGTGGTGAGTATGCCCTGTCTCAGAAGCGAAAGCAATGAGAATGACCAGACTTTTCCATGAAAAGCTTGGAACCCAGGTAGTGGTTATGATGGCTAAGACAGTTCCCAATGTGATATCAATTTGCGTGGAGACGGTGGAGAAGCAGAAATGGATCAAGTCTCAGTGCTGAATTGCAAAGACAACAGATGAAATTTCTCTGAGGCTTATTTTTATACGAGACATTCAGCCCACTAATGAAAAGTATCAGGGGGACCATACTTCGATGAGAATCTAGATGTGGAATGCAAGGGAATGCGGGAGGTGGAGAAACGAAGGACAGTTGGAATGTATGTGTAGGAGTGGGGGGTGGAGATCATGATTTTGCAAGAAACTAGGCTTACAAGTTGGGGACAACAAAAGTTGAGTCACACCAGAATCATGAGGGTCCCCGATCTTTGTAGTTGCTATACACTAATTTTTGAATATTAGATTTGTGATAAGGAGTGAAGACATAAATATTAAGATAGGTTGGATACATTGATGGAGACACACATAATTCAAGGAGGAAGACAAACATACAGAATCCGAGAAACAAGATTAATCAGTTGTTGATTGGTATAAAGGAGATGGAGGGAAGGAGAGAGACTGGAGTTGCTTTGGCAACCCACTTTAGACAGTTCATGGATGTGGCTGATGAGTTGAGGGGTTGTGGAGCATGTAGACTATCAGTCTATCACATGGGATGGTGGACAGTTTAGTACAAGGAGAAACAAAGCTCTTGAACGTGCTCAAGTCTTTGAAGCATGAAGGGTGGGTCGCCAAACAATGGGTCTACTTTCCAATTTTCTCTTAATGGGTGTTTAGGGGCCTAGTCAAGGAGGACGTTATGGCCATAATGAGGAGTTCATGGATGGAAACTCAACGGCGAAGCTCCTCGATCAATTTTTATTACTCCTTCTACCTCAAAAGGCTGCAAAGGAGGAGACCGAGAGGATTCCAATCCATTGCTCTCTTGATCTCTATTTACTAGGTAGTTGTAAATGTTATTTCTCTAATGTAGGTTGCATTTATCAAGGAGTCTATCAACTTCCAAGGTGATTGCCTCATGGGAGGGAAAGCATATGTTGAAATTTATTTGGAAGGTGGACTTTAGTAAGGGATACAACACACTGAGGTGATCTGTTGTTTGGTTGGTCTCTCAAGAGTATAGGCTCCTAGGTAGATGGTTTGCATAGATGAAGCCTTCCGTTACAACGATAAACTTCTTCGTGCTTGTGAACGACCACCTAAAAGTAGTTACATCAAACCAACACAAGGGTGTCATGCAGACCTTTTAATGTTTGTTGTTGTTGATTATTCCTTGACCATGGGCGTGACCTCAAATTTCACTGAAATTAAATCGAAATAGGGTTTTGACAAGTGACCGAAATCGACATGAAAACCGACATTTAAGACCTTGAGAGATATTGATAGAAGGGTTGATCAATGAAATAAGCAAAATATCAGTGGAATTTTGATCGAATTTCAATCGAAACTTCATTTCGGATGGTCACCAATATGTTAACCAAAATCGAGATTTAAGGCCTTGAAAATTGGTGCTATGAGCCTTCGTGCAACAACGACCCTGCATAGTTTCATTTGGAAGGGAATACTATCAGGATCAAGGTTTTAAAAATGTGAGGTGAATCGAGGAGATTTTTTGTTGTCGGGGCAAGAAGTAAGCCTCGAGGTGATCGAGGTGTAATCCTCAATTTATAAAGAAAAATATACATAAAAGCTACAATTAAGCATAATTATATTGTTTTTATCCATTTCTACATTTAAAAAATCCCAAATGTACTAACCATATATGCTATAAACTTGTGAATATGTAATATTTATCAAGGTTGTAAAAATCGGTAGTCGGTACTTGATTAGCTAGGTCATTGACTAAGAATAAATTGGCAATCAGGTGACTAATCGGATTTAGTCGTGTTTAATCGGATTGAATTTTTTAATTATTTTAAAAATATAGATCATTTTTATACATATATTCTTATATATTGACATAGATCTTTTCATTGTTTATGCTATCATAATGAAAGAAAAGAAGAAATTGAATTTAATTAAAACACTAGGCGTATTAGAATAAGTTTGCTTTAAAAAAGAAAAAATATGACATCTCCAAGCAAAAATCGATCGACTAGTTGACCTAGACGGAATTAGTCAATACTCGGTTGGTTTACACACCTACTAGACTAGTCGGATCTACTAGTCGGGCTAGTCGGACGACTTCTACAACATTGATATTTATGTTGAAAACTTGTGAATATGTAATATTTTGTGTGAGATGCCTGCAATCTTAACTCATTTGTTCAACTCTGTATAATGCAAAGCTCATTATGTAATGTGCATATTGGTGGGCGAAACCCGCAGTTTAGACAGGGATCTTATTGGATTAATATTATAAATGCATTCAATGTTACACCTGGAGGGCTAATATATATGGTTATATCATTGTATGGTGTATAAGTGACTAACATAGTTAATATTATAGCCAAAAATATGTTATGACTAATAAATATGACGCATCGTATATTTTATGCGCTAACACATGATTGTATCATGTATGTTATGTTATTTACTGAGAGTATAATATATTGAATTGCCAATACTATATTCTAAAATATCATTACTTACAAATACAAGTAGTGTATTATAAAAAGAAACGTGGTTTAAAAGCATACCAAGCCCAAGGCGTCTCAGGTTACTTGTACGCTTCGACGACTCCTCGAAGCAAGTGAGCCTTGCCCTTCATGCGAGCTACCGAAGGCTATAGTTTTGAGACAGTTTGGCTGAAAAGTGACTCGAGGTGTACGCCTCAATGCCTCGGATGCACTTTAAAAACCATGATCACAATATTCCAACTTCTTTGGTATGCATATGATGCCATCTTTTTTTAGGCATGGGATAAAAAGATGTTTATAGCGAGAGCCCCACTAGATATTTTTGTTAAAAGTTTTAAATTTACAAGTCAATCATCATAAATCAAGTTTCTTACCTTCCATTCTTCTAAGATATTACAAACCATAATACCAATATCCCCCCTCACATTCATTCTCGAATCCTCACCCTAAAGCAGCATCACATAACCACCTACATCTGGTTCTTTTAAATAGATTCTTAGCAGCATTAGTTTCTACCATAATAAAGTTTATCAAGTAAAGCATTATCTACCTTGGACATCAACAAATACAGGATTATTGACAGGCAAGATTGTTCCAGCTGGCCGATTAAATTCACGTGTCAAAGTTGGAGAATTCTGGTAACAGTCAAATTGATTTGATTGTAGATGCAAACCACTCCTTGGAACTTCTAGCTCCACAGCATCGCCTAGTTTTATGGTTTGGAAGTCCTGGATTGTCCACAGAGAAAGATAATCTTCTTAACAAGCATCTATCATGATAACAAAATCAGAGCTTAATGTGAAATGTCTATTTTTCATGAACAACAAGAAGCTTCAAAATTTCTATCAGAAGAAGACCACATCTGTTAAACTTTTCTATAAGAAATTGAGATAGATGAAAATTCTAATACTTACCCACAAATTCAATATCCCATCACCTAAAACTTCGAAACAATCACTAAAGAAGCAAACACTGCAGCCAAGGCATAAGTAATTTCTGAGAATGATAAATTTCACATGCATCTAACGAAGGAGCTCAGCCACTACACTACTAGGTTTCTTAGAAGTATTGGCTTTACAATATGACCAAAGCAGTTCTTTCATAGCAGCTCCTTGACACTGACCTTACATGTATGCAATGTAATAAGTCCCTTTTTAGGCCTCAACGCCCCTAGGAAACAGGAGAATTTCCTAGAGCCTATGCAAGAATTAACCAGGTCAAGGGCATGGATACCAGCAAGATGCCCTGCCAGTGATATATCCACTTGTTGCTGATACCAATAAAATTGTCTAATCAGAAAATCAACAAAAGCACCTCTTATCAAACCAGAGTTTGATGACTAAACGCACTCAATTAAGAGATTTCCCCTCGATTTCCTCGGAATACAGCTCAAATAAATAAACGATGCGTACCATGTACCCACTCAACTGCTCCTTCGATCAGACGACAAACTCACACGAGTATATCTCCCAAAAAATTCGACCTTTCACACAAATCAAAATCACTAAACAAGACTAACCCACCTTATGCACCACCTTGCAGAGTCCCGGGGACTGCTCCGGGAGGACACTCACGCGGCAGAAGCGCGCAACGGCTATCAGAGTGCTCTCCGCCATATCACTTGTCTACCTATCTCATCAACGAATTCGAATTGAAAAGATTGGAAATTTGAGGGGGGGTCGAGGGATCACGAGCCACAGCAGAGGAATCTGGTTCTGAGGTTGGAGGACGTGGGTGATTCGGGATGGGGATCCGTGTGGCGCAGAGGAAACCCTAGTTTTCGGACCCGGACCCATTGGCAGCGCTCGTCGCTTTCCCCCGTCCCCGCCCTGACATGGACCGGGAAGACCCCGTCATCTGATCCCCAACCAATCGAAATTTCCAGAATCGCGACTATAAACAGATCGGAGGGGTTTATTTATGTTTACACCCCTAAAACATATTTAATTTGTCAGCAGCGCATTGGGTATTTTATTTTGTAATGACAAAATCTTAAATAGTGTCTTAATAAATAAAATTTTATGCATATGATTGAAAAAAAATTAATTTCCTGAATAGTGTAGTTATGTTGCATGTTCCAAATGCAATATATGTGAACTGCACTTCAAATATGTGACAATCATGTTATAGAAAAATTCTTGGACTTCTAAAGATCGGGAATGGATCGATATCGCATTTTTTAATACGATATCAGATGTGTGTGCTTTGTATGTCTCTTCTGATGTTATTCAAAATACATACCATTTTCATATTGTTTTATGCATGTCGTTGTTCAAAATGCGATATGTACAAATGCGTTAACTACACTACTGAGGAATTAAAATACTTCCGACCATAAACATAGAATCGAGAACGTTATTTAGGAATTTGGACATTGTTACCATATCCTTATCTATTTTAAATATGAATATTGATGCAGATGTTAATAGATATGAAAAATGTGTTACCATAGACACGTATGTCAATCAGATAGTGATATTATTGGAAACACTATATAGATTAGCTTAAATTTACATTTATTAGATTGCTAACAAATGATACATTAAATGTATTCCATAACAATTATATTAAATATGGTGAAAACATAACTATTATATCAAAATGGATTGATTACGAATTTATCCATATCTGTAAGACGTGTGTTGTCGATTAAGTAGTTCAATCGATGTTAATTAGCATGGTGTCTTTCAGAAACACATTTTTCTATTTTAATGTGGCATGTTATTATATTAATATTTAATTGTTAGACATAAAAATATAAATGTTAGTTGTTGATTTAAATATTGCCCAATTTCATGGAATTGGATAATTCATAACCCCCTGAGTAGTTTAGAAATTATAGCAGGAACCTTTGATAATTCATAATTACATGAGAAATCTAACATAAGTGCTCTGTCTTACATCCATAATCCTCTGCCATTTTAATCAATTAACTCAACCAGACCTTTGAGTTAATCTAAAATCGATCTAGTGGCTAAAATTAAACCAAAAATAAAATAAAATAAAAAAAAACAATCCCCCGCTCCCATCCATGCTTGCCGACCACCTCCCCCCTCCTCCAGCCTCCTCCCCCTTCCTCCACCCACACCCTGCTGCCACCTCCCACCTCTTCCTCCTCCAACTTCCTCCCCCGCTTCAACCCACTGACCAGCACCCCTCTTCCTCCTCCAGCCCCCTTCCTCCGCCCACAACCCATCGACCACCTTCCCCCTCTTCCTCCTCCAGCCCCTTTCCTCCGCCCACAGCCTGTCGACCACTTTCCCCTCCTCCTCCTCCAACCCCCTCCCTGGGCTCCCCCTTCCTCCGCCACCTTCAGCCCCCTCCTTAACCCCCTCCTCCAGACCATTCCATCCCCTCCTCAACCCCTCTGTCACCACCCTCCAGCTCTCTCCTCGCAGCAGCGGTTGCAGTGGCATTGACGCCCCCTCCTCTACTTCTCATGTAGCATTAGTTGCGATGGCACCGACGCCCCTCTTTGTCTCCTCTCTACACAGCAGTGACACTTGATCGGAAACGATACTTAGGTGGAGTGAGAAAGAGAAGAGCATAATTTGTAAATAAGATTGAGCATTAATGGTATTTTTTTTCTTTTTTTAATCGAAATCGTCAATATAACGGACAAAACAAACGGAACATAACAAATGATTATGTCATGTAAGAGTTAAGCATTAATCGGGATTTCTCAAGTTATTGTGAATTATAAAAAGTTCTTGAGGTAATTACGAAGCTACTCAAGGTTATATGTGTAATATCTCATATACTAATTCAAGGTTATATGTGTAAATATCTCATTTACTAATAGACGATCAATTTTATAAATTTCTAATCACTATATTTCTTTATTCAAATTCTGCATTTCACAACGACCAGATCGTATGTAGAAGGATTTTATGGAATCGGTTTACTCTTTGATAGTCTAAACATGAACTTATATTGATCTTTTATTTACTTCTTTCCCCAACAATTTATAATGTGAGGTGAAATTTACGCGGGTTACATCTTTTGTCATTGTTAATAACTATTACGGACCACACCTCTCCTCCTAACATTATTCAACTTTCCAAATTAAAAAAAATCAAAAAAATCTTGACTAAATGTCATTATGTTTGAAGTAACGAGCATGACTTCTCATTCTTTTTTAACCTTTATTTCTATTGATTGCCAAAGACGGCCTAATATCCTCCCTTTTCAATTTCCAAAATTCTAAAACTACGTTTATACAATCTTGACATCTTCTCCTTCCTAGTTTCAACAACGTGAACGAGACAAATTCTGAAACTTTCCTGCACCACAAGCCATGCACCTTCGACGCAGCCGCTTCAACACCGTCCCGGCCTCCACTCTATTGATTTGATTTAACTTACTTCATTTTCCATTGGTAGTGTGCATGTATCAATGTCATCGAATATATATTTTTTACTTTATTATTCTTTTTCAATTGATCTAATGATAGAGAAGTATGATGTATGTTAATTAATTTATGATTGTTAATTACTCAATATATTCGAAAGTGGCGCATTCAAGTTGGTTATAGAAATGATAATGAATGTCCAACTAATAGGGATTCAAAGTGGATAAGGATACATCCACATCTGTTCCTCCATCGTATATGTTTTATACATACCATATCTATATATTGTTTTAATTTGGATACATATAAGAATATCACTTTGATATCCAGAAACATTTGTATTTGTATCAGAATCCATTTTCATGCATACATATATAATTGTAAATTTATTTTTAATCATAGATAATATAAGTTTAGGGTTCTATCACTTGCAACCTTTTCAGATTTTGCAATATCAATTATGCTCCTCCTTTTTTGTAATATCAATTCTTGCACTATATTTCTCCGAAATTCACATCTTTGTCCTTCCATCAAGGTAAACTAGGGACATAACTGTTATTACAAAATGGTAGAATTGTGAATAACTGATACTATAAAAAAGAAAAAGATTGTTGATAATGCAACATCTAAGAGGGGCACAAGTGGTAAAATCCTTAATTTTATGCCTTCTTTCACCATATTTGGTATAGCTATTATAATATAAGCGCATTTAGTATATTTATGTTGTATTCCCATCTAATGCTTGTTTATTTAATGTAATATATAGAGTATTCGTATGCAATTGGTACATGTTTAGATCCATATATGTTTTTAAGGACTTGATAACATAGTTTTCATATCTGTCAATGTTTGTATCTGCACCCATATTCGTCAATATCTGTATGAAAATTTTTTTAATCCAAGTTTTACTTCAATGAAGTAAGTTTATTGGTAATTTTATTACTCAAGTTTTCTTTTCATATAATTCAAAAATATTGTGATATGTTCAAAAAAATATTTAATATTTTTAAAGATGATATGATATGAAATCAAGCTAATTTTTGCATCTAAGTAAAAATCCTTCTCTCTAAACACATATAATATTCCTATTCTATTTACCTAACCCCCCTCTCCCCCCCCCCACCAACCCAACAATCCTGGTTTCATCCCTGATCTCATTTATTATTCGATTTCCAATTACTGTACACATTTTTAAAAACATAACAATAAGAGTACCAAACTTCGAACTTTGGGGTCCAGCGTTTATAAAAAAGGATTAAGGAAGCTTACGAATGCGTGTATTTAAGACAACAAATAATACGATAGCGGATCGGATACGAACATATTCACATTCGTTTTCATCCCTATTAATCACTCCTTATTAGGATGGAGTATTGTGCCCAACCCGAGAAAGCCCAACCCAAGTCCACCATTTTCTCTCGAGCTTTGGGTCAGGTTGAGACCTGGAAATTTCGAGAGAACACCGACCCGGGCCCAACCCAAGGCCCACTACTTGGGGCCTGGGTCTGGGTTGGGCTTGGCCCGGTTACATTATTGGGTGATTTCTTTGTGTTTTCTAAATTTGCAATATACATATCTGAGACATTCAGATGATTAAGCACAAAGAACTGACTTAGAGACACCAAATACTTGCTAACTTGGGGTAGATTTCATAAGAATAAACAATGAATAAGTAGACTCCATCAGACTTTGGTATTTATGCAGCAAGATACTTGCCACAGAACGTGCCTGATGAGAATTCGAAGAGCAGCAATGAAAAACTATAGGTGCATGCTATGAAGTCGAGTCGAGGTACGCCCGTCCTTCAGCTGCGGAAGAACGAAGAGAGAGAATAGGGTATGTCGAGAGAGATGGAGAAATAGGAATGGGAGAGGGCTCCCTGTGGCGAGGTTGTTCTCGGATGATGTCTTCCTCCCATGGGAGGTAGATCTATATATAGGGGCGTGTTCATCCCCTCGCCAAGTCCGCCCCCTCCCCCACGCCCCGGTGGTTACGGTCTTCCCAAAGACCCGACCATGCCGCAACCGCCGGAGGCAGTTGCTTGACCACACCGGTCACGGACGCAGCCTTCTACACATGCCTCTGAAATACAACTGTGAACATTAATCCATTTGTTTAACCACCAAAAATATGCATAAGTGAGCTACCAATCAATCTCAACAACCAACAACCCATTTCCAACTCGAACTCATGTCCCAACAAAGATATCTAACACGCATAAACACATATATTTGACCAAGACAACAGATTCCGAACCCAACAATTAAGTTAAGCACAAACTATACAAAAATACACCTTCATACCCAAGAACTTAACAAATTTTTAGACTCAGCAAGTAGATATTGACCACATGCCCATCACCAGCGGGCAGAGAATATACGATTCAAAAACAAAACCTTTTATGTTTAAATCCTCTATAATTAAATCCATTTAACAAACAAAACATGGATACTGCATTCAATGCACATCCATACCAAAACCTTCTGCTTGAGATGCAAAATGGCTAAAGAGTGAATGGAAGGCCTTAATTGGAGGAGGAATGGAGAGACTATTATGAGGATTTGAGAACAGTGAAAACAATGGGACCTCGTGCCTTCCGGATTTGTCGAGTTATTGCGGGCCCGGGTTGGGTCCGGCTCGATTGCCAATTTTTGAGGAAATGAAGGCCCCGACCCATAAAACTATCTGAGTCTGAGCCAGGTCCGAGTTTTGGTGGATCGGATCAGGGCTGAGTCTGGGCTGGCCCGGCCTTATGCTCCATCCTACTCCTTATCATGTATCATATATCCCGCTACCGAATGTCTCCTAAAAGTGTAATCACGAGCATTACCAAATATGAATCGCTTGCTTACATTCTCATATTGTGTCTCATTAAGTTGAAGAAAACTTTTTACAATGTCAACAAACTCCCATTTGTTAAAAGTATGTTAACAAAAAATGCAATAAAACATGTACGTAATGGAGCATTTGGTGACTTTTTTAAAGATATATAAGTTGGGTCCTAAGGGCCTGTTTGGTTGCTAGGGTGCCCCGAGATACTCTAGCATACCCATAGCTCCATCTCTGCATTCCTGTGTTGGGATTACTTATATTGACCATACATTTTCTTTGGTATAATATTTTTAAACCGTGTTCAAATAAAATTATTAACATAAAAAACATATTATAATTATTAAAAAAGTTAATATAACACATAATTAAGGTCGCATCACATCACAATTATCATTCCAATCCTCCCAACCATCCGAACATCTACTATTCACATGTGGATACTCCAACCCAGCCCAGTTACCAAACAAGCCCTAAACAATATAAAGGATCAACTAGTACAACTCATTTGCTTTATCCTTGCATATAGGATAAGTAGTGCGAGTATGCTTAAACTTTAAACAAACATGGCATTCTAAGTCTCAGAATCTGAACATTCAAATGGGAACCGAAGGAGAGATTGCTCAGATGCTCATACTATCACATTTTGATATTCTTCTGAAGAATGAAGAAGTGAACATTGTTATGGGCAGCATTAACAATCTATATTTTTAGATGACTATCTTCAAGGAACCTTTGTTCCTAGGAGGAATCCTTCTCATCAAGTTTGGGTTTGCTTCCATTGATATAGATTATTCTTCCACGACCTACAAAATCCATCTTAATAGCAATAGAATAATAAAGATAGTTGTCTTTTAGTCGACTTCATAGTCGACTTCAAGGTTAAAAGTTGCAGTGGGTAATTTTCCATCTTCATCTATCCCTCAAGTCAATCTTCATATTAGACATTCTTGATCACAACTAAAAGATAAGAATTGGCAATTACAAATAGAAAGAGGATCAATCAAGCTACTACTAAATGTCGGGGATGATCGATCCAAAATAGTGAATACGATCGATCGTACCATTGACACACCGTGAGATTGATCGATCAGTCAAGAGAGAGCGAGATCACCTTCAAACAGTAGCACAAAGTGATTGATCGATGGTTGGATGGTAATCGACCATAGTCTATCTTTAAGGAGACAGAGTTGATGAGTGATCGATCACTCGGAGAAGAGTGATTGATCACAACGTCACACAAGAAAGGGGAGAAGAGGTAGCCCTAATTAAGTCATGGAGACCGATCGATCACCAACAATGATGTGATGATTTGAACAACCTCAGAACAATAGCAAGGCCATCTAAAGGATGAAAAAAAACTCGGCGTTGAGTTACCTAACATGAAGAAAATACATCCATCTGGGGAACCTCGATTCAAGGGCAAAATCTTGAACCATACATAACTAAAAAATATAAAAGCCCCAATGCATCCACAAATACATGAAGAGCGTCCACAAATACACGAAGAGCCCCACACGGAACTATTGTTCCAAAGAGGGGTCCTCTTCAAGTATGGGTTTGCTTCTTTTCGATAAAGTGTACTCTTCCTAGTCTTGCAAAAGCCATCTCAATAGCAAGAAATCAAACAAGATAGTTGTCATCGATCATCTTCGAGGTTATGATATGCATTGGGTGATTATCCATCATTCTCTATCCCCCCACCATCAATCTTCTCATCAAACATTCTTGATCACAATGCAAAGATAAAGATGGGTGATCACAAATAAAAAGATGATCAATCACGCTGCCCTAAATGCCAGGGATAAGCAATCAAAAAGGAAATGTGGTTGATCACACACTAAATATAATAGAAGATTGATCGATCAGCCAAGAGAGTGACCCCTAAACAGTGGCGCCGAGTGATTGATCGGTCATTGGAGGCTAACCGGTCGCAACATATCTTTGTTGAAACAAAACCTTTTAGTGTTTGATTACTCAAAGAAGAGTGGTTAGTCACAACATCAAACAAGAAGGTGAACAAAACTAACATCCTTTGAAGGGTAATGAACTTCATGTGGAGTTCCCCTGAAACACAAAAAAAATGAATCTCTTCGTGGGAAATCTAGATGCAATGGCAAAAGTCTCAAATTACATAAAACTAAAAAATATATAACAACCTGCAAAAAAGTTAATACATTTCCCATATTAAGTTATGTAGTACGATTTCTAGACGAAGTTCGACAAAGCGTCATGCCTTCAATATCACTAATGCCACAAACCAAAGTAAGACCTGTCCTGTTTATGCAAAAGCGAGATGGCGAGAAGAGGTAGGAAAAGATAAAAATTTCGACTCAAGCTTTCTCAAAATGCATGAAGTCACAACTAGGTAAAAGAATAAGGAAAATATGCCATGGGTGAATAGCTCATGTATGAAGTCACCCTTCTTCAAACCTCGTGTACTGAATCGCAGTTGAAGAACAGAGGAAAATATTTTTGTTGCTTGGCCGGAGTAGCGAACTCCACAACAACAACAACAACAAAGCCTTTTCCCACAATTAAGTAGGGTTGACTACATGGATTCTTCGCCTCCATTCAGATCTATCTTGGGTCAATCTCGGACTTATATCCAAAAAACTAAGATCCCTTCGTATAGTCTCTTTCCAACACTTCATGGGCCATCCTCGCCCTCTCTTAGCCGGCTCAACATCCCAACACTCGCATCTCCTAACCGGTGCATCAGTTGACCTTCTTTGCAAATGACCAAACCATCTTAAGCGGTTTTCTCGCATCTTATCCTCGATCGGAGCTACACCAACTTTCTTTCTGATTGCATCATTCCGAATCCGATCTTTACGTGTATGTCCACACATCCATCTTAGCATTTTCATTTCTGCTACAGCCATTCTCTGCACATGTCTATGGTTCACACGCCAACATTCAGAACCACCAACACCATTTCAGAAAAAAAAACTTTAATCTCTAATTTTATCTGTGGACGACCACCAACACCAAAAACATGAGAAAGGCTAATGTGAGATTGCATATTTTAACGATATTGTTCCTGCACGCAAGAGATAGTGACGATGCAGCACCAATTGAAAAGCTCAGATAACACAGAAGGTATCATGCACATTCAGCCTCATGATCCATCTAAAAATGTTCAAGAAATAACTTAAATAATAGAATCCCTGTAAAGACAAAAAGGTGGTTCATTTATACAATTAGATTTGGATCAGATTCAACATCATATCGCAATTAACCATGTGAATAAAATTATGGAGCTGTATGTCGACCTCCGCCACTGAATCATATATGGACCCACTCTGTGCTCATAGATATTTTGAGCTAGTCCATAACACCTAATGGGTGTCGTCGGGAGTTAAGACTTACCAGCGATTGACGGGACCTACTGGGGCTGCTGCCACATTCCTGGTGACATACTGCTGTGCATGCTGCTGCATGATGACTGTGTCTCCATCCATTTCCTCATCGTTGGTGTTCTCACTCTTGCAACTGGGATTTCTTCTTGGATATGAGGAAGCCTGTTGCATGGAAACAGTAGGGTTTCTAATGATCCTCCTCTGCTCGAAGGGCTCCGTGATGCCCGATGCACAGTTGGCGTAACGCAACATTGACCTCACGGCTTTCCCTGGCTTCGCAGCGGTAACTGGAAGGTGCATGGCATATAATCATCATCCCAAATATTGCCACATATTTAGGTATAGTTTACATGAGCAGATTTCAGCAAGATCACTGAAGTTCCAAACACGAAAAATCTTAGCGAACCCGAAAAAAAAGATATGTGCCCAAAAATTACTTATATCTTCGGATCCGGTTATATTTGATAGGAATTCAGAGAATAACCCCATTGATTTTGATTTTCCTTTTCTTGCTCATGACATAACTCTCCATCAAATAACAAGATAAGCTAAACAACACCAAAGTCCTACTTACCCTTATGGGAAAAAGTTCGTTCAGATGGATCTATGTTCGATATGAGCATTATCAACGAATACTTCGTTTGGCGCAAAATCAGGTCTTCTGAAGAATTTGTGAAATGGCTTTACTAGATTTCTGAAGGGAGCTCCACATTCTTTTCTTTGTGAAACATGAAAACCCGGTCAATACTATCGGTAATCCACCATATTTATTCTACACCGGCTCCAAAAGTTCAGTTCCGTCCACAAACTGACTTCAGTCACTGTTTTAGAATTTTGATCCTACAAGGGACTAAAGTGGAATAGGGAACTTTCTGTTTCTCCTCTTAGCAGACTGCACTCTCAATCGACAGAGCCTCAAATTTGAGAGACATGGTGATAAAAATGATTACATAATCCCCATAAACCAAAAATGACAAAACAAAAATGGTTTTTTTTATTAATTTGGCTAACTATTTCTTTATCACCTAAACATAATGTTCCTATTGTGGATTAAATATTTTCATTAAAAAACCATTGAACATGTCACATTAAATTTGAATCGACTTGACTGGCTCATAAGTGCTGTATGAATGTGGACAACTCAATGATACACAAACGTGGAGAAAGGTACTTGCCTTGGTCTTGATGCGAAAGCTGAAGAGGGAAGCTTGCGGCAGGCACACCATAGCTGTTCCATTGTTGATTGTCAGGTTCTCCAATAGAACACCTAGACATGCTCTCAGAAATATCAACTTGATTCTGTGATGTATTGCTGGGATAAAGGACGCACGGCCTGGAGTAGAGATGGAAGCTTTATTAGTAAACTGAGGCAAGAAGGGGCTTTCAGTGGTTTCTATAGATTGGAAAGAGGAAATTACCTCGGTAACGAAGCATGTTGCCTTCCAGGTGGAGCAACAGCTGGTCCATTTCCATAATGCTCCTCCAGATAAGCAAATTGCTTCTTGAAATGGTCAACAGCACTGCATGTGGGAGATATACAAATTTCATCTTAAATATTAGGCTAAATATATTTAAAGGACATCATTTGGAGCTTATGAACAATCAATCATACCATGGTGCATGCATTAAAAAATAGTATTGATCAAACATATGAGAGGTTTCACAATGGAGTGCACCTCCTTGCTAGGACTGCCCGTAGTATCCTGAATAGAAAGGGCACCTTCACACGAGCTCGAGGAGCTCTAACTAAGATCCTCACTCCATGTGATAGCCCATGGGTTCCATCTTAGTGACCCCAAATCCAAACAACCACCCCATGTTTGGGCAGCCTTTCAGATTTGGATCGCCAGATTTCCCTACCTCCGATAAGAACTTACACACCCAATTAAGAGCCCCCCTCCAACCCCCAAGGAGACACCACCTCCACCAAAACCATCACCGCTTCTCATCCTCACCGCAAATAGGATATACACAAAAAAGGAAGATCCTTCTACCAAATTGGCATCGCCAAATCTCCCTCCCAAATCAGCAAGCCTCCTTGAGAAGCAAGTTAGCTTCTTTGAGTCTTTTATTGACAGTTCGGCAAAGGCACCTTGGGACAGTCACATCGACTCCACCCATCGCACCATTAGACACCCATCACCAGCATCCTCGCCAATGACCTCGCAGGCTCGCACCTCATGCCCTTCGTCGCTTCAAACCATGTCCTCGACTTGACCACGCTGGAGTTTGCTCAGCTCAACCCTTCCCATGACGTCGCCACCCCGACTATCACTATGCAACAAGTATTTCCCTCTCAAGCATGAGCTCCTTTGGCACCTTTTGCTTCTTGCAACCACCACCCTAATCTCCTCAAAGATGTGTTGTCAGTCAAAAAGCCCACAGATACAACCTCATCAATCCTTCCAAAGGGATGGACTATCGGTTCAAGAGATTCTTCGAATTGCAAGCCAAATACAACACGGAGCCATTGCCTCCTGATGGGAGAAACGAAGTCGATCCATTAGACGTACCCAAGGGCTGTCTTATATAGGAGAATAGCCCTGGGTTAATTACATGATAAGTACACTGAGAAAAAGAAATTAGAATAAGACACACATTATATGATATTTTAACTTAACACTCCCCCTTAAGCTGGAGCATATATATCTATCATGCTCATCTTGGACCAACACTTCTGAAACGGACTTCGTGCTAAAGCCTTGGTGAAGATATTTGATGTCTGGTCTCCTGTAGACACGTGAGATGTAGATATGAGTCCCTTATAGATCAGATCTCGAGTGTAATGACAATCCACCTCAATATGCTCCGTTCGTTCATGGAAAGCAGGATTATTTGCAATGAATAATGCGGCTTGATTATCACATAATAGCTGCATAGGAAGAGGAACATCTATGGAAAGACCAGTCAACACCGATCTAACCTACATCATCTCTGTACTCCCTTGGGCCATGGCTCTATATTCAGATTCTGCACTTGATCTGGCAACTACAGTCTGCTTCTTGCTTTTCCATGAGACAAGTGAGTGACCAACAAAAACAGCAAACCCTGAAGTAGACTTCCTGTCCGTGGGGCATCCTGCATAGTCAGCGTCTGCACACGTTGTTACCTCCAATGAACTGCCCCTACTGAATAGGAGTCCTGAACCAGGTGAGTTCTTCAGATATCTCAAGATCATATAGATAGCATCCATATGGGTCTTTCTGGGACACTCCATAAATTGGCTAACCTTGTTTACTGCAAACATAATATCTGGCATGGTGATAGTCACATATAAGAGCTTCCCCACAAGTTCCCTGTACCTCCTGCTATCAACTTCTTCAGTGTCATCATCATACAATTTCACATTTGGATCCATAGGCGCCATAGCTAGCTTGCACCCAGTCATACCCATCTCAGAAAGGAGATCCATGACAAACTTCCTCTGGGTCATCACTAGACCCCCGATGATTCCTGGCGAATTCTAACCCCAGGAAGTAACGAAGGGTGCCAAGATCCTTGGTCAGAAACTCTTTACCTAGGAACTTCTTGGCTACCTGAATGCCTTGAGCATCATCTCCTGTTACAATAATGTCATCTACATAGACAAGAATGGCAACCGTACCTCGCTGTGTCTTCTGAACAAATAGAGAGTGGTCCGCAGTGGACCTCTTAAATCCCTGTTGCTCAATCAATTCTGACAGCTTTTGATACCAAACTCTAGGACTCTGCTTTAGTCCATATATGACCTTATGTAGCCTGCATATCTTCTGTGACTCCCCCTCAGCAGTAAACCTAGGTGGTTGTTGCATGTAAACTTCCTCGTGAAGGTCCCCGTATAGAAAGGCATTCTTCACATCAAGCTGAAATAACGACCAATCACGTGAAACAACAACTGCTAGTAAAATCCAGAGCGTCGAGTATCTCGCTACTGGAGAGAACGTGTCTTGATAATCCACCCCATATGTCTGGGTGAAGCCACGGGCTACCAACCTCTCCTTGTAGAGATCCACAGTCCCATCCGCATTATGCTTAATAGGAAATATCCATTTGCAGCTTACTATCGAAGCACCATGTGGAGGAGGGACAATAGACAATGTCCCGAGAGCTGTTAAGGCTGTCATTTCTTCTTCCATCGCCTGACGCCACCTGTTGTCCTGTAGTGCCTCCATATATGTTCTGGGTATAGTAACCACGGAAAGACCAACAACAAACTTCTTGTACTCATCTGAAAGATGATCCAAAGAGACATGTGCCGCAAGTGGGTATTTGGTACATTGACGACGTGGCTTCCTCAGGGCAATAGGAATATCCAAATCGTCCTCCTCAGTGTCCTCTACAGCAGAGTCGTCCTGTAAAATTCCAGTGCCATCAGTAGAAACAGTGTTATCATGACATACCTTAGGCGTGCTGGAAGATGTAGACGGCTGATGAGCAGAAGTGCTAGTAGAAGACCTGTGAGTGTAAACAATGGGTAAAAATTTCGATTGAGGTGGTGGTGGTGGTGGTGGAGGCAGTGGTGGCGGTAGAGTTTGACGATCTGGTTCGACTGATGTGATAGATGGAGGTGGAGGAACAACAATATCGTTTGCATTGTCATTGGATAACCTGTCACCTGTAGGAGAAAAATACATGATAGACTCAAAGAAAGTGACATCCGCACTCACATAGTATCTCCTACTCGTTGGATCATAACAGCGATACCCTTTTTGAGTACGAGAATACCCAACAAACACACATTTGATAGCCCTTGGAGAGAGCTTATCACGACCAGGGTTACAATTATGCACAAACGCAACAGATCCAAAGACACGAGGTGTGAGGGAGAAAAGGTTCTTCTCGGGAAACGCAATCAAGAAGGGGACCTTCTCTCCTAGAACTGTAGACGGCATACGATTCACCAAGTAGCATGCAGTGAGAATCGCATCCCCCCAAAAAGAATGAGGGGCACGACTATGGATCAACAATGTCCGAGTGACATCAAGAAGGTGGCGATGTTTGCGTTCCGCCACACCATTTTGTTGCGAAGTGTAACTAGACGAAGTTTGATGAATAATTCCCTGTGAGCTGAGGAAATCGGACAAATGTAATGTTGAAATTTCTAAAGCATTATCCGTCCGAATGACTTTGATATTGGTAGAGAAGATGTTATTATTAACTTCTAGAATAAATTTTTGACACCAACTTCAGACTTTTGTTTTAACAAGAATACCCAAGATAATCTAGAAAAATCATCAACAGCAACCATATAATACCTATGTCCCTGAAGATCAGGTACACGACTCGGACCCCAAATATCAAAGTGAAACAGTTCAAAAGACCGACTACTATGACGACTCGGACGAACTGGAAACGAAGACCTATGGTGTTTCCCAAGCTGACAGGCTTCACAATCCAATGCGGTACGGGTAGATATCAGCGGCAAGAAATGACACATCTTCTGCATAGGCAGATGTCCAAATCGGAGATGCCAAAGGAATGGAGAAATGGATCCTGAGGGAATAGTAGCGGCGCCAGCACATGATGATATAGCAAGCTTATACAAGCCTTTCTGCTCACGGCCACTTCCAATCATCCTGCTAGTCAGTATGTCCTGAAACACAAAAGTAGAGGGGTCAAAGATGGCACGACAATGTAAATCTTTTGTAAGTTGGCTAATTGATAACAGGTTCATCTGAAAGTCTGGTGCATGTAAGACATTCTGAAGACTCAAAGAAGATGTCAGGGTGATCTCCCCCTGACCAACAATAATCGGACCCCATTGACAATGATCACAGATCGTCCTGGGGCAAGTGCTCTGTAGGTAGTAAACTATCGTCTGTCGCCGCACATATGATGAGAGGCTCCGGAATCCATAATTCAATCCGTCAGGTCCGAGCAAGTAGTACTGGTAAGTGCATAAGGAGTACATGATGAGCTAGAAGACGCTCTGGCCGAAGCTGCAGCATCAGTTGAACTTGGAGACGAAGACGAGGGTGTAATGATCATGTCACGAAGTCGTGAGACGAGATCATCAAAGCGAGTATCTGGAAGAGGTGCAGCTGTAGCCTCAGTCTGCTCTGCAACCCGTGCAGAGGCTGGATACCCATGCTTGTGAAAGCATGTCTCCTCAGAGTGGCCTAGTCGGTGGCAGTGAGTACAGGGGCCACGGTGTCTGCCTCCCCCTCTACCACGAGTTCCACAACCTCGAAAATGTGATGCTCCTCCTCTGCCACGAGTGGCAGCCATAGCTGTAGGGGTAGGTTGGGCTGTAGATGCCGATGCAATAGTAATCCTACTCAATCTCTTATATACCTCCTCCATTAGTGGAATGGACTCGCCAGTCAGAAGTTGAGTACGAGCAGCGTCGTACTCTGGATCAAGGGAGGACAGAAATACACCAGTCATCGTAGCATTTCTGTAAGCCTGTTGTTGTTCCGTACTGGCAGTGATCGGCATGAAGCTATGAAGTCTCTCGAACATGCCCCGTAGATGAGAGAAATGTGTATGTAAGGCTTCCCATTCTGTTTCGTAGAGAATATGTCGAACTGTAACTGGAGAATCTTGCTCTCATTCTTGAACTGCCCATATGTCGCAGCCAGGATATCCCACATAGCCTTAGCTGTGGGTTGGTTCACAATATCATTTGCAATCTCCGTAGTCAACGTCCCTGATAGCCAAATACGGGCATATGCATCATCTTGTTTCCATGTCGCATTTGTTCCAATCTTGTCCTCTGGCTCGGATTCTGTCAGAATGTGCTCCTTGTTGTGGCACTACATAAGGGTGTGGAACTGCATAGACCATAGTTCATAGTTGGTCCCATCCATCTTGATCATAGGGGCTGGGCCTTTGAAGGCGCCCGAGGATGTAAACATGTCACCCTTGTTGTCTGACATGATTGAAGAAGAGCCTAGGACCGACATAGATAATCAAGTAGGCGGTCTACAGAATCATATGAGGGGAAGGTTGTATGTGTAGACTCATACAACCATCCCTAGGCCTTGTTGAAGCGCCGACCCTAGTTTTGTGCCTCCAGGAGAGGTCGGCTAGACCCGCAGTGGTTGTGAAGACACCTAGGACCCGCCGGAGTAGGACACGATGTCGCTAGGGCCGCTGGGAGGTGTGGTGCGGGCCCTTCAGGGGTTGCGCGTGCCCGACTGATGTGATGCGGGGCCGGCAGGGCGGCACGGTACCGCCAGGAGAGGCGGGGCGATGCCTGGAGAGGCGCGCGACCGCTGGGAGAGGCGGGAGGGGCGCCTGGGTTCGGCGCAGGAGACCGCCTGGAGAGGCGGGGCGGCGCCTGGCGAGGCGCGGGACCGCCGGAAGAGGCGTAGCGGCGCCTGAGAGCGGCGCGAGGGGGCCCCTGGGCGCGGGGCGGAGCCGCCTGGGCGCTGGGGCGATGGGAGAGAGGCGCTGGGGCGGCGGGTGGGCGCCAGGGTGGGGGGTGGAGGGGCTTAGGGTTAGGGTTTTGGGTGGTGGATAACGAAACCACGGTCTAGGACCGTTGCTCCGATACCATGATGGGAGAAACGAAGTCGATCCATTAGACGTACCCGAGGGCTCTCTTATATAGGAGAATAGCCCTGGGTTAATTACATGATAAGTACACTGAGAAAAAGAAATTAGAATAAAACACACATTATATGATATTTTAACTTAACACCTCCTATATATCGATGCGGAGGTCTCCACCCACCCATTTATGAACATTGCTAGATGACCTATTGCTTATCCTCTACCAAGAGCATGATGAGGCGTGCATCTCAGAAGGTCGAGGCGGTTCGAGGTGGTGAGGTGGACGAGGCGGAACGAGGCGTTTTCTAGATTTTAAAGCTTTTTCTGAAGATTTAAATTGTCTTATTGGTAGTTTTAGATGCTTATAAATGTATAGTTGTCTAGGATATATATTTACAAGATGAATGCTTGGAATTTTAAGTTTGTTCATATTCATATTGAGCATTAAACTTGTCTATTTTTTCAAGAAATTCTTAATATTGCACTTTTAAATACGCAATCCATAAAGCTTAAAGAAAAGCTAATGTTAAGAGAGATGACATAATAAGCGATGTAATATACCAACTAGAAAAAAAATAACATTAGATTCAAGGCAAGTCAATGTTGTTATATTTTATATATTGGTCATATAACAAGTATATCTAATCATAATTTTTTATGCACAACAATATTTTTAGCAAAAAATATGTTATCTTTAATACTTTAATGACAATTATAGCCAATGATTCTATTTTTGATTGGGCAGAAATTTAGTAGATAGGTTTATGAAATTTACATATCCTTTCTTTGGCATTCTCATCTTCATAACTTCATCCTATATTACAATGTTATATATTATATGTATGTCAATTTAGATAATTTCACAGTAAATATAGTTATTATACTTTTTGTAAGTATTTTCCTATACAAATTGAGGCTTCCGCCTCAACCGCCTCGAGGCTACGCCTCGCCTTATCTCCAGGGAAAACGCCCCGTTCTGCCTTTTACTTTTTCAAACCTTACTCGTCCTTATATCTAACATGTATAACTTTTCTCTTCTTTTAACACAGTACAAGAGCCACCCAAAACCTAGCCCCTACCATGTCCTCTTATCTCAACGTCGCCCCCACCCCTCTCATTTTAGAGCCCCCTTCCTCCATTTTTCCTACAGCAGTAGTGGCAACAGCAACCGCGTCAGCCACAGTAAAGCAGCCAATAGCACGTAAAACAACAACGGCATCATGCAACAGTCATCGCAGAACACAAAAGCAACGACAACAACAACAAGGACCACCATCTTCTTTGCAGCAACCACAATCCCCATCATGTGGTTGTGCCTGTGTGGTAGCATGTTGCTACCCTGGGCCTAGGCAATTATCAATGGATTATCAATTTATCAGTACATGATCTAAATTGAGTTTTTTGTGCTTCATCTTTATAGTTTGTCTCTTTCCCGATTCGACTTCATTTCGCAATGCAAAATCAAAAGAAGGATGTCATTTCATCGCTTGGATGCAGAAAAGGATGGATCCTATTGTCAGGGTGGAGGGCACCAACTATGATCTATGGGACATACAGCTCATGAGCATGTTGAAAAGCATCAACAAAGGCAACGTGCTAAAACAAACTGGACTAGATTAGACAACATGAGAGAAGGCATCATGGAAACAAGACCATAGAAGGAGACAAGGGGGCGGGAGGGGGCTTGCCCCCATCCAGGCCCCCCAAGTTTCTAATACATATGGTTTAGATTAAACGAAAGATGTATAATTAATTATTAAATATATATGGTGTACATAAAAGATTTTTATAATGTTTGAGACACCACCACTTTAAACACCAATCAACACATCTACGAGTAGTGGATATTGAACTAACATTGCACCTGCTTTAGTGGTGACAAATTATGGCAGCAAAAAGTTCAAGCTATGGATTTCTTTTGCAATAAACTTTTAGTTACTGGTGTCAACGGATTTTGTACGACAATTAAACGTCACAAGCTAAAATTTTATTTCTAATGCCACAATTCTTTGCTACAAAATATTTTTTGAAATACTAATATAATTCGTACGATTTTATTGTTTATTGTCAATAGTATTATTCTAAATGGATGTAACTATCCCTCATATATCAAGATAAATCTATCTAAATTCAACTTACTTTAGATAGAATTTTTTTCGTTTCATAATATTTACTACATTGTGGAAACAGAAATTTCATTTCCATAAATTATATATTTTGTAGTCATAATAAGCTTATCTTGTAAGGTAATCATCAAAATTTAGTATGCAAGATACCAAATAATAACATTAATTATTTGAGACACATAAGGATACAAGCACTAAAACAAAATGGCCCAAGGTAAAGAATAATTTGATATTCATTGCAATATCTTCCACATTTAAATATATAAAAAATGAAATATTATTTATTATTTAATTCTTGAAATTTGCAACGAATATCATATCTTTATCTATATTCCTAGCAATGAATCATATAGTAAACTTTTTCTTGTAAATATTGTTAAATTTAGCCATGACAATTACAAATTTTAAGGAATGTGTCAACGAATAAATTATCATTATATGACCCTTTAGCTATAAATATGACAATCGTTGCCAATTACAAGAACATAAGTTAGCAACAAATATTATTCCTTGTTGTATATTTAATATCGGAAGATATAGCAACACATATTTAAATTATTCCTTTCCTTAGGTCAATTTTGTTGTATTGGGATGTTGTCAATATGCTTTAACAGGTATTGACATATACGAATAGTGTGTTACTCCATCCTAAAAAATGGGTACGAGTATAAAACAAATACATATCAATATAGGTAATAACAAAAAAACATTTTCAGAGATATTTTTGTTAATACAATGTTTACAGGGATATTTATATAAAAGCGTAAGCTCATAGATGTGTTTTTATTAAGAAATTATTATAAATATGGAATATTTACACCCATAACGATGTATACTTTCGTAACTACATATGTAACCCTCAATAATCCATAATTACACGAGAAACCCCGAATAGTTGCTAACCATTACATGACATAACCATGTGTTAACTTCCATCCATTCTCTACGTTATCTTTGACAGAATCTGTCGATTTTTACCATTTGCCCCTTGAATTCAATCGCATTTGCAAAAGATGCCATCCATTGTGCTTTCCTCCATGGATTGATGGTAACGAGGATAGGTCGGTGACGATGGACGGGACGAAAGACTCGACGACGATTGGTTACACTCTCCAGAAGGTTATGGAGAATGCAAGGATAGAGGAGGTTGAGGGAGCAGTGGTGGACGAGGGGGCGACAGAGGGAGATTGTTGTTGGTGCAGTTGTTGTTGTGTGGAGGAGGGGGCGACAGAAGGAGGTTGTTGTTGGTGCAGTTGTTGTTGTGCGGGTGGAGGGAGGTTGAGGAATGGGCTTCGGGCAGATGATGGAGGGGCAGAGGGGAGGAGGCTTCAGGTGGAGAGGCTGGAGGGGAGGGGACTTCGACCGGAGGGGCGGAAGGGAGGCAGCTTCGATCGGAGGGCGGAGGGGATGGAGCTTCAAGCATGGGGAGAGGAGAGGGGGCTTTTGTCTGAGGGGTGGAGGGGAGGTGACTTCGAGCGGAGGAGAGGCAACTTCGGGTGGACGGATTGGAGGGGAGGGGGGAGAGGGCTTCGGGCCAATGGGGTACTGGAGGGGAGGAGTCCTGGGGTGGTGGACGGGCTCATGGCCTCAAATTTCAACCAAATTCAGTCGAATTTCTGTCGAATATCGATATCCTGTCGAAATCGAAATTCGACCGAAATAGTTGAAATGGCCGAAATATAAGGGCCCTAGTACAAAAAATGACCGAAATTTCGGTCGAATTTCGACTGAAATTCCACCGAAATTCCGTTTCGGTCGGTCACCGAAATGGTGACCAAAACCGGCATTTAAGGCTTTGGATGGGCGAAGGGATTGGAGGAAGGGTAGGGTGCTAAATGAGGAAGAGGGAGGGGGTTAGGGTTGTTTTTTATTTATTTGAATTTTTTAGTAGATGTTAGATAGACCATAGGTTATATTAACCCAATGGTCTGGTTGGGTTAATGGACAATTAATGAAGGTTTTGGATGTGAGACGGAGTGATTATTCGTAGTTTCTCGTGTAATTATGGATTATAGAGGGTTATGTAACGTAAATATGAAACTATACATGATTATGGGTGTAAATATCCCTATAAATACTCGTGTCAAATATTGTGAAATTATTCCATTTAATTCATACAGCCAATATAATCTAGTAAACATTAGCAACTAAAATGACAAGTAATGGCAAAACCATGGGAACAAATTTCAGTGAAATTTGGTTGAATTTCGATTTTGGTGGGTGACCGAAATTCGATCGAAATGGCCTATATCGATCGAAATATGGGGGGCCCAGTTCAAAAACCGACCGAAATGACTGAAATTTCAGTTGAATTTCGACCAATATTTGGCCGAAATTTCGTTTCGGTCACTCACCCAAATGGTGACCGAAATCAAAATTTGAGGCCTTGGGCAAAACAAACTAGACAAATAATGCCTTATAGTTTGCCCCCTCCCTAATTTAGAAATTTATGGCTTCGTCCCTAAACAAGACAATACTTGTGTAAAGGTATGGTTGGCAATATCTCTAACTTTAAAATTGTGAATGATGTTCTAAATTAGCCCACAGCAAAATCTATGAGGGATATATCTTGACCACTATCTATTTTCTGGCCAAGAATGCAGTGTGGACTGGTATTAGAGAAGCATCGTTGAGGGGTGAGAAGAGAAGAAATTGGAATGAGGAGATAAGGGGGAGCATGCCAAGTTGCATGAGAAGGTTAGGAACACTAGTTTGAAAGGATGAAGAGGAGAAAGAATATTCTATGGGGAAAGGAGGATAGAGTTAATGGCTAAAGTAAACTAGATTTCATTTCATTTCCTCTTTACATAAAAGTAGGTTGCTTTATATATAATTTTAACCCACTAAAGAAGTAACATTTCATCCAAAAGACATATCCAAACCAAAAAGCACATCCCAGTGTTATGACTTTTGGATCTTTCAAGAACCATGTAGAGGTATTTAAGAGGTAAAACATGCGATGCTTGTCACGTGATGGCATCATTTTCGTGAGAGGCTTAAAAAATCGAACCTTGTTGACACAATTGACCATTGTAAAAGTATTGGTGTCGCTGAATCCAGAGAGGTTGAAGATTTTGTCAAAGATTGTTGTTATTCAATTTTTTTCCTCTTCCTTGTACTCTTGTTTCAGCTCTTGTATCAACTTTTGCATTTCATCTAATGGTCTATAATATTAAGACGTGACATACTTACGTTGATATCTGAAAATGAACCTTGAATTTCAGTTTAAAAAATGTGGCTCCTTGAATAAAAGGATGTTGGATATTTGAGTGTTTACTGAGAATGTGATAAGCAACGGAATCTTCTCTCTTCAGTCTTCTTTGCATGCTTTGTAGGATCACTACATCGTGAGAACAATTTAGAGGCCATGCTCGAATACAAAACGATATGGATTGGCATTCAGGAAAGAATTGTTGATGGGTGAGAAGAGAGGAAATTGGGGTTAGAAGATAAGGAAGAGCACGCCAAGCTGTGTAAAAAGGTTAGCAAACCAGTTTGGAGGATTGAAGAAAAGAGAGAATATTCTATGGGGAAAGAAGATGAGGAAAGAAGGACTCAATGGCTAAATCAGAATAGATTTCATTTCATCTCCTTGGTTACATAGGAGTAGATTGCATAATATAGGGATTAACCTATTAAAAGAAGCAACATTCCATCCAAAAGATACATCCAGACCAAAAGGCGTGTCCCAGGATAGTGACTTTTGGATTTTTGTTAACAACACTTAAAAATAAAATTTTAAAAAATGGTGAAGCATGCTCCCACTGTAAGTAGGGCCGGCTACATGGATTCTTTCTCAAATCCATGTTAAAAGATCGACTATTTTTACGTTGGGTGTCGGCTACTTAATGAAACCCCTACAAGGAGGGATTTGAACCCTGGTCTTTTGGGTGGTAAGCATACTACATTACCACCGACCATTGGAGTGGGTACAACAGAAAAATAAATATTTTGTACTGCAACACATCAACAAAAGGTAAAGCAGTTCTATCATCCCGAACGTGTATGTCATATTTTTCTAAATGTCAAATATAAGGTCTGCAGGGCATACCACAGTGGCATTAATAAGATAAATCATATATTCATGAGCCGCGGGTAGACAAAAGATGGTATTCTTCCATTTAGTAATCTCTTACAATTCCATGCCCTGCATCTTCTACAAAAAGACAGTCATCTCCTAACATTGATTTACAATAATAAGGGAAACATATACACAACTACATCACAACTATAGAGGCATGAAGATGAAAAAACAACATCAAGACACAGAGAGGTGTAGATTGGGAATTGACGCGAACATGAGAAATCTTGACATCTCCCCCATCTCCAGTGTATGATTAGCACAAAGGTATGGGTCTGTGTCGCATGAATGTAAGGCATCATTCTCACATTCCAGATTGAGAGAACGTGACCAGACAAGCGATAAGATGCTTGAAGGCCAATTGTCAAAAACAAAGGAAAAATCAACAGGAGAAGCCGATGTACAATGATGAAGATACAGCAGGGAGCTGCTGCTGCTGCCAATTTAACCCCTGGTGCAGTGACCATGCACCAAATATATTAGAATAGCCACGGCAGCAGGACATGCAGGAAGAAGAGCAACATGGGTGGGTTGGATGGCAGGATCGCAGGGAGCAACAGCAAGATAGGGCATGGCAGCAATATGACAGCAAGAGATGGGCTTGCAAATGCAGGCAGATAGTGATAGTAGTCTTGATGGCTTGAAGTGAACTTATTACCATAATTCAAATTATGTAGAAATCGGTATTAAATATGCAGAGTCGGTTCAAGTAGTACAAGAACTTAACAAAAATAAGAAATTAATGAGTAATTCCAAACTGCACCAGGGATGAACACCGATATAACATGCTCGATACCTTGGATACATGAAACCTGCCGAATCAGATCCCTCTAAGAATTCTTTCCGAATTTTAGGATGGTATTCAAGAGTTTCCCGGTAAATGAGCTCCCTTACATCTTCCTTTGTCAGCCTGCGTCTCTCAAACTCGAATTCCATCTTAGACACTGGCTGGGCAGAGGGTTCCCTCTCGACCCTTGCCAAACTCTTGAAGTAGGGATCAGCCAGAGCCTGACACCTTGTACCAAAGGTTTCTTTGTTAGATGGCTGGTTCGCAGAAACAATAGAAGAAGAGATTGAATCTGACGAATTATACCTCTTCAGCAGTAGGCCGGTCCCTAGGTTCAAAAGCCAACATCTTCTGTAACAATGAAAGAGCACGAGGATCTACATTTGGGAATTTTTGGGAAAATGGCACTGGCCTTTTCCTGCGCATAGTGCTTAAGTACCTCCTTGCCTTCTCATTGCGCACCTGAAAAGGCATCCTACGGATCAAATCAAAGCAGTGAAATGCCACAAAACTAGCAGAAAAATCAGGCGAAATAATTCTTCCATTAAAAAACAGACCCTTGCAATTGCTTCAGGGGAAGGCATTCCTAAGAGATCTGTGATCAGGTCCAATTGATGGACCACGTTTTTTCCAGGAAAGAGAGGTTTCCCTGTTAGAAGTTCAGCAAAGATGCAGCCAATACTCCATATGTCTATTGCCGGTGTGTACTGCAAAATTTTTGGAGATATGAATACAGTTTTCACAGAGAACTCAAAGTGAGACAAAATAAATCAAACAAGAATATATCTATGGAGAAATTGGTGGGGGATATGGTGGGGACAGAAAGAATTCGAGTAATTGTGCAAAGCTCTTCTGTCTGAGTTTAATTCCATATAAATTAAGTCTGAAAAAAGAACCGCTTAGATTTATGATTGAAAAAGTAATAGATATCTAACAAGAGGGCATCAGTTCTTTAAAATATAGAAAAACCATTTAAAAAAAGAGATGGATTCAAGTGCCCTCAGTACTTCATAAGAACGTGCCATGGTCACGAAAAGAGTTTCAGATCCTAGAATTAAATTAAATAGAAGAAACGCAAGAAATAAGGAATTTATAAGCAGAAGATTTTATATGCTTGCTAAACTTGTATCCAGGTGCTATCTTTTTTTATTCTTCTTTTTAATATATTTGGCGGTGGGTCCCAAGTTCTGGGACACCACCCTTTTTCTTCTCAAAAAAAAAACTTGTATCCAGGTGCGGTGCGAGGACAGTTCCACCCTGAACCAAATTTCTGAACGCAAGCATGGTATCTTTTTATAGAAAAATGACTGCTTTCTATAAAAGAAAATAAAATAAATCCAGCCGCTTTTCTTTCAATGATATATAAGTGTAATTTTCTGATTTCAACTATCTTAACTTATTCTAATTAAAGGTAATTGTAGAAAATGATAGTGTAGAAGCGTATCATAGATAAATAAATATAAACAACTGAAGAATATTGGGATTTACGTGGAACCCTATTCCTTAAGGAGCAAGATGAAACCATAGGAGGTCTCTCAAGCGCCGGGTATTCTGTTATTCTTCTCTCATCTGTTACAGATAGTGTGGAGCTTCTTATATAGCCTCACCAATAAGACCAAGTCCCACTCGCAGTGGTTGTGGGACTAAACTTGTGGATGTGGTAATTGGACCCTGAAGGGATCCAATTACCCATCTATACATGTGACGCATACTTTAACACTCCCCCTCAAGCTGGAGCATGCAATGCTCGCCTTGGATAAATAAAAAGAAATCACTTTCTCACATAGTACATGACATTACGGACAATATCAATTCTACGCAAACTCTATTTACCGCCTGATGGGGATGTTACTTCTCATACCGTGCTAATGAGGAGGAATTGAATGGTTGGAGTGTGAAATGAACTAGGTCTTCTCATCGGAGAACATGTACTCTGCATTGTGTCTATTAGAGTCACTGATGATCTCCACCTAAAGAACTCTGGACCGCAATTGCTCCATTTTTCTGAAAGGCCAAACAACTGATGTCGGTAATTATCTATATGTAAATCTCTGAAGATGGGGTCTCTCTTATAGAGACCTCGAAGTAAGTTCTATGTCAAAGGAATCTCGAAGGATCTCGTACTGGAGTTTACAATCATTGGAGAATGGAGTCCGAAAAAAAGCCTCTTTGTCAGAGAACTAGGACTCTCCCATACTGGCTCAGAAAACAGAATTTCTACTCTAGAATCCCTATGGATAACAGGAAAACCCTGAGTCCAAATCAAAGATTGGGACCTCTCAAATAATGATCGCATATATGTGTGCATCAGACTGGTAGAGTTTAAAATCCGGGCATCTGAATCTGAATTGTAGAGCCTGAATATGTATTTTACAACTCTGCATAATACTCACCCTTTCTCCTATACTAGTCGGTATAGATGACATTGACCAATTTGGGACAATACATGAAGATGGGAAAAAACCAAAAAATCAATCTCAAATAATTCCTTTTTTGGCTATTTTTTATACCCAACTCCTCTCCTTTTCTCTCGGAATATTTTCTTTTCGTGTACGGATTTTTTTACACGTGTCTTTTAAAAAAAATTTGGCCCACTGTTGGGCTCAATTAATCAGAACCAACGGCCCAAAACTGGGTTCAATCAAACTCAACCGTCCCCCTTTTAAAAAAATACGGAAGTAGAGACTCAATTGGGCCTAAATAAATGGCACATCCTTTTTTAAATGTTGTGCTCGTAGGGCCCAAGGGAAAGAGAAGGCCCTTCTCTATTTAGGGTTCCCCTGCATTGGGAACCCATCTGATGAGAACTTTCCATCCTCGATGGGGCTTCTTCTTGATCATCGCCAAGGAGCTCAGAGATGGGGCTTCTTAAAGATTGTCGTCGAGGAAAGGTCAAGACATCTGAGGGGTCGCACATGCGTGAGAGATGGTGCTGAAGATTGTGCCCGCCATCGAATTGATCGTGCAGGGGGTTGGGAGTCGAGAGGACGCGCAGATTGTCCCTGCCATTGTGTTGATCGTAAGAGAGAGCCATGCCTAATGATGTGGATATTGCCTAGAGGTTGGATAGAGATGGAGACGATGCCCTAGAGATGCGGGAAGGAGTCGTAGTCGCTTGGAGATCACCATCATTCCCGGAATGGTACCAGAGGGAACCTATCGAGGGTACTGGGACATGATTGCGTGCCTCCTGGAGATATCGGAGAAGAGATACTCGGATCATGTGCCTCCTGGAGATACCGGAGAAGAGATACTCGCATGCAGGTTCACAGCGGCGATGGTGCTCGGCCCAACTATGTTGAGGCAACGTTGTTTGAAGATGACAATGGGCGTGGCTTCTGAGAACTTGGCTTCTTCTTCGTCACCATTGAGATTTAGCCCCTCTTGATTCTACTTCGTCTCCAAAATCTAGGGTTCAAAGAAAAACCAAAACTTGTTTAGCAGAACTTGGCGTTAGAATTTGCACAGCAACTCAGAATTTGACAGTATATTCTAGAGTTGATCTTTGATACGACAATGATCTGCGATCTGGAGGCCTGGGTGTCGCTTGCAGGGTTA